>LPNX010532722.1:755828-768542 GCA_001517045.1 Pseudotsuga menziesii | reverse complement strand
ATATTAACAATATGAACAAATGCTAAAGAATTACACAATATGAACAAGTTATTGTATCAAAGATCAAATGACAGATTACTTTTAAGTTACAAGGTTAAGCAATGTGATTACTTAAGCAAATGAATTAAAGGTGTCACCATATGAGATTGCAAAACTAAAAGAAAATACTTGTAACTGAGAAATGAAAGTGCTTGCAGTAAAAGCCTTGAACAACAAGGCAAAGATGAATAGAATGACCTGTGTTTGTAGGACGTTTTGCAATGCTTCTTGGTTTATTTTAATAGATTTTATTAAAGTTGAAGTCTTTGATTAAGTTTTAGATCCGGTGGTGTTACTACCCTGATCTAGAACTTCTCCAGTCAAAGAAGGAATGCTGTTGCACTCAACAAAGTGGGAACAAAGCCCACCCGTAGCTCACAGGTCAATCCCCAATGCCCCGGTGCTCAACAAGGAGGACGTCGAAGCGCCTAGAGACCACCCACGGTCTGCTACCCCTTCTAGCTTCCTGAGGTCACTGTTTTTAGTTGACAGAAAAAGGGCTAGATGGATGCCTATTAAACTAAGACTTCCATGTCCCCTGGTCGTATCTCGGAGTACCCCGGAGGGTGATAACCGAGTAGAGGAGCAGGATGTGGGAAGTTGTTGTTGGTAAGTTTTAAGATTAAATTTTATCTGGGTGATAAGCATGCAAGGTTTATTTTAATGCGATCAACAAGATCAACCAAGCTGTATCCCTTATGGGAGGTGCCGGTATTTGATCTTGGACTTGTAAAATAAAATGTTTGATTGTGGTACAAGAAAGGAAAGTTATCTTAATTACCTAAGCCCCCACTTCCCCTGTTTTTCATATCCGGCTTGAAGTCCCTAAAGGGAGATGACAAGCGGATAGAAGATACACAGGTTTAATGGGTTGTATGATTACTTTTAAAACAAAATGAAGTTGCAATAAAAGAAACTTGAAACAACTATTATCCTACTTCCTACTCTACTTGCTAATTTATCTACTTATGGATTACAAAAGCTTTACAAGACTTTACAGAATACCCCAAGAGACTCTCGTTGGGGTTTACAATAAATTGGAAAAATATGAGAGAGAGGGTTGAGGGTTTGAACCCCTTTTGAAGCGGTGGAAGTTTGAAGAGATCTTGGGCCTATTCGGGCATTAAATCTCCTTCACTCATACACAACCTGTCACAAACCAGCGAGCTATTCTTCGCTGGAAATCACAGAAAAACACTAAAAATTGTTGTTAAAATATTAGTACAAAATTCACAAATTTACATATAAAAAATATGAGTGTAAAATATTGCAGAAATGAGAGATTTAAAGCGCTGGAAACTATTATGCAGACTGAATGACAGCCAAATATTTATAACAGCTTTGAGCGCTTCGCGTTCTGATCTCAATTGCTTGATGTCAGACGAGGAATACCACGATTAAGCTCAAAGTGTAGATAAATATAGGCTGGAACTGATACAATTGCAATATTCAGAATAACTGTAAGAATCGGAGGAGAAATATCGAAGAAACTTAGCTGAACAGTGTTTAAACCGTAGAAATATAAGCCCTAACTAATATATAATAGGTTGGGGCCCTAAAACAAGGGTTATATTCACTAAACAGTGAATAAAACCCAGTTTTAAATAGGCTGAAAGTAAATGGCCGAATTTAAAAAAAATTGCCGGAATGATATTTGGAGAGATCTCCTTGCTTGGACAACCTGCAAATAAATCTATGCCTGCAAAACTTGTGATCCTAGTCATGAATACCTAACAGTTCCTGCAAAATACTTTGTAAGAAATGTCAAATCATTCATAAGAAAGAATAAAAACACTTTTATTCTTTAATCTCTCCACAAAACACTCTGTGGAGAGCTAACTAGAAAAATACAATAAATGCAAACAAGACAAATACAAGGTTACCTTACAAAGATTCGGATCATGAAAGAGTTTGCAGCATAGTATCCCTCCAAAGAAATTTTTATTTAATGGCCCAACTTGGGCAAATCTTCAATACAAAGTATAGCAAGAGAATATGAGAGCAAGAAATTTCCGGCAGCATAACAATAGCATCTGAGATCATGATTAATGAGGGAGTGAGACCCTCATTAAATAGTTGAGGCAAACCCCAACATATTGAAGATAAATGGTTGAGATTAGATCTAGATCTAGGGTTTAATCTCCCCCACTAGATCTAGGTATTTGGCTTTCTATTCTTCTCAATTAATCTCCACCTTTAGATTAATTTTAAATCAAAGGCCATAAGCTTAATCCATGTCTTAACAATATTAACCTTTGGATCTAGGTCTTAAATTTAATTTCCACCATTAGATGAGCTTTTAGGTTAGTGGAAAAATCATGGGCCCCAAGGTGGGCGCCCTCCTCTAAATTTAGCATTATCTTCCAAGTTGGCGCTTCTCCATTGTAGCTAGACGCCCCTCTAAATAATGTAGCGCCTCCATTCATATTAGCGCTCCTCTATTTGCAAGATAGCGCTCCCTTATAATGGATAACGCCCCTTTAACCTTGAATTTCTCCAAACATATGGTAGCGCTCCACTTATGTTAGCGCCCCTCTAAAATAGCATGCGCCTCCAAATATAGCGTGGGTCCCTTCTTTAAATTGGTGGACGTCTGAACTTGGACGTGGGCCCTCTCCACTTTAGCGCCTCCACTATCTTGGTGGAGTCTCCAAGTTATGGTAGTGCCCTTCCATTATTTGATAGCGCTTCCTCCATTGAGTAGCTTTCACTTAATATAGCTAGCGCCTCCATATTTTATTGGTGGCTTCTTTATAATGCATGCGCCCTCCTCTATTTTGGTGAGGGTTTCTTCATACTAGCGCCTTCTTCCATTTAGATTGACGCCCTTCACTTTGTGAGGGATTAAACTTGGTCTTGGCTCCCTTTAACCTTTGCTTTGACTTTAGCTTTATGCTCAAAATAATTTTTAAACTTAGACTTAGGCTAAAATAAATTCACCTTAGATTAAAATTCTCAAATTAAATTTTTTTAAATTTTCCAATTTTGACTTAGGAAAAATTAAAAAATAACTTGAAAAATTAATATCTAGGCCATGGGGGGTGGAAAACTTTGGAACAAATTTTCCTAGGCTTAGGAACCCCCAAACCAACTTACCATGGCATTTTTTGATTTTTTACTTCAAAATAAAAAAATGTGAATTTTTGACTTAGGGAAATTAATTAATTCCCTAGGAAAAATAGACCTTGCTTAGACAAAAATGGTCTATCTCTTCAACCACTCACCAGAATGACGTGGGACTCGAAGCAGTGGCTTAGGGGGTTTCATAGCAATTAACTTTGCATTCATAGCCCCTATTACAAAATGCCATGCTTGAGCAATTGCATTATTACATCAAAAGCTAAGTTAATTAATCACCAAGGGGTGAAATTAATTAACTTGAAAAAATAATTAAAATACAACAACACAACGAAACTCCGCAAGACTCTATACAAATGTCTAGCGTGGTCATGAATCACTCCTTGAAGCCTTAGCCACCTCATGGACTTGACTGGTAGAACGCCCTTCACCACTTTGGAGGATTTTGAGTGAAAACCAAACCGATTAAACTCGTTTGTACAACACGATCAATTGGAAAGGGAAAAAACACTCGATGAGGGGACTTCCCTAACAACCAGTTCCATGGTGTGGCACCCGTATCATATGATCCACACTAGCACATAAAATTACATTAATTTTCCCACGCAGGGGAGCGGACATTTCGTTTTACAAAGGGGCAATAGCCCTGCAGAAGTGAAAAATCCTCAGATTTTTCTAAGGTACAATTATGTACATCCTCATGTACATGGAGTTGCCACCTAGTCGAAATAGGTGGGCAACAACACTTACAAGCAAATTCATTCTTAACTTGGAGGATTATCAAATGAGAGTCGCTACTTATGCTTAACATTTTTATCCCCATATCCTTTGTTGTTTCCAAACCAAGTAAAAGTGCTTCATACTCTGCTACATTATTAGTTACCTCAAACTCCAATCTATAAGCAAAGTTGAAGGTTTTCCCTTTAGGCGATGTGATGACCACACCTGCCCCCTTCCCAGCTCTAGAATGAGCACCGTCAAAGTTCATCCTCCATATCTCATCTACCATCTCATCTTTTATTTTTTCTTTAAGGGGAGCCAAAAAGGTAGAGTAGCAAGTGTAGGTTCCAATATCATCAGTGTAGGCTTAGCACCAAAGTTCTTAGTAAGGTTATCCAATTGTTGACTGTACTGTCTCGCTTGACTCCAGGTTTCTGTGGTGACGGGATGGAGCTGTCCTATTGTGTTGACATACTCGAGCTCTCTTGAATACTCTTCACCATCACTTGTTTCTGGAAGACCATGCTCTAAGATTTGATGGGCCATGTAACCGGTGGATTCTTCATGAAGGGTCTCACAGGGTCTGCAGCAAGGAATGATTTCTTCAACATTGTTGGTGGAATCTAGTTGATTAGGGGGCCTTTTCTCTTGTTGGGCTTTCTTTTGAACCCAATTTCCCTTAGGAGGAAAATTCTTTTGATTGGTTTGAGCTCTTTCCGTGTTTATTACCCGGTTTTGCATATTCTTTAGTTGATTTGCATAATCGGCTTGTAAGGCCTCCATCCTATCATTCATCTCTTTCATTTTCTTGTCATAAGCCTCTTGCATGGGATTCGTGGGATCTTTAGCCTTAATCTCTTGTTGCTTAGGAGGGATAAGGGCCCTTGTGTATCCAGGAATGTTTGATTTTCTCAAAGCTTGCATATTCTAGTCAATTTTAATGACTAGTTTTTGAGATTTTTTAAGATCACATGGTTCTTTATCCCTAAGTTGGTAGCTTAGTTCTCCGCTCAAGGCTTCCATGCAGTACACAAGGATGGATTTGTCGGGTGGCTTGAAATCGGAATGGGTGCTTTTCACAACTTCTCGAAACCTTTTGTTGAACTCCTCTATAGTTTCATTTTCACTTCTTTTTATGGTATCGAAGGTAGCCAATTGATGGCGAGGGTCTTTTTTATCTCCCCATCTTTCCTTAAATCCTTTCTAGAACTCGGCATAAGTGGCATAGGAATTGTCATCTAAGCCTATGTACCAATCATAAGCATCTCCTTCTAAAGATAAGGCAAAAAGCTTCATATACACATCATCGCGTTGTTGAGCAACACCTTTGACCCAACTAAAGAAACATTTGGAGGTAGCTTGTAAGTGAGCAGTAGTAGTGATGGCATTGTTCCCTTGGAAGGTTGGAAGTTTCTCAATAGCTTTGTCTGGTATAGCATGAGGCTGACCTACTATCTGAGTAAAGTCAAGGGTTTGAAATAATTGGTCATTTCTTCAAGCAAGTTACTACTACTATTTTGTTCTTCAAAAAGAAGATGGATGTCCAAAATTGACTCGAATCCTAAATTCTCAAGGATTCTACGAGAAGATTGTCGATTTAGCCTCCTCCTATAATCTCTTTGAGGCTCAGGGATGAAATCAAATAAGCCTTAAGAATTTCTTCTAGTAGAATACCCTAGTGGGATTAAGGGCAGTGGAGTCGCTAGATGGACCGAGTTCAATTCAGAGGTTGGCTAGATCAATCAAATTTTATTTTAAAGGTAAAATACTACTAAAAGAAAAAGGTAAGTCGACTCTGGGAATAAAAATATTTATCCCTGACAACGGTGCCAGAAAATGTTGCTGCCTTTCACACACCTGGGGGGGAACGTTGCATAAATCTTCAAGCCACTCAGTGTGTCCTTGGGGGCAAGTCTCGAGTCAAGGCTGTCACCTTGTTCTTGACTCCTCTGTTTAGGCCAACTCCTAACAAAGCCCAAAGGGGGTAGACCCTATTAGTTGCTAAGGATGTTAAGGCTTTAATGTGACGACGATGTAGTTGGTTTTTAGGAGTTTTGACAAGAAATAATCAATTGAACAAGACATTACAACAAAATTTAAACACAACAACATCAAGATCAATACATGATATATAAAGCACATAGAAACAGATGATTGTATAATGTAAAGAACCAGTGCCAAAATGGAGTCCACAGATAACAAGTGCTATTGTATCGCTAAAAGAAAAGTGTTGCAAGTACTCTTGGTTGGTTTTAAGTTAATGTGGAGATGAGTTGATTAACTTATGGGGAGAAGGGGACTCTAGATACACCCGAAGGTACGAGGAGTATGTCCAAAACCATTATCCGATGTGGCTCCCCGCAAGGAATATGTGGGCTGGTTGGAGTCTCAGAGACGTGTTCAACACTATACCAACAAGGGTGTAGCCTAATGGTGTCTTGAGGTCGCTACCCAGTTGTTCTTGCTTGCTTTGTGGATATTTCCACCACAATGGATCAAATCGAGGCGTTGGATTTTCTCCTGGGAGGTTAATTGAAATGTGAAAACTAATTAAGCTAGTCACCCATGTTGCTTTTGATGCAACCAACTATTCAGTGGAACCACAACGGTGCAGAGCATACACAACAGAGCCCTGGTAAAGTTTTAACGATTTTATGTGCAATGTGTTTGCTTGGTTAGATGTGAGAAATCAATTAGTGTGCATTTCTGCTTTTGATTATCCCAAAGCTTGGGGAGAACTTGTGATGGACAAGAGCATACACCATTGTTGATTCAAATTTGTTATTTGTAAGACGAGAAAGGTAAAAGTGGTGAGACTAATTACTATGGCAAGGGATATCTTTTCCCCAACAAGCAAGCTCTTTGGGTAATTCAGTTGATCAACGCCGGGTTAATTTAGCTTTTCAAAACCAAAATAGAAAAATGATGCCTCGAAGGAAAAGAAATTACAATAAAACTACACTACTTCCTACGACAAAGAGTATCTTTTCCTCAATCGAATGGATTCTCTTGGGTAATTTGGTAAAGCAATGCCAGATTAGTTCTACAAAAAAAAAAGATTTTATTGCGCTATAATGAAACTAAAACTAGACCTAATCTAAAGACTTGCAAAAAGTAAATAATCACACAATGGGCAGATACAGACTTCCCCCAAATGGGGGAAGGGGGTTGTGGGAGCCGTAATCCCACTTGCTTTTTATTGATGATTATTGACAATGCTTAAAAGAAATAGAAACGTCTTTTGACCCTTGAAGAATGGGTAAAAAAGGCTTACAAATTTGCTTAGGGAAGAAAGGGAATGAAGGAGGGGGATGGTAGGTGGATCGTGGGTACTCTGGATGGCCCAAAACTTGATTTTTCGGCAGCACCTCCCTCTCTTTTTCCTCCAACCTGCTAAAAACCAGCACGCTAATATGATTAGAAGATGGCAGTCTACACAAAAAACAAATAAAAAATTTTAAGTTTTGGTACTTGAAAACAATTTGGAAAAAATTGATAAGTGTAAGTACCAAATCAACAAGCCTAGATCTAGTTAAATAATGAAGCTTTGAACGTGTTTCTAGATCTATCTATTCTAACATGCTAAAACAAGTAGATTTGAATGAACAAGCCTTAAAGAACTAGATCTACATAATTAGCACATTCAGAACAAAGTAACCGGAAAGAAAGGAGAATTGGGGTTTGAAGAGATGGACGAAACACTTCAAGCCTTGCTTGATCTTTCTATGATGACTTTGGAGACCCTGCACAATAGAATTTGTCTTGTAAAAATGCCGAAGAGAAGAGAAGAGACAACTGAGTTCCAATCCTCCTCCTAATTTATGATCTGCAAAACTATGAGAACACCCTTGCACAAAAATGATTAGATCTAGTGTGTTTGAAAACAAGAAACAAAAGAGAGCCTCAATACAACTGAGTATAGTTGGCTACTCTCTTATCCCTTAAAAAGCAAAGCACAAGTATACAAGTTAACAACTGTAAATGCTTTCTATATGTGTTTTAGAGTAACCCTCTAAGCTAGATCCGTCAACAATTTCTACAAAGGAAATCAAAGCTTTACAATACCACCTCATAACACAAGCATTCATCCAATGGCACAAGGTAGACCTCCAAAGTCCTCAACTTTATTAATCAAAATATCATCAGCATTACAACAAGTAGAGGTTCCTTGCATCTGTCCCAAATGAGGAAGAAGGCCTCGCTTTTATACAGAAACCCAGCCCCAGGGGGAAGCAATCAAAACTGGAAGAAGAGCATGACTTCACTTGAGTTTGAGAGTTGATTGAGGGATTGATTGGATTCAATACAAGGAGGGGGCGCCACATATCCATGTGCACCTACCAAACTCCCTGTTATCACCAACCTTGTAGCTTCTTGTGTGAGGTGGATCCAGGATGGATGGTAGAGGGGCAAGCAACTAAGGAGGTGGAACCCAGACTGCCTAGATTCCCAAAGAGATGGTTGTCATGCCAATCAAGGCAGTCTTCGCTTTATGTTGTCTGAGTCCAAGACAACAATGGGGGAGGCCGAGATCTGCTCCCGATAGGGGAGATTAGACCTAGACACCAAATCAGATCAAAATCAACTTCGAAGTACGTAAGGTGTAAGGTATTCAAAAACTCAAGATCTACAGTAGGATTCAGTAAATGGATCAAGACTTCAGCAGTATATTGGCTGATCCAAAGCAGTAATCAGATGACCTTTGGGGGAAATGGTTAGATCTAGGGTTTTGGTACTAGCAACTAAAGAAGATTATCTCTGCCTTGGAAAGTGTAATTGAGGCAGGATGGGCAAGAAAATAGTCGGGACTATCTAGTACCTGGCTGACAGACTTAATGAAGAAGGTGAACAAGTGTGATTGTTTGAGTCATCAAGGAACAACCAATTTCAAGGGGAAGAGGTCAATTCAGGGCTAGCGCTAAGGATGGGAGATCAGTGCCTTTCGTGCATTGGGCAATGGAGTCAGTATACACCCAACGTTGAGGTGAACCCACATAGGGTAGACCCTGATCTGTGGACCCAGATAAGTGTTTTGGTCCGGATGGCTCAGTTAAGGCAGGAATTCAGTCAAGGAAGGCTAGCGCTAGGGTTGGATGAGACAGATCTATTGATTTGAGGCCACCAGTAGACAACCAGCTCAGCTTTGAAGAGGAAATGGGATTAGGAGGGCCTGATCTACACACTCGGTTCAAAGAAATTTAGGAAAAGTCAGGTTCTGGAAATGTCAAAGTTGATGAATGAGGCTGAGAGGATGAAAAACTGATTTCTTCAGATCTAGGGCAAGCAGGTTGGATCTAGCTCAGTGTTAGGGGTGTTTTGGAGTGCTCAGGACCCGATCTATCAGTCTAGCCAGTCAGATTTAGGAAACAGTAAACTCCGGAAAGGTCGAGTTTTTTAGTGATGGCGCTAGGGTTGTTTTCAGTCTAGAATTCAGATCTAGGTCACACTGTCATGAATCTGAACAACGTTGGGGGTGATTTGGGATGTGTGAGACCTGATCTATTAGTCTATGAAGTCAGAAATTAGAAAAAATCAAAACCCTAGCAGGTCAAATTTTCAGTGGGGGCTCTATGCAGTTTTTCAGACAATAATTCAGATCTAGGTCAAGCCAGCAGGAATTTGACCAGCGTTGCAGTAGATTCAGTGAGGGGGAGGCACGATCTATGAAACCCAACAGTGGTTTGGCCAAAGATCGGATGGTTCCCAGATTTAGTACTTTTTAGGGTTTTTTTTCTTCAGTATTTTAAGGATTTTTAGAAAAATGGAAGGAAAACAGGTACAATAGATTGAGATCTGCTAAAGAGAAGAGAATTACTTGTTCGATCGTACCTGGAAATGCTTATAGAAGCCTTAACAACGATGATCCTTGCTATCCCGATCAATTCTGGAAGATCCACGTGATTTCTATGACAGATGTAAGCCCCAAGCCACCAATGCACCCGCTACCCTGCATGAGCAAATGTCAACAATATCAAATTTGCTAAGACAAGAGAAGGAAACTAAATGTTATAGGAAAGTAAAAAGAAGTAATCATATATCACAATGACACTAATGAAAACCCCCTGATCAAAGACGAAGATAACCGAACAAGTTGAGGTCCCCCTACAAAAACGCTCTAGCCAAAATGCCCTTCTATAGACAAGATAGCAAAAAAAATATAGATCTCACATGAATTTCCACAATGCTAGGAAACAGAAGACTATCCAATCACCATTTGAGAACATCAGATGTAAAGCAGATCCAGAAAATATCCACGGAAAAATCTTTCTATTATTTAGATCCAAGAGCCAAAGACCCTTTACAAATGAGAAGCTCTCTCCTTTAAATAGAAATGAGAGAACCAAAATCCTAACCACTTCTAAAACGAGTGGCTAAGATTAAAAGATAAAATATTTTAATCAGTGGTTGAGATGAGCTCCACATACAATACATGGATCAATATAACCATAAAGTACCAAAGTGGACTAAATCACCCATACAGAAGGTACCTCACTCAACAATAAAATAAATGAAGCACATGGTGGGTCCATGGAGTGTTAATTAACTCCCTATGGGTGCCCTGTGGCATAATAAAATAATATAATATTTTAATTCTTAGACTTTGTGCCTCCTTGAGGAAATCATGAGCCTCCCAAAAGCTCCAGAAAATAATATAAAAATGCCCAAAAAAAAGGTGTGGGCTCAATCAGGTGTTGCAACTGCTGGAGAAGGTGTGGAGGACATCACTCTCATCATCATGACTCATCCCATGTCATTTCCTTGCCTCAGTAGCCCAAATCGATTTCTTCAATAGCCATTTAATCATTTTTTAATTTGCCTCGGGAAATGTGAACCTGCCAAAATAGCCTCCTAGGGTGCCTTCGTTGTCAAACTGAGCTCACCAGGCTCTCTGGGATGGGGGTACTATGGTACAATCAAGTGGCTGCACCCCTTATGCCCATAAAACGCCATAGGAGATCCAAATGAAACATCTCTCTGCTCAGACACATCATCCTGTGAAGCAAAACTGCATCAGAAAAGTAAAATGAGCCTGGTCATCTCTGCAAGTGCCCAGAACTGAAAATAAACTCTCATTAGACTTAGAGAGTCCAAATCCATTTAGGGTGTATACTCATACCCTTTCCAGGTCTCTGCCTGATCATCAACAACATCCAATAGACAATATAATCACCTGTAAATGACCAGATACCAATAATATAACTCAGACTATCATCCATTTGCTGCAAGTGCTATAAGGCTAAGACATGCTCTACAAATCATTTAAGCAACAATCACAACAAGTAGCAGTCATTTCACTGGCGGTACATAAACCAAATACATATATAGGGCTTTATTTATTATTACTCAGACTAGACTTTCAGGACTATACTCACTTCATTGTTGTAGTCAATTTGCTAGTGAAGGGTGAAGGATGAAATTTACAAGGATAGGGCAAAGGATGACTTCCTACTTAACGTCATGACACTTTGGATATGGTAGGGAAATACTCACTATAACCACCCGCCGGACAAACAACAACACAAGGAATGGTGGTGCCTCACAAATGGTTGAGTTGTTCAGAGAGTGCTTATTCAACTTAGGCATCATGTCTACATCAAGTTTGATCCAGTTTCATTAGGACCATCAATTTTATTTTCATGGCCTTTTTGGCCTATATGACCCTTTGGGACTTCACCAGTGCTTAAAAGCACAGCTAATCGCAGCTTTCATCCGGGACATATTCAAATTTATAAAGTTAGCAGATATTTAATTATTGCTTTTTGGACCTTTTCTTATACCCTTCAAGGGGTATTTTAGCATTTCATTGCTCTTGCCCTCTTTACATATGTTAAGAAACACAGTTTAGCATTTTCATTTTCCATGGGCGCATACATAACATTTTCCAATACAAGTAGTACATGAACTTTCAGTTTTAGCCAACAACATCTCAAGTGACCAGGGGGAGTTCTGCACAGTGCCAAACGTCGGGACAACCGACCAGAATGATTTAGGCATACAATCCAACTCACCAAAGGCAAGTTCTGTCACAAACTTAGAGCTGAGATACAATATAAACAGGGAGGCTTGTCCAACAAGGGTTTTAGCAGGGAAGGTCCTCCATGCCACGAGTCAAATAGTAAGTCGGGTTAAAACAAAACTGGAAGGTAATGGATGGGTGGAGACAGTGAATGATGAAGCCAACACTAGCAAGCCAAAACAATGGTGGGAATGACTACCTCTATTCTCCCTAAGGAGGGTAAAACCAATGAGTATAGATCAGGAATTTCCAAGTCTAAGTAGGGACATCAATAGATAATACAACATACATCCAAGTCCATATAATTATGGCTGCCATAACAAGACACTACATGTTAATACATGTCACAAAGATGAGTATAAGAGCAATGATAACCATAACACAATATAATAAAAGCTGAGTCATAATTATGCATATAATCCATCTAAACCATCATCTGTCCAATGAGAAAGTACTGATATGAATCTGGGCATCAATAACTGCTCTGTAAATGACTAAATGGCTACATCAGTCCTCAAATATGAGTGTCTTGAGACTCAGTCGTGACATGGGAGAGTACAATAGTCCACAAATAAAACAATGATCCGACAAAACTGATCATCTCAGCATCTCATATGTAGGAGATCTGGCTGAAAAATGTACTGTATCTGAAAAATAGAATATGATAGCTCGGCTACTATATATGTGATAACACTCCCCACCTACCTAATCACTTGCTTGCTGGCGTCAACACCTTCCACACGTGCAATCCTCTTCTACCCATTCACTTGCTTTAGAGGATGCGATATATCATATCCTCTCAAAGGTTTATAAGCCAAGCATTTTAAATCACTTAAAAGTTAAAACAAGGTGGGGGGTCC
>LPNX010532722.1:686754-755145 GCA_001517045.1 Pseudotsuga menziesii | reverse complement strand
CTCTGAAACGCGTTTCAATGGAGTATCACACGGGTTTCCGCGTTTCCTACAGGAAACGAGCTTGGTACGTGGGGGTTTTAGACGTTTCCTGCAACTTAGGGGTCCACCTTTTCTCTGTAGCTCAACCTTCACATGGAGTCAAGCATGAGTCTTCATTAGTTG
Organism: Pseudotsuga menziesii; assembly: GCA_001517045.1. NCBI lineage: Eukaryota > Viridiplantae > Streptophyta > Pinopsida > Pinales > Pinaceae > Pseudotsuga > Pseudotsuga menziesii. Next base: position 754,983 of record LPNX010532722.1, on the reverse strand, counting down.
ATGTCATACTCCTCTTTAAACAATTCGTAGCCTCTTAATTTATCCAAAGTTTGCCTTTATTCAAGTTTGGAAAAGGATCGGATGACATGGGGGACCCATTGCCATGTCACTTTACTTAAAAAAAATTGATTTTTGACTTTTTTATTTTTATTTTTGACTTTCGTGTAATTTCTCATAATTTAGCATTTTTTTGACACTTTGTCGCATTGGTGGAGGAATAACGCCATACAGTACAATTTAGTCACCTGGAGCATGAGAAAAGTGGGTCTCGGGGTGAAGGAGGTGTTCTGAGCATGAAAACGAGCCCAAACATGCCAAAAGCAGACTTCAGATCACATCTTTATTACATTTTGAAATTTTCCATTTAAATCATTAAAAAATGGCCTAAAATATGGAATTTGTTTTTTCTCGGAATTAACGAAACTCTAGGGGGACCTAACACATGTCCATACGACTGAAAATCAATCCCTAACATGCTTATATACATCGACACATGAACTCAAATAAATAACCTCCTAAGGCTTAACCACCAAGACGAAAATTCCAGCTTTGGAGGAGCGGTGAAAAACTCGAAAATTATTCATCACTTATTCAACATTGCATAATTGACAAAGGGAAAAAATACCTTGGAATAATTGGATTGATAGCCAAGTCCTTTACAAAAAGTTTGCCATGTTAGAGCATTTATTACAACGCCCCCAAGGGGTATGAACATGCATTTTATTAAAAAAAACGGACCACAACTGGTCTCGATGTAACCACAGAGCTTCTTAGCACTGACAATGAACAATTGACTTGTTCAAAACTCTGGCGGCTCACCGGGAATCCCCCAAGTGCAACTTAGTGGATAACAAAGCTATTGGTGCGTTGTACACATATTTGCAACCTTCCTTTACAAACTCATACAATGAGATTTGTATAATGTGGACCTAAAGGAGTTAGGAAATTTAAAAAGAATGAATTTCATGACACTACTAGAGGATTAAGAGGATAAATAGTTTAATCTATGAAATTAATCAATTATGTTTTTTAACTTTATTTTTTTAAAACATATTTTAAATAATTAATATATATATTATTGCCACTCCCAACCCTACGTTTCCTGCAAATTTGGGCGAAGCTTCTAGTTGTATCGGATACTCGTGTCCGCGTACCCAATGTACCCGCGTTCCAGAAACTTGTGCAACATAGTATTTACCCTTCCTAGGGTTCTTGGAGTGATGCACACCTCTTGAGGGGACTTCTTTTTTTAGTTTAAAGGTAATCTCTTGAAGTATCTTTGGTTCTTGCTCTTGCTAAGGTGATGCTAGAATTGTTTGCTTAACGCATGCACAAGGAGGTATCTAAGTTTTTTGTCTTGATTTCTCTTTGTTAAATGTTGATGGATGATGCTTGTTTATGGTTGAATGGTAGCCGTTAGTGCTGCATTTTGTCTAAACTAGGTCATATTTTAGCCTTTTATCACCATAGTATTGTAAGGGACGTCCTCTAGAAGGAGTCCTTAGAAGCTTGGTCCTTAGGTCTCTGAGTTTTGTCTTAGCTAGGCTTCCTTTAACCAGCTCTTATGGCTGTTGGAGAAGGCCCTAGCTTGCCAAACTTTGTAATGACCTCTCAAGAGGAAGGCTGGTCACCTTCCTTGATGCCCCAGGGTTATTAGGGTAAAACCTTAAAACCCACCTTGGCTTTAATCTCATACATTTTCCCTTCAAATCTTTTGCATTTTTATGTGTAATTATTACATTTTACATGGTGGATTAGGTTAATTTTAGTTCTGCAATTTTATGTTAAAAACTCTAGACTAAAAATATATATATATATTTTAAAGTTTCGGGCCTCCCTATAATTTCGGCTCTCTCCTAAAAACTTGGCCTGCCTTTAATACCACTAAAAACCCTAAAACGTCAGCCCTGGAGGCCTCTCCTACCCTCTGCCGAGTCTGCCCTCTTTCATTGTTCACTGTTAAAGACAATCACAGTCTGCAATTTTTTTACAGACTGTCAAAACTACCCTAAACCTACCCTCGGCCCACTCCTAAATACCTCGGCTTTCCTTCTCTAGCTTTCTCCACTCCTCCTTGACCTTCCCCACACTCCTATCCACCCACGGCCTACCTTTTTAGGCCTGTCCTAGGATAAGTCTACCTGGGACAGCCCCATTACTGTGCTGTAGCAGCCAATAAGCAGTCCCTTTCTGGAATGTAACAGCCCTTTAGGGCTGCTTTAGGCTGTTCGTGTTTAGACTGTCTTTTTATTACAGTCTGTCCCAAACTTGGACAGCTCCACTACCTGCAACAAACACCACCAAAAGATTGTCACTATGGTCTGATCAATATTTGGAAATAACACTGTTTATATGTTTTTTTCAGACTGTATATAAAAGTATGCATTTCTAGATGATGAAGTTGTTGGACACATACATATGTTTGTGAATGGGTGGTGAAATGTTGCTACTAAAGTTTTACTATTGCTTATGTTTATTGCATGTTGATGGGGACTGTCGTGCTACTGCTATACTGATACAATTAGGCAGCCATACTTGTGACTACGCTTAAATGAATGTCACCTTACATTTTGTGGAATGATATAAGCATGATCTAAGATTGGAGTTGGTTATTTACTTGACAAAGATTGAATGAATGACATTGATGTACTAATTTGCATTTACAGGATTTTATTTCTATATAGTATGTCTTCTTCATTCCTCGAATTAACTCCATAAAGGCACTGGTCACTAATATTGTTTTGAAAGACATAGTTGTTTTTGTCCAAGTGTCTTGCAGATATACTAAAAGGGCTCTCCCCTTGGAGGTTATGACACTCCAAAGAAGTTGGAGAAGTGACTAAGGTGACAGTGGTCACTTTCTCTTACATTTGCTTATCGGTGACTAGCCCTGCTAGTTAATCTGGTAACACCAGGGAAAGTATGTGCATCCATAATCATGCCCCTGTATCTGTCAAATAATCTATCAGTGTCTGTCACGCGATGAAATTCACAGTTTTCGTGATGAAAATCACAAGTGTAGGACCTCATACAATATGAGAGGTAACATCAACAATATAATTTCTCTTTCCTTGCTTCTTAAATTTAATATGTGAGTTCCAAGAATCTTAATATCTATTATGATTTTTAAAACCATTCATCCAGATGAAAGGGGACTTCCTTCCAGATTTTACTCTTCTAGAACACACTGAATCAAGTTTAAACTATAGTTATGATTAAAATGGGTGTTCTTGTAGATTCAGTCTCCATGCACACTTTTTCTGGCAATGTAGGACTTTATACTGAATCATACAGACTTTGGGTTTTTATTGATTCTATATCTATTTGAATTTAGATGTAAGACACAGTTGCATCAAGTGGGTTCTGAGCATGTGATCTTTGTGGTTTGCAGACAAGTACCGAAAAGGTTCAACGGTTTAGACATAGCACTGCAACTGCTCAGAGTAAGTCAGCTCCCATCTCACCTTATTCATTGAAAAAATCTGATGGTTTTGAGAAGACCCAAGAGATGCAGTTGCAGAGAACTGTGCATTCATATGCACTTCCAACTCCAGGTGGTGCTATGAGTATGAGTTTTACAGGGAGAGTGAATAACAGTCCTGTAGGGGTGGAAACAGCAGGTGCAAGTGGGACTCTCCAAGCATATCGTTTAAACCAATGCAAAAGTCAGGATCTGGGGCAGAAAACAACTTCTGCAATGAGAGAAGGGAGTCACTGTAATCCACGTATCTCAATATCTGGTCCTCTTGAAAAGCATAGTAATATATCAAAAAGACAACAACTTCCTGAAGAATCTAATACAAGAACACAGGCCAGACCAATGCCTCTTCCATCCTCAGTTGAAAGTATGCCTGTTCTGGATGCAACAGTCGCATCTAATTCCAAAAGACATAAAAGATATGCTCATTCAGGTCCTATAACAGGCAATATATGCTCTAGTGATTCAGTTGTACATGGAAGTAGTTCATTCCTTTCTCCACAAGTAGAACCTTCATCTAAATCAGGACCCATTGGTCACTCCCCAGTGTCATGTTCGTTTGCTTTACCAAAATTTTCTGATATTCTGTCACCTTTGAGTCAATCACCTCCTCATGTAAGCCAGTTGCATGAGCTTCCAAGGCCACCACTTGTTTCAGAAAAACCTTCAAAACCTACAAGCATTGTTGCTCACTCAGCACCGTTGGTAGATAGGACAGCTAAAGAATCTTCAGCTAGTAAAATACTAGGGCCAACAATGTTAAGCCCTGTATCTCCTCTCCCTGCACCTCCTGCGGGACTGATGAGGTGTGGTCTTTCTATACCTTCGCTTGGACAGAAAGAGCAGTTGCAACGGATAGAGATTACTGAAGAAGTTTCTTCGCTGCCTCTTACCCCTATTACATTCCCAGCTAGCAATTTAACTTCTCTTAATTCAAAGACCGCTGGTGGATCTGGACAAAACTCCGAGGTGAGTTTTTGTAATTTGTATTATCTTCTTATATTTATGATGTATATCTCGTGGAATTTCATTGATTGTTGATTTTCTCTGCTATGTTTAGTTTGAATTATAATTCATCTTTCAAATGCTCTAAAAGTGTGGCTGTAATGAGCATGTCCTAGTGTGGTGCATACAAATTTTAATTTATCATTATGCATGTCATTTAAAGTCTTTGCAAATATATTTCCTTAATCAGTTCAGCATTATCATCCTCTGGAACCATTCGTGGGTTTTTAATTCTGTTTTTCCTAAAAAAATAGCGCTATAATTTATGATTTAGCTTGGTTACATTCTTTAATGGCTTTTGAAAATCAGCATTTAAGTGTAGCCAGAGCATTGCATGCAAGTGAGACGTAGATACTCCGATGGTCAACTTATTTGGTGGAAGCATGCATCCATGATGATATTTTCAAGCACCAGCCACGGTATCTTTGGTGTTGTTTTAGTTTTTCATTTTAGATTTGAAATCGTGTTGATTTGGAAGATCTATGCATTGAGTTTTGATACAGCATTTGGAGGCTGGAGCTTCTTTGGCTTCTCTTTTGTTATAATTCCATGTGTCGATTCTATGAACTGGAACTTAGGATTTCGAGAAAATTTCTTTGAAGTGCATGTATGATATTTAACAGAGAGTTAGCTGCATATGCTAGGCTAGTACAAAGAATTAAGATAGAAAGCAAATACTTGATAAAACTTAAACTAACTGTGCATGTAAAAAATAACGATGTACAGAAAGGAATATCTTTGTCATTCAATAACAGGCACCATGGAGGAAATGCATAATCCCTGGAGGAGTTTATATCAGAGTCAATACCATTCCAAGTCGATACTAACAACTTGTGCAACTTTATAATAAATGGTCGGTGTGCTTGGTTTTCAGGAGTCACAAGCAGATTAATAAACTCAGTAAACATGCTGGTGCCAGTGTCTAACTCTCAATCAGTTTTCTGAATATGTCAATCAAACCACTGTACGGAATACTTTATAACTCTCTTCTTGTATAACCTTTTAGTACAAGCGTTAAATATTATCCTCCGGAATGTCTACCGAGGAATTCAACTTCTGAATTTTACTGTAATTATGTGCTCTCTAGTCAGGATAGGATAACGACTTTACCAAAACTGGGGTTCATCTTTGTATACAAATGAAACTAGAACCCATGCATTTCATTATTTGGATTTTCCCCAACACATAGAAAGGTCCCTGTTATCACCCAAACTCACACTTTTCAAGATAAAGTCCTAAAGCTCTAGGTATGGGCTTAGTGAAACAAAGAGGGAGGCCAATGTTACCACATCGAACCCTTTGCTGCTCTTTAGGTTGGCTCTTCTCCAATTCAACGGAGTCTTCCCTAGGTTAGGATTACTAAAGCTTGCATTAGGTTTTGTTATCACACAAAGTGTAGCTACCCACTAAAAGTATCCTATCCAGGACGATAGAGGTGAGGTAGCTAACCAGTGACACCGCAAGGGCCTTGTCCACTACGGATGAAGGGTAGTTGTCACACCGGACGAGCTCTTGTCGCTTTAGATCAATCCAGAGAATGATCAAGGGGGAGACCCTACTACCCTATGAGGGTTAGCGAGCGTACTCAAGACACTCCCAGGGTTATGCAATGATTGAAAGATGAGAGATAATGAGTGAGGAAGTCTAGATCTAGAGAATAGATGTGGTATGGAAGTTAGGACAAAGTTGGGGAGGCTTAGCAAATCGGGAAAATGACCCAACTTGTTTGAAAAAGTACCACAAAGAGTTTAGGAACGTAGATCTAGAGAGATCTAGCCACACACAATAAAAACCTAAAGGGGCCCACCTAGGGTTTATGCAAAAGTGAACACGGTGGACCCAAAAAGGTAGATCAAGGCAAGGAATGACTAGATCAGGATTCTTGAAGGATATATCTATGGAAAAGAAGTGGGTTCAAGCATACCCAGTTGAAAGATTTGAAGATTTGACTACCCAGCCAAAGGGGCACCCCCACCTAGAGTGACTAGTGCTAGATCTTGGGGGAAATGGAGTTCGATTCTTATGAAATTCGAGATCTAGGGTTTATTCAACAATCTCCAAGTGGGTTTTGATGGCCGTCATAAAAAACTCACCTGATCTATTAGATCTACAAAACTAGGGTTTGAAAGAAAGGGTTTTGATTGACAATTGGATGAAAATAATGAAAAACAATATTAACCTTGCAGATCGTACCTGAAAATGCTTCTGGTCGCCTTGAATGTCGATGATCCTTCCACTTAGTTACAATTTTGAGTGAGATCCGACAAGAAACGAAAGAAAAACGACAAATGAAGGTAGTGCACCCCCTCTTCTCCACCTTCAAAATCAAATTACCGAAGTGAGATTTGTTCACAGATGAAAAAGATAAGCTATGTACGTCATCTATAGAAAGAAATTCAATGTAGAAAGTAACAATTGAAAACTCCCTGAAGATGAAACGATTTGCCCAAAAGACGATGCAAGACGCCTTAGCAATCTCTTCCAACCAATTCACTACCCTACAACAGATCAGTACAACCTCCATAGAAAAATATTTGTTTGCATGCAAGATCCACTGAAATGTCTAAGAAAGAGGCATAACAATCACATCCGAGTACATTCATAAAGCTTCTAAGAGTTTCTGCAAAAGTTTTCTTGTATTCAATATTCTGAGAGCCAAAAGTCAATTTACAAATGAAATAGCATCTCAATATATAGATCTTTCAAGTACATAAAATCTAGATCCAAAATATCAAGGGTCACAATCAAAAGATAAAAACAATCTAACAACGACTAATATTAGCCGAATATATCATACACATATCAACTCAATAATAGAAGGGGGGCACACCACTAGAATTGCACAGTGAGGGGGTGCACCACATAAAAATGACAAATAACCACAAGATAGCACATGGTGGGGTTAGGAGGTTATAACATCCTTCACTAGCATGTCCCCATGGAACAACAACAAGGTGCGGTGGCAAACAATATCAAGGAGTAATAAAAACCACTAGGATGTCTCCCTAAAAAATACATCAAAATGTCCTCAATCTAAGAAAATCAAGGAAGTGTGGACCCCAGGTGGAGAGAAGCTAATGCCAGATGATGAAGGTGACCCAAACACTGTGCCTTAGATCAATTCCATGCCATTCCTTTGCCTCATTTTCGCAAATTGATTTCCTCATTAGCAATTTTTCATCATCAAAATGCTGCCTCGGGAACATAAAACTGCCCATATCTCACAGGGGACCAAAAATTGAATCCAGATGACTACACAGATGGGTCTGGCACAATAGGGTGGAATGATGAGAAGGCTCCACTAGAATCTAGACAAGCATCGTTTTAGCAATTTATTTGCAGAGCAATATACACTAGTTAAACGTTAGAGGTAGGTGCCCTGGTAAGCCTTCTGAGCTTCCAGAAAATGACAAAGACATGGCCTTTGGGGGCCAATCCCACCTTGTTGCCCCGTGGGGGAAAATGAGCCGTAAATTATACAATGAATGAGTGCTCTTCCTCTAGCCATCAACTTTTAAGAAATTTATTTCACTTTTACATAAGGTAATTACGAGCCTATAAAGGCAGGTGCCTTGGAAAGCCTTATGAGCTCTAGAAAATGACTAAGGTGTAGCCCCGTTGCCAGCGAGCATCCATAGCCCCGACGGGTTTGCCTTGCCTTGTCGCCCTTCTGGGGGCAAATGAGCCTTACATCATATGATGGACGAGTGCTCATCCTTTGGCCATCGACTGTTTATTTATACTTTGCTTGCAATAGTGTCTAAATACACTTTTGTTTTGCTGGTAGGGTATCCATTAAGAATAATTTTAAGCTTCGTTGCCTTAGTGTCTAAAAAACACTCTATTCTAAGACTACTTGTGTTCAATACCTAGAGGTAGACCATCCCTGTGACAAGCATCACATAAACCAACATGGAGACACAATTTAGACATCGAGACCTACTCCAACATAGAGGTGAAGGTGGGGGAAATCCTAGATGTCACTAGTCAAGTTACAAGTCAAGGTTAATCAACAACAAGGGAATACAACAGATGGACGGAGACAGTGAAGATGGTGCCAAGATTAGCAAGCTATGTCCCTAAAGGGAAAGGACCAAATCCATACTACAAGTAGGGCAAGGCCAATGAGTATTCAGAGGAATCTCTTGAACATAACAACTAAATTATTTATACTTTAGATTCCAAGTAAAACCAAAATAAGGTATCACCAACATACAACCATTATGAACTAAGTCTCACTGCTAAAATAGACAATAGAGCAACATCAAAGTCCATATGCACAAAACCTAATATCACCTGGGTCATATACTTGCACTGGATCTAAAACAAATCTGAGGATCACTGAAACAACTGTTGTTGCTACATATCACAGGCACTGTAATAATCTATGCTCTGGGTCATGAAAGAATGGCTAACTCAGTCATCAAATCTTGGGTCATGAGGCTTAATCATGGTATAGAATTGGTCAATCTGGATGCTTTGGATCTGTTGAAAGTGAGAGATCATCAACTGATGTTTGATCATCTGCTGATCTCATAGTAAAGGACTGGCTCAAAGAACTGCCCAATAAGAAAAGTAGCCCAGCTACATATGTGACAACATATGGCTCCAACTGGGACATGTGCTCTAAGGGAGAGTGTTACGGAGAAAACTTCCTATGGCTTGGGGTGTACCACAACAGATAGAGTAACTACAGAAATCAATCCCTTTCCAATATGTAAGAGAAATAACAAATCTAACACTAAAGGATCTCGAGACACACCTTATTCCGGACGGTTGATGTAGATTCCCGTTGAGCTTTTTCCAATCCCGCTTGTGTTAACAATTTGCTCTCTCAACAACAGCAAACACGACAAGCATGCTATATAATGGTGTTAGACTTACTCTAGCATATATAATCAATAATGTATAAGCAATTAAAAGCATCCATGGATTCAATATTCATTTAAATGCACATCATTGGACAGAAAAAGATATTTCTATTAATATAAATCAGAGATTACATGAATGGCAACCTCTGTCGGCATGTCTGCGAACAGGAGAAACTGAGTCCTCCACTTGGGCCTCTACCACCTCAATCCTCCATCTCTCGATAGCAAGCTCACAAGCAAAGGCAAGCTCAGGAAGAACACCAAGTGCTCCAAGGGACAAAGGGATGCAGACTCAAGTAAAAGCAAGCTACGGCAACAATGGACTATAGTTTTCTTGCTCTTCAATTCCTTTCTTCAATGTATCCAAAGGGTTCCTTATATAGTGCTTCACTAGGGTAATGGAAGGTCAAATCCGAGCGATCTTGAGGCATATGGAAGGCCAAGAGACAAGTGACTCGGATCCACATCAAGGAAAACTCCAAAAATATTTGGCCTTTTGCACACATCCTGATGTACGCGGGTTTAAGGGTTATATCTGCGTGTATACGCGAGAAAGGGTTTAAAAGTCATGTACAACAAATAATGAGTGTTTTTAGGGATGAAAATGGAAACATCAAAGGTACAAAAATGGTCCATGGGGTCCAAAGAGTCTGCAGAGGGACATGGAAGGCCATAAATGTGTGATCTACCATGTGTGGTAAAAGGAGCTGTAACAGAGAGAGCGCATGAGAACCTCATAAATATCTAGTTTGCAACAACACGTCTAATCATTGAATCTACACCCGATCAAATGCTCCATATGCAGTAAAACCTATTCCTGCGCATCATGGAAACAACACTACCCAGTAGTACATGTGGCATGATACGAAATAAAATAAATTGTTGGAAATAAAAGACTGAAAAGTAAATGTTGAAATATAAATGCAGAAAGTAAAGTGCTGAAATAAAACATCTAATCTAAGAAATGTCTAGCGGTTGTTGAGTCTATTAAGGAGGACTTAGTTGAAGGACAGAACAAGGGCCAGACTCAATGACCTAAAAGACTCAAACTAACAACAAAAAGACTCAAAGGCTTAGGACCATGCAACACTGAAGAAAAGAAAAGACTCAAACCTATTGCTCAAAAGAGCTTATTCAAGTTCCTACTCTAAGCTAAACTGGAGAGGAAGGCCTTGCTAAGTCATATCGGGAATATAATCTTGTAGACTAGGTTCATGAACATGGATACAAAATTGATGTTGATTCGCAGAGGATAAATAATAAAACTTTCCACTGTGAATGGGCCAACCCATAAATCAACATACTCTCTAGAAATGCGAAAATAATCCGCATTCCTCGAGACAACTTTATTCACTATGGTCGAACTGCCTTCGGTTAACCGTGAAAGGTCTAACCTGAATATCTCGTATAGTATCATAAGGCACATCATCGTTCCCTCTTGGATAAGGATGCTCTATGCTAGGGTTAAGTATGGGATCAACGATATTAACTCTAGTAGGATCTTCCTTAGGAGGTAATGGAATGCTCCCCACTAGTATTTAAGGGATCTTATTTCTCTCCATGAACTCAGTACTTCCTTTTTCAGACTACGAGCGTACAATATTGCTTTGAGCATCATTCATAATTAACAAATCTCCAAATGTGTTCTCTAATGATGTGTGAATGGGATAGGTGGAAGAAATTTCCTCGTGATAAGTACTAGATCCTTCTCCTAAAGGGATAGGAACTGAAAAGGATGTGATGTCGAAATGGGTGCCTTCTTCTTCAGAATGAGGATTCTCTCATTGTATGAGAAAACTAAGGAAGTCTGGGAAGTTGCTTGTTATGGGAAGATTGTTTGAAGTTTGTTGGTCATTGGTAGGCTTTGAAAGGGGTGGAGGTGGGTCATCAGGATGAATAATCTCTCTATCATGGGGCATACTATTGCTTTCCCACCAATAAATTGGTGGAAGGCCCTATTGTGCCCTGTCCTGATTGACTATCATATTAACAATGTACTCCCTCAACATTCTAAAACTTCTTTGTTCAGGAGGGGGTATAAGGTCTTCTACTGGTGTTTCCCTGTTTCACCTGACAACCTCCAATCTTTGTTCCATCTCTTCATGTGGAATAGTCATATGTTGATCAATGCCTCCAAATATTAGAGTGGAATCATGAAGGAAACTAGAAACATTAAAGCCTCCCATGCTATCAACAATCGTCAAATCGTGAGTGTTTTCATGAGAAGCTTCAGACATCATCAACTCATGATCAGACCTTTGAATAAAACTTTGGAGATCCCTTTCATCTTCTGATGAATCGTGTTCACAAAAATATTTCCAAATACTCTCTATGTGATTTTCACTTTCCAATGAATTATCACCTTCTCCCATAACCATGTACACACCCTTAGGGAACGACTCACCTTGGTCATATGAATTCTTAACCCCATCTTCATACCGCTCTAAATGTCCATCATAGAAAGGATCGTGGAAAATTCTCACCATTGCCCCATCAGAATTAGGAATAGTGGCATATGACAAGTCCAGATGTAGCTGGCCACCTAATCTTGCTGACCATCTTCGACTCAAAAGCATCCCATACACTGGGGGAAAATCAACTACTACAATGCCCATGAGAGTAGATATGTCTGAACAAGCAAACAAGTCTGCTTGTAGATTCTTTATCAATCCAAAAACATGGACATGCCTCGAATCCATCCCACACACATTCTTACAAGGCCTTGTGATTTGCAATCCCATGGCCTCCATGATTCTTTTAGGCATCACATTCATGGCGCCTCCAGAATCAATCATACAATTAGTAATAAGAGCTCACCAATGTGAAGAGTAAGATAGAAAGGATCATGCCCTCCATTCTTTCTCTCATAAAGAGCTTCCCTAATCTCAATTGGAGGGTCCTCTTCCTCTTTAGTTGCAACGTTCAAAAGTGGCCTGGGAAGAGGTTTAACAACACCGTTACTTTGCTCGACAACATGAATACTATCGAAGAACTCACTTACTTGACTCTTTATGGATGGAGTCTTTACTAACTTAGCCAAGGGAATGTTCTTCGTGATTTTGTCCATTTCTTTTTCAATATTGATGTTTAAATTATACTCAACTAGAATTTGATCCAACTCTTTCTCTTCATCTTTCTTTTCTTCGAACTTCAGATTAAGAAAAGGCAGAGATCTTTCATTACCTTTCTCTCTCTAATAGATTTGGACTATGGGTCTGTTGTGTTGATGAAATTGTCATTGATGCCAACATGGACTTGTAGTGGCCCCACAGGATGTCATTGATGCCACCAAGTCCCACCCGTAGTGCCTTGACCCCTTATAGAGTGGGTTTGCACCTTGCAGTGCCTTGGATCCAAAACAGAGTGGGTTTGTGCCTCGAAGCACCTTGTACCCAATTGACAAGGTCCTTGTACCCACAAGGGTGGATCTTGAAGCCACCACTTTGCTGAAGATGTTGAAGTTGAACAATTAAAGACTGAATTGATCAGTCAAAAGGAAGAATCAGAAAAGCATGCTCAAGAGCTTGGAGAAACTAGAGAGGTCAATCATGATCTGAAGACTCAGCTGGAGGAAGCCAAGAGGACAGAAGAAATCCTGAAGAGTCAGCTGGAAGAAAAGGAGGAGACAGTCCAGAAGTTGGAAATGGAGGTAGTTGGTCTCAGGAAGAAAGGTAAGAAGAATGAAGCCTTGGTCAAGTTCTAGGACAATTCAATTGTCCTAGATAAGATCTTAGATTGCCAAAGATCTCCACTCGACAAAACTGGTCTTGGTTAAAAGAAGAACAAAGAAAAATCTGAAGATGTCACTTGGTCTCCGAAAACTCCAGAAGTAGGTCCATCAACGTCCAAAGCTGCTCCCCATGCACCTACACATGACAACAAGGACTTTGGAAGTTCAAAGATGAAACAAGAAGTTAGGTATACTCCCCAAAGCAATTTCATAAAAGAAACGACTCCAAGACCCAGGTATGAAAGTGGCTTCAATGGTTATTGTTATTTTTGTTCTAACTTTGGTCATAAGGCTATGGATTGTAGATTCTATGGAAGAAGAAGCGTTGGAAGCCCCAATGATTCAGTTAGGTGTTGGACATGTAATCAAGTCGGACATGTTGCTGCCAAATGTCACACATTGAGATGCTACACCTACAGTGGGTTTGGCCACAAAGCCCAAGAATGTGCTAGTCAAAGAAGTGAGCCAAGGAGTCCTTCATATACATCAGCAAGAAGATTTGAAGACACAATCAGGGACACTCTCAGGCATGGAGATATGAAGTTGATCAAAGAAGTGTTGGAAGTTCCAATAGCTTAGTCAGATCTTGGTCATGCAACAATGTTGGTCACATCGCTGCACATTGTCGTACGATGAGGTGTTATAGCTGCAGTGGCCTTGGGCACAAAGCTCAAGATTGTTGGAGTGCACGAAAACAATCCTTGAGAAGTTACCTAGACAACTCATCAAGGAAAGCCAGTACAAATGAAGGAACAAATGCTCAAAGGACAGATGCCAAGAAGCAAGTATGGATGAGGAAGACCGAGCAGTTGCAGATAGGAGAGGTTGATCAGAGTAGGGGGGATGGCTGCCATATGACAAGCCAAGTGTAAGGTCTCTCAGAGACCTTAACACACCTTGAGTTCATGAGGCTAGAGAATGAACTCAAAGGAGAAATGATGGTTACTCCAGGCATATAGACAGGTCCTAGGATCATGCATATTGACAGGGGGAGCAGTGAGCAGTGATCGGAGATTTCAGACACAGGTATGTGGACCCCCTTTGCCATTGATGCCAAAGGGGGAGAGATGAAGACAAAAGGGGAGCATGCTCATAGGGGGAGCATGAGTTGTTGTCATCAATGACAAAGGGGGAGATTGTTGATGAAATTGTCATTAATGCCAACATGGACTTGCAGTGGCCCCACAAGATGTCATTGATGCCACCAAGTCCCACCTGTAGTGCCTTGACCCCTTACAGAGTGGGTTTGCACCTTGCAGTGCCTTGGATCCCAAACAGAGTGGGTTTGTGCCTTGAAGCACCTTGTACCCAGTTGACAAGGTCCTTGTACCCACAAGGGTGGATCTTGAAGCCACCACTTTGCTGAAGATGTTGAAGACCCTGCTAATGATGCTGAAGACCCTAGAGATGGTCTTGAAGCCTTGGTAGACGATGAAGAAGCCCTAAATGGCTTGGAGAAGCATTAATGACCCATTCTGTGGTCATTCATGCTCTGTTGGTGTCATGGTACTCCAGAAGAAGGCATGGAAACCCCATAGGTAATGTCATGATGGATCTTGACCCTTGGAGGTCTCCTAGTGTGGGTGAGGTGGTTGAAGAAGCCCACGAAGCCTCCTGCTTGATGAAGAAGCTCATAACTTGGTCCTTAAGTCCACAAGTTGGTTGAAGAAGTCTTAGTTGACATAATGAAGCTCTTGACATATTATGGAGCTCTTGAAGTGTGTATGGGACTCTTGCACTCATGCCCACAAGCTTGATGAAGACCTTGATGCATTATTGAAACCCTTGGTTGGTGTTGTAGCTCTTGATGCCATAAAAGTACGTGAAGAAGCCATCAAGAAGAATTCAAGTCATTTCATGATGGCCTGCACAAATTGAAGAAAATATGAGTGAAGGACCTTGTCAATGCAAGCAAGACCCTCATAAGATGATAGCTCTTGTCATGCCCTTTCTAACAGTAGGTGGCACATCACGTGGTTCCTCATGGTTGATGAGATATTAATTTTTGAAGATGACAAGAAAAATCTAAACCATCTTGTAGGGGCAGCCGACCAAAGAAAATAATTGTTTTTTAAATTAAAATTAAAAAAAACAATTGACATGTCGGCCCAATTAAAATTCATGAAAAATGCATATAAATAGACCAACGCCCTCACTCATTTTAGATGTGACAATTTCGGATTAGCTCTGCAATTTTGGAGGTCAGACTGCTGCAATTTCAAAGGTCAGACTGAGGCAATTTCGGAGGTCAGACTAAGGCAATTTCGGAGGTTTTACTGAGGCAGCATGCACTGTGATTTTCGGATGGTTGACTGAGGCAGTATTGACTGAGGTAAAATTCGGGTCTCTGAGGCAGCCGTAGTGCAACAGAGGAGCAGTTCGTTTTGTTTATGTTTGACTGAGATTTTCAGACTGTGGAAACTGAACAGCGGTAGAGGAGGAAATTCGGATGGCAGCTTGTGCCTGGTGGACTTAGATTTTCGGATAAGGAAGTGTATTTGCTGAGGTAAAAACTCGTGACTAAGGAGATCTTTTCTAACCTTTCTGCAATAATATGCCATTCCAAGTATGGAAAGCTCTCGGTTATGTTTAGGGCTGCTACAGCAGCACACACTCAGAGATGATCTAGAATTTTTGGAGGCTATTGCTATCTTTCTATACACAGCCCTAATCCAAGGTTTGCACTACTCTCATCACAAACAAAATGCAAGTGCTAGCAGCAGCAAAGGATCCGAGTTTTGATGACTGTCCTAATCAACAAATGAACCAGTAAACTCTTTGGAGAAGGTGTGGCATGGAAATTGAGGTCTGAAATGACTACTCTAAGGCAGCGAACCTGTTGAAGACTGAGGCAACGAACTTGTGATAAGGCAAGGCAGCTAAAGTGTGATTTTTAAGATGATCTTCTAAGCTTTTCACCGAGGAAAATTCGTGACAGTCTGAGAACTCTTATGGAGTGCATTATGATGGTCAAATTCTGATTAAGGGATGAGTACAAAAAGCAGTCTTTTGACTGAGTTAAAGGACAGACCTTTACTGTGTATTGAAAGTATTTTGTTACTGCTTGCAACTCAGACATGTGACTGAATTTAAATCAGACTGTAATTAAGTTCTAACTGAGTTGAATGGGAGATCTTTTGACTGTAAGCTTTTTACTGTGTTCTAGAGTTCCTTTTGGACTGAGGCTGACTTCAAGAGTAGGTTGCTTATGACTGGTTTTGAGGAGTGCTTATGGCTACATTTTACTGATCATTTAGCAGAACTTGACTGTGCATAAGGGTTGTGTGTTGAGTGAATTGGACTTGCTCCAAAGAGCATATTTGTCTAAGTTTGTAAAGTAGAATGATTGTGTTTTGAACACATGTTGACTGAAATGAGCTTGAGTTGATTTGACTAAGTATATAGAGTAGACTGGGATGAATAGTAAATGGGCAGATCTCTTGATGACTGGACATGAGTAACATTGACATAACAGACTTCTTGTGGTGCATAAAACAATACACTTGAGCAGACCATTGATTGCTTTGGCATGAGTTGCATGCAGGACTTTGGGTAATGAGCAGCAGTTGACATAGAGCACTGTCAAGGATAGAATGGATCTAGCCTTTGGAATGAGTAAGTACTTCTATCACTTAGAACTTCATTGAAAGTGGTTGTATTTTTATGATGATCTGGATAATAGTTACATATACAATTCTCTTGTTCTGCTCTAATTTGAACTAGAGAAGTATCTCAAGATAGTCATAGGAATCTAGCCACAATTCAAGCATATTGTTTCAATGATTATGACTTGACAAAGATAGCCTTGAAGTGACAGCAGTTGTTGGCGACAAAAAAAGTTTGATGCACCAATAGCAATTTGACTTGAAAGAGATAGTAGACTTGACAATGACAGTACAGTGTCAGTTTGACCAGAGTGAGCTAAAACATGAAAGTGACAGGCGATGACAATGACAGTTGACTTGGGCAATCAGATTGATATGATAACCGATTGACAAGTGTACTAGACAGAGATGCACATGACAACATTGTTTTTAACATGATGTTGATAGAAAAAGCAAGTAACATGATACTGTAAATGAAACAGTGACATTCTATATGCATGTTACTCTACAATGTTGAATGTATGAACAATCATAAAGATGCATGTATGATGTTGACAACTGATGTATTGGTTGATTAAGAATGATGATAAGTATGCACAGTATGTACACCCTAGAAACGTTTGCATAGTGAAGTATGTTGCTTATAATGTGGAAAGAATAAGTTGTGGTAGTAAGCAAAGGGTATGAACAGTCCTTTTGCACAGGTGAACTATGAACAGTGTTTGAATCAGAAAAGTGATGTTATATACTATGAATGTGTATGATGTGCAAGAGTGATGTTACATATTATGATGTATATCGGTAGTGATGAGCAGTGGTGATGAAAACTTTGAAGTATGTGAACAGTTTGTGATATACATATGATGATGATGATGATGATGCATACCTCTACTATATGATGATGATAATGCTGCATGCTATGATGATGCACTTCTATACCCTATGATGAACACAACGATGAAGATGCATGACTTCCCTAAAAGATGATTGTAAAGACATGATCACACCTTGATGTTTGAAAGATCTTGTTGATGATAATGATGCATACTTGATGCATACTCCTTGATGATCTCAGCCATTGACAAAGTGAAGAAGACATGACAAGTTGATGGCAGCAACAACGAATTGAGCAGAGCTTGATGACTTGTAGGGTTGCAGCAGTCAAGAGTGATGAGCAGATGACCAGCAGCAGTGATGAGCAGATAAACAGATGATTGATGAGCATGAGCAGAGATTGTTGGCGGCAGATTGAAGAGATTGGTGATGTTGATGTGACTGATGAAATGATGCGATAGTAAGCTTTAATTCTAAAGGCAAGCTTGTCTTGCTTTTGAGGTTAGGATACCTCAAACCCTTCTTAGCAGAGTCTAAGAAAACCAGGCAGGGTCCTGGATGCAGAGTAGGTGCTCTTCATATCAGTAGGTGTTGATTTTACCTAACGATTGTAGCCGGACCAAAACTAATACAAAAAAATTACAAAATTATATGGTGTTGTGTTCTTTTGTGTTATGGTTCTTGATGATTCAAATGCTTATGATATGTGAATGATGAAGTGAAAGATGTTTATGAAATGATAGTGGAATGATGAATTGGTAGTTAATTGTGACAAGCTAAGAAAAATTTTAAAATTGGCTTTACACTGATTCACCCCCCTCTCAGTGTCTAACATGTTGATCTCATTTATTTGGTCTAAAGGGGTCATGAGATCATCCTGACTATTATCCTCAATATGAAATAGAACTCTACCAAAGGTTTCATCAAAATCATCAGTGAAGTTAATCTTCTTTGGTGAACCTTCTTCTTCATTCTCTTCATGAGGATAGTAATCAAGATTCTCCTGCCCTTGCTCTCTAGTCCAATTAATTGCATTGGGATCAGGTGGTGCTTGATTCACGAGATTCTTCCTTAAGTCATCATTCATGGGTCTCTTTTGAGGGTTCCAATAAAGTTTAGGTCCGTACTGATTCCTATACCTATTAGACTCCCTACTCCTAGCTAGGTCCCTTGTGATCAAAGCCAAAGTTTTTACCATCTCTTGCATGTTTTCCAATCTATCAGCCGACTCCTTAGATGGTTCTTAAACTTTCTTAGTTCGTGACGATGTCTTAGATGGTGATGGACCATAGGAGTCTAAGAATTTTTGCTTTCCCATAGACACAACGTTTGCTTCAACTTTCCTTGCATTGTCTTGGGCAATTTTTAGGTCAACCGGGTTCTTCTCTTTCAAGTGATAACCAAGCCATCCTTCAAATGCGTTTAGATAATGAATCAAGAGTGCTTGGTCTTTAGGTATGTTAATGTTAGGTACACTTGCTACAGTTTTATCAAACCTAAGGTTAAATTCTTGGACAATTTCATTTTCCTTCTTTATGATTTCAAAATTCTAGTTCATAAGAAATCTGCCATCCAACTTTGCTGATCATTGACCCTTTAGTATGGTAACAAAAGCGTCATAACCCCCTACAGATGAAGCATGCAACCTTTCAAACAATGTATGTGCTTCATCTTCTAACGAAAACAAAAGGCCTCTCATGTTAAGAATCCGTGTCAACCCTCCTCTTTATTTTGTTAGTATATTTTATCGGATGTATATGCTTGTAAGTCGTCCCATCGGTATGTTGTATTATCCTACATTCATGGGGGGTAATAGTTGTTTAGATTAGACTGAGTATATAAGTATGTGTTGAGGCTAATGAAAGCATCGAAGAGTTATTTTGTATTGAGCTTGCTCAAAGGAGGTTGCCCCCTCGAAGTGGCTTGTGATTAATAAAATCTCTTTTGTGATCCATAATTTCTGTTAGATCGTGCATTTTTATTGTTAATTGCAGGAGGTTTTCCACACCTCATGTATACATCCTCCTTAGCACCAAAAGCTTCCATGTGTGACCAAACGACATCTATATGGTCTTCGATGGTGGTTGCGTAATTGCCAGAGAATTTAGGAATGCTCTCGAAATATTTGTCTGGCATATCATGGGGTAACCCAACTATTTGGGAAAGTCAAAAGGCGATGCCTTAGCCTTATTGCCAAAGGTTCGTGATTGGTTTGTGTTTGTGGTCGTGTGAGCCATTGAGATAGGTCAGGAGACTGGAATGGAAGAAGATACTTGATTAGATAAAGGATCTGGATTTGCTTATGTAGAATTTAGACTAGTGGAAGGAGAACCTGGGAGATGATTAGGAGACACAGTGGAATTAGCAATTTTCCAAAAGAAAGCTGTGGACTGTGCTTTTGGATCTTTATGACCTAGGTTCCTTTTATAAGTGATAGGGATTCCTTCAACTAAATTATATCGACTTCTAAGATCCTAAGGATGGGTCTGGGATCGCTCCTCAGTGGAGTCACGTTGTGGAGTCCCCAGGTGAGATACTAAATGAATTCATCGAAATATATGTCGTTGGGGAAGTATGATGCGAGAGAGAAACACATGAATGTAGAATTAGGCAAAAGGGAAACCATTCACTTGACTTAATCAGGATGTGTTATGATTCTAAAGATAAGACTGAAAAACTACTCGCAGACACTAGAGGTAATCCTCTACCTCCCTGGAAACGACGCCAAAAAGATGTTACCACACAAAGTGTAGCTACCCACTAAAGGGATCCTATCCAAGACGATAGAGGTGAGGTAGCTAACCGGTGACACCGCAAGGGCCTCGTCCACTACGTATGAAGGGTAGTTGTCATACTGGACGGGCTGTTGTCGCTTTAGACTGATCCAAAGAATGATCAAGGGGGGGACCCTACTAGCTTATGAGGGCTAGCGAACCTACTCAAGACACTCCTAGGGTTATGCAATGATTGAAAGAGGAGAGATAATGAGTGAGGAAGTATAGATCTAGGGAATAAATGTGGTATATAAGTTAGGACAAAGTTGGGTAGGGTTAGCAAATAGGGAGAATGACCCAACTTGTTTGAAAAAGTACCACAAAGTGTTTAGGAATGCAGATCTAGAGAGATCTAGCCACACATAATAGAAACCTAAAGGGACCCACCTAGGGTTTATGCAAAAGTGAACACGGTGGACCCAAAAAGGTAGATCAGGGCAAGGAATTACAAGATCAGGATGCTTGAAGGATAGGTCTATGGAAAAGAAGTGGGTTCAAGCATACCCAGTTGATAGATCTAAAGATTTGGCCACCCACCCAAAGGGGGCTCCCCCACCTAGAGATATTAGTGCTAGATCTTAGGATAAATGAAGTCTTATTCTTATGAAATTCGAGATCTAGGGTTTATTCAACAATCTCCAAGTGGGTTTTGATGGTCGTCATAAAGACCTGTAGGCCGTATTTTCTGACTTGGCCAACTTAAGGAGATTAAGCCCACACAAGTTGCTTAGAACAACTCCCGGTGTGTTTGGAATGGCAAAATCTCATAGGGGATGGTCCTGCTACCAACTGAATTTATCCTCTTTAAGGAGAACGTAAAAATTCAGTAAAAATTTATCCTATATTTTATCAATGTTTAAAATAAACCCTAGAGTTAGTTTTCTAAGTCTAAGTTATCCTAAAGTGCTTTCTAAAGGAAAGTCTCTTGTTTTAAAGTTTTGTTTTAAGATATTTTGACTAAAATATTTTTACATTTTATCAAACTAACTTAATTCTATTTAACAACTATTAAAATAAACTAAACTAAAAAATAAAAATCAACTAGCTATCCTCTCTCAGCTGAGGCTGAGAGCAACTTGGAAAACTAAATCAATTATCAATTAATGATTTGAATTTAACAAAGAGGTAAGTAATAATAATTTAAATGAAAATATTTAAATTATTATCCTAAAATCACTTTGTTGAATATGCATAACAACAGAACATTAAAATAGAGAACTACTATTATTTATTTTGTGATGCCCTATTAATTAATAACTAATATTCAATACTGAATATTTGAATAACAGGATTTTATTCATTCATGAAAACATTGTAGAAAATACAAATGAAATCAAGAATAAATATGAAATATATATATTACCAAATCTCAATTATCAATACAAATATCAAACTTAGTAATATTCTCAATCAAACATCAATATTGTGCAAATAGAGTATAATTTCAGATAATAAAGACAATCATATCAAAGTACAATTGCATAAAAATATATGGTGAGAAAATAGTATATCAAAATATATATATTAAGTTTTCAAAATAGTAACAAGCAGTGATACCAGTTTGAGAACTCTAGTCACAATCCTCCACGAAGGTAAAACTTTAGTAAAGAAATTAAAACTGGACATTGTAATTATATTTCTAATAAGTCTTTTCCTTCAATACTCCATCCACCCTCTCTACACTGAGCTTACTAGCTCATATAATAAGACTAGTAACTCCTTTCAGTTTTTGTGTAACAACTATTCTAAAAATATCCCTTCAGTTTCTAACAACCACTACATAATAAAGACAAAAATTCTATCCCTATTCTGTTGCATCGGATTTCTTCAAAGAAGGCACCTGGCAGATATGCTTTATCCTATGAAACAATAATGTCAATTATATGACTGGCCTATATTAACTTCTACCTAGGTGAATCGACCTATGACGTGGCTGTCTTTAGTATCCAATTCTTCCAGAAGCACCAGCGAATGCCAACGACGAGCAAAAATAGTCTCCATTCTTTACAACATATCAACAATATGTACACCTGTAACAAATATTAATTTCTCATTAAAATCATAATAACAGGAAAATAAAATAAAAATAATACAAATTGTAAGCATACTTGTAAAATCAACGATTTTTCAGGTGTGCTAATTAAAACATTTTATTACCTGTCAAAATTGAAATCACAATAATTAAATATAGACTAAGTCATTGCTATCTGTAATTTGATAGCTTTCCTGGCTTTTGACAACTTGGCTTTGAGTTTCAAGATTTTCTCTTCATGGATTTTTTCATCTTTCAGTAATTTCTTATTAGTTGCAGCTAACAATTTCTTTTTTGCTTTGTATTTGTCCTTCTTGGATTTCATTTGTTGCCATCGGTCTACCCACATAAGCAATTCATTTTTTTGCTGTTGTAACTCTGTTTTCAACCTGTCACAAGCTTCTTCAATTTCTTTTAACCGATCAACCTTATGTTGTTTAGAAAGCATGATTGATTGCTTCGCTGCTTTTAAAGTTTTTGCTAGAGAATCTTCATCATTCAATGATGACTCAAATCAAGCTTCATGTTCAGACTATGCTGGTAATGGTGAATTATCTTTCACGAATCTCTTAGGAGATACCACCACATCATTGTGACTATTACTCTGTTCTTGTTCAAAGTCATTGATTGGGGTTTCACGAGGAGGAGATTCATCCTCATTATCACTATTGTCTTCAACAACGATGGGTTCACTACTCTGTTCAATGGTTCTTGGAACCGAAAGACTAATCATACTCCTAGTAAACCTTCGATTTAACGTTTCAGATTTTCTCATGCTCGGTTCAAGAGTTTTAATTGTCACCTTCCAGATTTTCCCCTTTTACCTCCTGCTTCTCTCTCTCCTCCATTACCTTAGAATACAAATTACCCGTTGATTTAACAGAGTGCGTTTGAACAACCATTTTACTTCCCTCTCCCACTTCGTTTTCTCTCTTGGATTGTTCAGGAGGGTTCGAAGTATAAAAATTCTCATTTTCAACTATCAGACAAAGCTTATCCAGCCCCTCATGATCAGTTTCTTTTCTTACTTCTCCTTCACAAGATCTTCTTCGTTTTGCACGAGTCTTAGGTAAGTAGGTAGGCCAAAATTGGTTAACCCGAACTCATTTTCTTTTAAGAATTCATCCCATGTTTTTCCTACTGTAACTAACTGATACTGAACTAACATTTTGATCAGGCCGTGATGGAAAAGACTGCGGTCTTGATTACCAATGGTATGTTGAACTATAACAACTAATTTATGCAAACTATGAAGTAGAAAGTAGGGCAGATTTAATTCAAACCCTTAAGAGCCATTGAAATTCTCAGATGCTATAATTGGGCATTTGAATACCGACCATCACAAGAGATATACCTGGAAATGACTTCAAAAGGAGCACGCCATTGATTTCTAAAAACTTTTATAGGAAAACTAAATTTGAGGTGTGCATCTTCCTTTGACAATGGAAGAAGGAACTGCTTAAACTTTTTCTTGTCAATTCGTGACCCTTTGAACCAATGTTCACCAGTCCGAGGCAGCTTCGTAGCTTTCGAAATAAATTCTTCATCTATGACTAGTTGTAAATCACTTATCTGAGCAACACTTCTATCAAAAGACAATGCAAAACGTTTGGTAACTTCCTCATTGTGTCCACTGAAACCCCAAAAGAAGTGTTTCTAGTCAATTTTCTCAAACAAGGCAAGAAATTCAGGGTTGGCTTCTAACATTTCAGGACCAGAAAGCTCAAAACGACTTAAAGGAGCCATCTGTTCAACTATCAGTTCCTTCTGTGACAGAGGATTGAAAGGCATTGTAAAGACTGGAGGAATAGGGATATGTAAATACACAGACATGTTATGAACCTTCACGCGTTTCTGGAGGAGTTAATGAGTAACCCTAGACTGGTTTCTATGCGTGAGAACTTCACCATCAAACCACCGCAGGTATTCATCAAACAAATTGATGTGATCTGAAATCATTACAAGATATTCGAAATCAAATAGTTTCATGAATCTAATATCACTGTCAGATAGGATGGTGTTAATATGAACACATCTGACTAAGATAATTATTACATATTAAAACTCCTTTGAACAGATGTTATCAAACCAACAATTCGTATCTTGTACCATACACACGACTGTCAAAAGTTAATAAGCAAGGATTATACTTGGAAGGAAATCGTGCTATTAAACCAGATGATGTGAAGTTGTCATTACAAGCAATGATGTCTCCTAGGGTTTCGTAAATTCAACCAAGTACCAAGATCAACTTTGGATAGTAATTTAAATGTTCAAAACTATATTTATGCATGTAATAGATTCGAGGAGAAAATTATATAGCTTAGAATGAACTTATTGAATCCAAATCATCATATGACCTATCACAAAGTATGATCGGATGGAAAATTTATTAAAAACTAAATACTAGATAAAAAATTGATTACTTATGATTATAACACAAATATTTTTATGGACATTCGAAATGATATATAAAAATAAACTTTAGCTATTTGAGGAACACACATACACTTTCCACAATTTGTAAAATGTCATAGTATTAAAAGATAAAGTTTTATGTAAAAATATATTATTAGGGTTAAAATAGAATATTTCAATTAATTCATCAACCCTAATCATATAAATTACAAAAAACTAATGATGAATACTTTGTCAAAAGAAACCAATAATACCAAATTGTAGCAAGTTCAAAATGCATTTTCATTTTAATCCAAAGAACTATTTAGCAGACTATAATTTAAATATCTTGAATCAATATATAATCAGATGTATTGATAATAATAAAATTGATTATATATGTAAAATTACAAGATTAACAGCTGCTAATTTATTAAATTTATGAAAGTGTTCCTTAAACTTCCAGTATAATCCTTAACTCTTCTTTAATTGAGAGGACCTTCAGAATCGAAGATTCTGAAGGCACTCTTATATAATTTTTGTGATAAATCATAGAAGAGAACTGATCATTTTTATTCAGCCAATCTACAAAACTAGGGTTTGAAAGAAAGGGTTTTGATTGACAATTGAATGAAAATAATGAAAAACAATAGTAACCTTGCAGACCGTACCTGAAAATGCTTGTGGCTGCTTTGAATGTCGTTGATCCTTCAACTTAGTTACAATTTCGAGTGAGATTTGGTAAGAAACAGAAGAAAAACACTCAATGATGGTAGTGCTCCTTCTCTTCTCCACCTTCAAAATCAAACTACCAAAGTGAGATCTGTTCACGGATGAAAAAGATAAGCTATGTACATCATCTATAGAAAGATATTCAGTGCACAAAGTAACAATTTAAATCTTCCTGAAGATGCAATAATTTTCCTGGAAGACGATGCACGATGCCTTAGCAATCTCCTCCAACCAATTCGCTACCTTGCAACAAATGAATACGACCTCCACAAAAAATATTTGTTTGCATGCAAGATCCACTGAAATGTCTAGCAAGAGGCATAACAATCACATCCAAGTACATTCACAAAGCTTCCAAGAGTTTCTGCAAAAGTTTTCTTGTATTTAATATTCTTAGAGCCAAAAGTCCTTTTACAAATGAGAGAGCATCTCAATATATAGATCTCTCAAGTACATAAAATCTAGATCCAAAAGATCAAGGGTCACGATCAAAAGATAAATACAATCTAATCAACGACTAAGATTAGCCGGATACATCATTCACAGATCAACTCAATAATAGAAGGGGGGCGCACCACTAGAATTGTCCAATGAGGGGGCACACCACATAAAAATGACAAATAACCACAAGGTAGCACATGGTGGGGCTAGGAGGTTATACTATCCTTCACTAGCATGCTCCCATGGCACAACAACAAGGTGTGGTGGCAAACAATATCAAGGAGTGATAAAAATCACTAGGACGTCTCCCTAAAAAATACATCAAAACACCCTCAATATGAGAAAATCAAGGAAGTGTGGACCCTAGATGGAGTGAAGCTGATGCTGGATGATGAAGGTGACCCAAACATTGTGCCTCACATCAATTCCATGCCATTCCTTTGCCTAATTTTCCGAAACCAATTTCCTCGTTAGCCATTTTTCATCATCAAAATGTTGCCTTAGAAACATAAAAATGCCCATATCTCACCGAGAACCAAAAACGAAAGCCAAATGACTGCACAAATGGGTCTGGCACCATAGTAGTGTGGTACAATCGACTGGATACACCCCAAGATTCCCTCTGGCGCCCTAGGAGATCTCACTGTTATATGCACTGTGTTTTATTTTTAATTTCCAGGGAAAATCTGTTGCAAAAAAGGATAAAGGACCCATATATCTCTTGTAACTGCCTGAAACGAAAACTCGTTGCACTAATGGGCTTAGAATGTCCAAATAAACTAGGAATGACTACCCATACACCATATGTCCATCACAAAGGTACGTTAGAGGCCCCATCCATGTCAGAACAATTAAAATAATAATGCTTGTAAATGTTGATAATCATAAAAATAATACATGCCATCATAGTAAACCACCATCTGAAGCATGAATATGACTAATGGACAGTGATAGACCATAAATAATCATCATCCACAACCATCGATCTAAAACTCATCCTAGACCCTGCTCCTAGCTTGCTCAACACTAGGTTGACCAAGGACTGATCAAATGATGACCCAAATGCTAAACTCTGATACTGGAAGGTACAAATGGACATGCATGCTCAATTATATATGCTAACAGTGAGACTCAAGTACAAATAGCTTCTATTGGCGGGTATAAGCACAATATATATATATATATATATATATATATATATATATGTGAATAATCTAAATCCAAAATTATCAGTTGCTTTTAACAAGAACCTCTAGTGTATACTCATTTATAGATTTATCCATTTGCTAGTCAAGGGTGAAGGTGACCAAGTAAGGCCAAGGGAATGACTTGACACTCAACACTGTAATCATCTACGCGGAAGGACAAGGTAATCCACACAACAGATAAGTTGGACTAGGTGAACAATAGGGAATAGTAGTGTCTCACAAATGGGTGGAATGATGAGAAGGCTCCCTTAGACTCTAGACAAACAACTTTTTAGCAATTTATTTGCACAACAATATACACTAATTAACCTCTAGAGGCAGGTATCTTTGTAAGCCTTCTGGGATTCCAGAAAATGACAAAGACATGACCTTTGGGGGCCAGCCGCACCTTGTTTCCTTGTGGGGGAAAATGAGCCATACATTATACAATGAATGAGTGCTCATCCTCTAGCCATCAAATTTTATGACATTTATTTCACTTTTACAAAAGGTAATATCTAGCCTATAAAGGCATTTGCCTTAGAAAGCCTTCTGGGATCTAGAAAATGACTGAGGCGTAGCTCCGCTGCCAGCAAGCATCCATAGCCTTGACGGGTTTTCCTTGCCTTGTTGCCCTTATGGGGGAAAATGAGCCTTACATCATTCGATGGAGGAGTGCTCATCCTTTGGCCACTGACTATTTATTTATACTTTACTTGCAATAATGTCTAAAGACACTTTTATTTTGCTGGCAAGGCATCCATTTAGAATAACTTTAAGCTTCGATGCCTTCGTGTCTAAAAAATACTCTTTGGTAAGACTACTTGTGCTCAAGACCTAGAGGTAGACCATCCCTATGACAAGCATCACATAAACCAATACCGAGACACAATTTAGACATGGAGACCTCTTCCAACATAGAGGTGAAGGTGGGGGAAATCCTAGATGTCAGTAGTCAAGTTACAAGTCAAGGTTAATCAACAACAAGGGAAGACAACAGATGGACAAAGACAATGAAGATGGTGCCAAGACTAGCAAGCTGTGTCCTTAAAGGGAAAGGGCCAAATCCATACTACAAGTAGGGCAAGGCCAATGAGTATACAGGGGGATCTATTAAAGATAATAACTAAATTTTTTATACAAAGTATCACCAACATACAACCATTATCAACTAAGTCTCACTGCTAAAATAGGCAACGGAGCAACATCAAAGTCCATATGCACAAAAACATAATATCACTTGGGTCATATACTTGCGCTAGATCTGAAACAAATACAAGGATCACTGAAACAACTGTTGCTACTACATATCATGGGCACTGTAATAATCTCTACTCTGGGTCTTGAAATAATGACTAACTTAGTCATTGAATTTGGGGTCATGAGACTCAATTGGTCTTCAGGCATATAATTGGTCAATCTAGATGCTCTAGATCTGTTGAAATTGAGAGATCATCAACTTGTGGTTGGTCATCTACTAATCTCATAGTAAATGATTGGCTCAAAGAACTGCTCAGGAGCAAAAGTAGCCTAGCTACTATATATGTGACAATAGGTTCAAAGTGAAATGAAGAGATAGGTTTAGAAAAATGGTTTATAACAACAACTGAGGAATACTGATGAATGGATGGTAGACTAGTGTCTTAGCCATTGGGAGAATGGGGTCTAAAGGTTAATATGAAGAATTTAAAAGGAACGATGAGGAGGATTAGGGCAACATAGTACATACTCTAATAACTTCTAATAGCTTTACAAATTTCAAAAATTTTGACAAAGAGAAAACACTAGAGTAGATAATTTCAAATGATTTTAGGAGGATGATTGCCATGCAAGGATAAGAGAGCATATAACCAAGAGCAGAGATATATAATACAACACAAACTTCCAATTGATAACCATTGCATAGAAGAAGAAAAAAACTTACATACTTCATTAACTCAAAAGCATTAACAATTGAAGATCTCATCCATAAGTGAAACATCAGGAGCATAATAACATTCAAGAAAAAAATTAATTCACCATTCAAAGAAACAAATAGATATTCAATTAGGCACAATGGGATTTCTCCCCAAATCCAACCATGAGAAATGAAGGAGAGAGCAAAGCCCTATATAGCTTTTAGCTAATATTCCCTCTATAATAACATAATAATAAATATCTAGATCTAGACTAGGAAGGAGTAAAGAAACCAAAATATTCCAACTACACAACCACATTCAATAAATGAGGTGGTCAAAGCCACATGTACAAGTCTCAATGAATAAAGAGCGGGGCGCCTCCACAAATGAGGGATAATACCATGTCAAAACTCCAATGTGTAGCCTCCAAAAGTTCCCAAGTGTGGTGCTCCAAGACATAAGGTCCAATAAGCAATGAATGGCCCTAGAGCTAGGGTTTGACCACTTAGATCTCTTTCAAAGCCAAACAAGCTCCATTATAAATGCAATAGATGTTGTCCAAGGTAGAACACTCCAATAGATAAGGCATAGATATATGTGCAAACCAAGCTTCAAGTACAATGCTCCATCAATCAAGGCTATGAATGAATCAAAGATGCTTTAGGGCCACATGTGTGGTTGTCCAAGGTGAATAGCCCAACCATAAATCACGAATAATTGTGAAAGATAGGTCCAATAAATCTTAACACTACTCATATAAAGTAGTGAAAGTAACCTCCGAGGTGGATGCTCTGGATGCTCTGATCTCATTAATGTGTAATGAATGCCCTCCAACTAAAAGAGATGTCCACATAACAACCAACTCATCAACCTCGACTACTGTCTCATCAATGTGTGCAAGATAGGTCCACGAACCAAGGAGAGCATCAATTCCAAGAGTAAAGTGTCCATGATAGATGATCAAGCCCATGAGGAATAGGATGATCCCTTCTCCAACAAGAAACACACGTCCACACATGGCAAAAGAGATTAATCAAGGAGACTGTTCCACACTAAATGATAGACAATAGCCCCAAGATGTCATCCATAAGTCTAGGAATTAGAGTGCTCCAATAAAAAACATGTGCTACATCATCCAATAAGAGCTACAAGGTAGAATGGTCCATGGAAAATTAGTATATGCTCCAATACATGTGCCAATCAAGTGGAGCGTTCCTCTAAAAAGGGCAGATAACCATGCCAAAATGTGAACCAAGTGTTTAGAAGCAAGAGCACTCTAATGTATATCCATCATAAGTCATCCATACCATCAAATCATGCCAAATACAATAGAGCGCTCCAAGGAAATGAGTGATATACCAACCAACACATGCTAGAGTGAAGAGTGATCTATGGAAATCAACCACAAAGCTTCCCCTAGCATGAAACCACCCTCTTGGGTAGCAACACATAAATTTAACCACAATCCCTCCTTAAGCATCAAATGTGTCACAAAAACTAGAGTGTTCTATAAGAAGAATCAATTCTAAGTCAACCATAAGTGTAAACAACATCCAAAATAACAAGAGCATTCCTCCAAAAACGATGGGTAATCATGTTAAGATGTCATCCATATGCCAAGGAACAAGAGTGCTCTAAGGGGAAGTGATCACATGCCATCCACAAGTATGAAGTACACTCAAAGAGCTTGAGTGGTCCATCACAAAGAGTGTCCATGCCATCAAACAAGTGTTGGAAGGGAGGGAGCTCAATGAAAAATCAACAACAAACCAATCTCAAGTATGATAGATACCATATGAGCTAGAGGGCTTCATGGAAAATTAACCACAAATTATCCCTAGGTGCAAAAGACACCCTAAGAGCTAGGGCACTCTCATGGAAGAGACTTCAAATATCATCAAACCATATAAACGAACCAAGCGCTCTATCGACAAATATCATTTGTGCCACAAAGAGGACAAAATAGCCCAAACATGATAGAGAACTCCATCCATAAATGAACAATATATCATGAATAAGCAGGATGCGTCATCTAGGAGGCCTAATACCCTCATAAACTCATCCATAATCACCCATTGAAAAAGCTTCATCAAATAACACTTTTAACACTTCTTAATGTTTGGGAGACCTTAAGTTGATGGGTTTCCATTCCATGAATGCACAAGATGTTAGATAGATGCTAAACAAGAATTCCTAAGCATGCCAATATCATTAATATGCGAGCAGATCCATATCAAAACATCATGAGAGGCCACATCCCATAACTTCTAACACACACATGTCATGCAGATCCATCTACCAATCATTAACTAGGATCGTAACAACATGAAGCATAACTCTAATGTCAAATACGCAAGACATCTAGTAACTCCTCAACTTGTCAATCAAGCCTTGTGATGAAAAATCACAAGTGTAGGGTCACGTGCAATATATGATGTAATAGTCCCAATGGTTGGTAAGAATCCTCGAATAGACCAATGTCTTGATTGCAAACATACTATTCATATTAGTGAAGATAATTCATTCATAGCTTAGTATCCAAGGTCTATGCGGCCACATGCGGGTACAAGTGAGGGTTTGTCACAAATGCATACATTTTTTTAATGTATGTATGCATGCATGCATTTGTGTACAAAATATGTAAAATTTAGTGAGAGAAAATAAAGGTCCTTATTGGTCAAGATAACCCCCTAATTAGTTGAATCATAAATGGCGGATTATCAAGCCCGGGGAGATCATTTAACATTTAGGTATTCCTTTTGGTATAAAATTCTCTCTTGTTGATCAATGGAGGTGGGTCATTGCCAAGCTTGAAAACAAATTGCAAGGAGTCATCTCAATCTTCTTTTCACCAGAAAGTTTACAATTGTTGAGAACATTTCTAGCAACATGGCATAATCCTCCTTCATGTCTTTTCCCATCACATGCAACTTATAAAATATTGAAATATGTTTTCAAAGGTTTTTTTTTTTGGCAAATAGGGTGGGGCAAACATTACAAGAAATCTTGGAATTAGCGTCCCTTTTTAGGTAAAATTATTTTACATTGAGTTGTCAAACTAGACGCTAAATGGGACGCGTCATGGACAAAACTTAAAGCATCTGAAAAAACATCTGTTTTGCTTCCTAGATAACATCATTTATTATGTCCAAAATAACGTCTATTTTTTTTCTTCCAAAATAATTTCCAACTTTGCTTCTTAAACAACGTCGAGATTTGCTTCCTAAATAACATCATATTTTGCTTCCTAGAGAGCGTCCGCTTTTGCTTCCTAAATGACATCCCCGTTAGCGCCATATTTGCATCCTTAATAACACCATGTTAGCATCTATGTTCACGCAAATTTTGCATCCAAATTACCATCGAATATTGCATCTACTTGTGCTACCACTTTAGCATCCCATTTTGCACTACATTTTACTTCCAAATATGCGCCAGTTTTCGCTTCCAAATTTGTACCAATTTTTGCTACCAAAATGACACCAAATATTTCTTCTATTGTTGCACCATATTTTGCTTCCTGTGTAGCACCATGTTTTGCATCCAACGCTAAGTTGCACGAAAGGAGGAAACATGGACGGAAGAAGGAAACAGGGAAATGGGGGAAACGTGACCCTCCAAAATTATGGAAATAGGGAAACACGATATATATATAACATTTAATTTTTTAAAAAGAACTGATTGTGAAACATAAATGATAAAATCACCCTCTCCAAATCGGCTGCTCTCCAAATTGGTTGGTCTCCATTTGTGTGAGGGAGGAATGAACCCAACAACACTTTATAACTGTTTTATTTCTTAACCTAACCTTCTAGACACTTCCTCTACTTTTTAGAAACTGTAATTTAAAAAAAACTAAAAAAAACATTTTTTGGGCCCACAGGCTATTTTACCGTCAGAAACACGGCCGTACAGATGCAACTGTATTGGAAACGCGTTTTCGTATGTACGAAACGCGTATCCCGTATTGTGTACAGTTTCGTGCATACGGAAACACGTTTCACGGTCGTACGACACACGTTTCTGCATTTCGGGACATTGATACGTGGGGGACAGGGGTGTGCCCCACGTTTCCTGCAATGTAGATCCAAAGTAACCTCTTATTTTGCTACCATATCAGCACCATGTTTGGCTTCATCATTATCACCAAGTGTTGCATCATTTTTAATTCCTAGTTTCGCATCTCTATTTGCGCCCACATTAGCGCCATGTTTTGCTACTACTTTAGCGCCCTAATTATCGTCCATTTTTACTCCCACACTAGCGCCACTTTTTGCTTCTCGTTTAATTCCTTGGCTTTCTTCTTATTTTGTTTCCTCATGAGTGCCTCATTTAGCATCCAAATTTGCTCATTTGTTGGCCAATAGTTTAGCTTCTAGTTTGGATTTTACTTTGGCATCCAAAATAGCATCAAAATTGACTTCCAATTTAGTGTCAAGTTTTGCATCCAATGTTGCTTCTAGATATGGGACATAGTGGGCTTTCGTTTTATCTCTTGGTGTTGCTTCCTTATTAGCACCACATTAGGCTTTCTATTTAACACTTACAACCATATCCAATTGTGTGCTCATATATTTATTTTATCAAATTATTATAATTATTCATGAATTTCAATAGTTCTCATATATCGTTTACTTCATAGTTCTAAAATAGCATAATGAAACATTCAAATTAATTGTAGATACAATTATTGAAATTAATTGCATAGCCTTTATGAAAAAATTTAACAGAAACAAACATTTATCCAAAGTAGTAATATCATCATATATAATAATTTTCCATGAAAAGATCATCAACAACTTCCAATATACATAAATTTAAAATATAATAACGATAACATCAACATTATCTTTCATCAAAATAAGTGAAATGATAAAACATCATCGCATCAATAACCTATCATACAGATCATCATATTAACGTTAACAAAACAAGTGAACAATATATATATAGTGAAAATACCAATATCACAAGATTTTTTTTTTTTGATATTCATATCTAGAAAAGTCAAAATAATCAACAATAAATAGTGTCAAAGTTTATATGTCAACATGAATCCACCATACAAATCAAAATGACCTAAAATGTAATATGAACTTGGATAATCACAAAAATAACAATATGTGTCTAGTAGCATGGAGAAAGCAAAAAAAATCCACAATCTCAATAATAGCATCAATGGCTATCATCATCCTCATTATCACCATCACCATTCTCATCCTCATCATCTATTCCAACATCACATCCATCATCATTTTCATTTGATCCATTTGCATCATTATCATCAATATCTTTCTTTGGTGCATCGGTAACAACATAATCGAGATCATCATCTAAGTAGTCATCTTCACCATTTTTCTGCAAATACCAAGAAATAATCAATTTAAAGCATTAGCATTAATTTCATTAGATAATGCATACTCTGTGTTATATTGCAAAAATTAGTGTGATAATTTATGCATTCTAATGAGTTTTCCAACCATGAATATAAACATCATCTCATTTGTAAATAGTAATGACACATATCAAGTGTATCCATAACCCTGTACACATGCATACACACACATGTACACCATACATTTTCATATCACAATAGAAGAAGACATAGAGGCATGAAAAACTAGACATCCCAATGTGTATATATAAAGTGAAGAAAAATATGATATCACATTTATTATTCACTTCAAACCATTTTTTTCCTAAAATTGTTATATCTTCAAATCTATATCTATAACATGTTATTCAATCTATATCTTCAATAGCATATTAACCATGGTTTTCATCTCTCAATCATGTTCATGAATTGTTTACATTGTAATCTAAAAGTAAATTTAATATAACATGTTTGATAATATACCCTCATAAACATGACTAAAAGAATATTATCATAGATATAGTTTTCAACATAATAATCATATCATTGGTATAACAATCGCAAAGCTTTGTTGGAGTCATGTTATCCAAGTACCTGCAAGAGGTAACAAAACTCAATTTCGTTGGTTGGAATTTCCCTGGTATCTTTGAATGGCCATCAGAAGCAAGTTGAAACTCACCACAACTCAAAAACCAAGGCTCGAATGGACAAAACGTTAGTTTAGTTGGATTTGTGACATCCAAGTACTGCTAGGGACATTCTTGCTCGGTGGTTTAATGGACCGAAAGTTGTCTATTTTGATGGTTTTTTGAACTAGGGTTTTGCTTAGTGACATGCAATGCAATTTTTGCATGACAGACTAATATTTTGAAAATGTGTCGAGCGAGTGCATGGGCATCGCAACCACCTCACCCTTTCCCAAACACAGTTGTAGGAGGCAACAAAGCTCAATTCCGTTGTTCAGTTTGGTTTTTATGTGCCCAATTGAAATTTGTCTAGTGTCCCTTAATGGCCTTGATAAGCTAAAAGAAACTCACTACAACTCGAAAACCATGGCTTCGATGGACAAACTGTCAGTTTCGTTGATTCATGACATCCAAATGCCACTGGGGACACCATTGTCAGGTGGATTCATGGACTGAAAGTTGTCTATTTTCTTGGTTTTCTAAACTGGGGTTTTGTTAAGTGACGTGCAGTGCAATGCAGTGATAGGCTAAGATTTTGAAAAATGTGCCCATCGAGTGTGGGAATCAAAGTCATCTTTCCATTACCCAAACACACTTGCAGGAGGCAATATAGCTCAATTTCGTTGCTTGGTTTGGTTTTTATGCTCTCGGTTGAAATTTGTCTGGTGTCTCTAAATTACATTGGTAAGCAAGATGAAACTTGCCATAACATGAAAACCAAGCCTCCGATGGACAAACAGTCAGCTTTATTGGAATTACGACATCTGATTATCGCTAGAGACATCCTTGCTTGGTGGCTTCATGGATCGAATGTTGTATATTTTGACGGTTTTCTAAACTAGGGTTTTGCTCAATGACATGCAGTGCAATTTCTGCACAATAGGCGAAGCTTTTGAAAAATGCGTCGAGCGAGTGCATGGGCATCACAATCATCTCTCCCTTTCCCAAACACACATGCAAGAGGTAACAAAACTCAATTTCATTGCTCAGTTTAGTTTTTACGCTCTTGGTTGAAATTTGCTCGGTGTCCTTGAATGGCCTTGAGAAGAAAGATAAATATCACCATAACTCGAAAACCGAAGCTCTGCTAGAAAAACAGTTAGTTCCATTGGATTCATGGCATCCAAGTACCGCTTAGGACACCCCTGTCCGGTGGCTCCATGGACCGAACGTTGTCTATTTTGACGGCTTTCTAAACTAGGGTTTTGTTTGGTGACGTGTAGTGCAATTTCTGCACAATAGGGAAAGATTTTGAAAAATGTGTCGAGCGAGTGCATGGGAATTGCAGTCATCTCTCCCCTGCTCAATCACACTTGCAGGAGGCAATGGAAATCAATTCCATTAGTCAATTTGTTTTTTTATGCCCCTAGTTGAATATTGCCTGGTTTCCTTGAATGGGCTTGAGAAGCAAGATGAAACTCACCATAACTTGAAAACCGAGGCTCCGATGGACAAACAGTCAGTTCCATTAGATTCATGACATCTGAGTACTACTAGGAACACCCTTGCTCGATGGTTTCATGGACCAAAAGTTTTCTATTTTGACGCCTTTTTAAACTAGGGTTTCGTTCAGTGACATGCAATGCAGTTTCTATATGATAGGTTAAGATTTTAAAAAATGTACCAAGCGAGTGCATGGGCATCGTAGTCATTTGGCCATTTCCCAAACACACTTGCAAGAGGCAACACAACTGAATTCCGTTGCTCAGTTTGGTTTTTATGCCCTCGGTTGAAATTTGTTCGGCGTCCCTTAATGGCCTTGGGAAGCGAGATGGAAATCGCTATACCCGAAAACCGCGGCTTCAATGGACAAATTGTCAGTTTCGTTGGATTTGTGACATTCGAGTACCAGTAGACCCCTATTATGTGGCTTCATGGACCATAAGTTGTCTATTTTGTTGGTTTTCTAAAATAGGGTTTTGCTAACTAACGTGAAGTGCAATTTTTGTACGATAGGCTAAGATTTTGAAAAATGTTACCAACGAGTGTGTGGACATCACAGTCATCTCTTCCTTACCCAAGCACAATTGCAAGAGGCAACGAAACTCAATTCCGTTGCTTGGTTTGGTTTTTATGCTCCCAGTTGAAATTTTCCTGGTGTCCCTGAATGACATTGGTAAGCAAGATGTTGAAGACCTTGCTGATGGTGTTGAAGACCCTGGAGATGGTCCTAAAACCTTGATGGATGATGGAGAAGCCCTATATGGGTTGGAGAAGCATTAATGACCCATTCTGTGGTCATTCATGCTCTGATGATGTCATGGTACCCCAAAAGAAGACCCAACTACCCCACATGTGAGGTAGCATGATGGATCTTGGCCCTTGGAGGTCCCCTTGTGTGGTTGAGGTGGTTGAAGAAGCCCATGAAGCCTCTTGCATGGTGAAGAAGTCCATGGACCCACAATTGATGGTTTAAAGGTCCTTGTACTCTTGATGAAGATGAAGTGGTCATGTATGGCTTGATGGAGTCCTAGAACCCTTGGAGATTGTCCTAGGGCATGAGAAAGGCTTGGCACCCACTTATATGGTGGTGTGATGGCGCTTGGACA
This sequence comes from Pseudotsuga menziesii, assembly GCA_001517045.1. Lineage (NCBI taxonomy): Eukaryota > Viridiplantae > Streptophyta > Pinopsida > Pinales > Pinaceae > Pseudotsuga > Pseudotsuga menziesii. The sequence continues at coordinate 717,390 of LPNX010532722.1, read as the reverse complement.
CTTGGACACACTTGCTTGCACTTGACGATGACCTTGATACCCTTGATGAGGTCATGGAATCTTTGGAGGTGGGCAAATGACCTTCTTGCATGTGATAGCTTGGGTCTTGGAACCCATACACATGGTGGGATGTTGGACTTTAGCATACAATGGCTTGATGTACATGATATAAAGACCTTGAACATGAAGCCCTCTTGCCTTGTTGATGTACATATTGTTGAAGCCTTTACTACTTGATGAAGGCATTTGAACCCTAGGTTGATGGACTTTAAGTGCATGATCTAAAACAAAGTCCCTTGAAGCACTTGACAAACTTTTTGAATAGATGATGTGGAAACCCATGTACAACATGAATAAGCCCATAAGATAGTCATTGGAGCTTTGGTCAAAGTAGCCCTAGACCTACTCATGCAAAGGGTGAAAGGTGTGACCCTAACCTAGCAACCCTAATGATGTGGCTCCTTAAAGCAATTAAAAGAAATACTAAGTAATACATGCTTTTCCAAAGAATATGTCAATCCAATACAAAAAGAAATAAAAATTAAAATAAAAAAACAAATTAAAAAATCGAATTCAAAAATAAATTATTTTTGACAAGTTGGCTACATAAAATTCATGAGAAATGTGTATAAATAAGAGGCAATTCGCCTCATTTTGATGTGTGCAATTTCAGATGAGTGATTCTTGCTCTGAAATTCAAATGGTGAAAGGACAACCGCAGTGAGGAGTCCACTTTGGAAAACGCAGCAACATATAATTTTGTTTTTAAGTCTGATTTTTTTAAGTCTTTTCTTTTTCTAATTTCGGGTGCACAATTTCTAAGGCAACAACAATTTGTATTGATTGTATTTTACCCTCTGATTTTCGAGCATAATTATTGAGGCAACTCATGGTGTGAAAAAGTGTGCTAAGAATTTGTGGGATATCTGTCTGATATTTTTGGAAGTGAAATTTGCAGCAGCAGTCACGATACAATTTTTTTTGGTTAAGACATTTTATAACAATCTTGAGTTCTTGTGACAGTTCAAGCTTGAAGATATCAAAATTCTTGAGGATGACATTCCAAAGAGGCATGATGATGCATGCTTTCCTATGATGTCCAACACCTTGATGAAGATGATGATGTTGCTATGGTAGATGAACAGTGAAGGACACAACAGTGACATGTATACAGTGGTATATTGTGGAGGAAGGATGGGTTCAATGAAGTAAGTAACTGTATGATGATAATGCACATATAATAATACAATGGCATACCTACAGTGAGGTGTATACATTGATAAACGATACAATGACAAGACTTTGATGACATGCTTTGTGCACTTTGATACATGCATACTTTACAATGGTAGTGAGACATACATCAATTGTAATATGCTTGAACAAATGAGTTCTTGGATGTTTATACAGTGACGTAATTTACAGTTTGAACAACATGTCATCTACAACACTCGTTTACACAATTAAGGTTGAAAGTGACCTTGGTATGAACAATAGAGGCATGATAATGCATCTCCATACTCTATGACATGATGAGCCTATAACTTCTTTGAACACCTACAAACAGTCCTGAAGTTGACAAGCATTGGAGTCTTCCTCAAACTGTTCGAGCTTAGATGGTAGTGATGTCCTTGGAGTCTGCTACAACATAAACAGTCTACAGTATTGACAAGCACTATTTTGAGTGTGAAAATTAAACTCAGTAATAGATTAATTTTACTCACAACAATTATCAATTGATTATGCAAAATCACTCACAAAAGAGATTGAAAATGGAGCTGTAACACTAAACTGTATTATGTAAGTGTACAATAGCCAACCCTGTAATAACATAGGCTGCTGAATAAATAGAATACATCAAGGATTCGATTGCATGAGGAGCAAATCAAATCTAGCATAAAGCAGGCTTACTAAAAATAAGCAAATCCCCCATAGGTGTAAAAAGCTGATCCCAAATCTGTCATGGAGCTCATGAATTGGAAAAAAGGCTTAGGCAAGCTAAAGAGTGGTGGAATGGCAGCTCATACATGCTTTTGCATGGAGAAAAGAGAGGAGGATGTGTAGGACAAAAAACTAGTCAACCTCACCTAGTCTAGCTTTTCCTTTTGCCTTAAAACACTGAAAAAGCAGGCAATAAAGCAGAAAAAGCAGAAGGGCGCCTAGGAGGCCAGGAATAAAGCAGAATTGATTCCTTTAGCTCTCCCATGCGCTACATGAGTCAAATAAGGCAAGTTTGACCATTATGGATAGACAAATAGCAACTTACACAAGGTGGGACACATGAAATAGGCAAATAAGACAAAAATAATTAAATTAATGTATAACAAAGGAGTTTTGCTTGCTTTGCAATCCTTCATTCTGAATTTGTTCAGCAAGTCCAAGGCATATTTGGACTGGTGCACCTTGATTCCAGCTTTGGATTGAGCAATCTCAAGCCCCAAAAATTGATTTAAGAGCCCCAAATCTGTCATGGAGAAGGCTTGGTTCATAGCACTCTTCAAGGAAGCAATCTCAGCCCGTGAGCTTCTTGTAATGAGGAGGTCATCAACATATAACACAATGATCATTAATGAACCATTAACTAACTTCAAATAGACATTTGGATCTGATTTGCACCGAACAAAATTCAGTGATAGCAAGAAGCTATCGATCTTGGCATACCAAGCCCTGGGGGCTTGCTTTAGCCCATACAATGACTTTCTCAACCTGCACACAAGAGAAGGGTTAGTAGCAAAACCTTGAGGCTGCTGCATATATATCTCCTCAGTGAGATCTCCATTCAGGAAGGCACATTTTACATCCATGTGATGTACCTCCCATTGCCTTGAGGCTGCAATGGCTAAGGCTAGCTTGATGGAATCCATCTTTTCCACTGGGGCAAAGGTCTCATTGTAATCTATGCCATGAACCTGTGAGTAGCCCTTGGATACCAATCTGGCCTTGTACTTCAGTGGTGAACCATCAACAACAAATTTGGTCTTATAGACCCACTTACACTGGACTAACTTTCTTCCTGGAGGAAGATCCACTAGCTCCCATGTGTTGCTCTTCTGGAGTGAGCTGAACTCCTCCTTCATGGCTGTTTGCCATCTTGGATCTCCTGCTGCTTCTTCATATGTTTGAGGATCAGACTCCACCATCAAATAACATTTTTCAGCAAACATAGGATCCTTCATGCACAGACCACTCTCAAATTGAGATCTAGTCCTCCTTGGGTCATTGGGATCCCCAGCTAGCTCTCCTGCTGCATGTAGTGTCTTAGCTGCCCATTTTGGCCTTGTAGGGCTGTTAGGGTCTGCAATAAACTCATCTCCATCAGACAAATCAGAATCAACATGTTCAACAAACTCTTTACCTACTTCTTGAGGTTCAGGTGGTGAAGAGGCTTCACCAACTTTCACTGCTGCAAGGGGTTCTTCTTCAAACTGAACACACCTTTCAATGAAGGCTTTGTTTGTGCTCAAATTGATCAACTTGTACCCTTTTGAATCTTCAAAGTATCCAACAAAAAGACACTCTTGACTTTGGGGCTGCAAAGCCTTCCTCTTCTCTGTTGGGATTCTAGCCCAAGCCTTTGAGCCAAAAATCCTGAAATGGGTCACATCTGGCTTGTGCCCACTCCATGCTTCGAAGGGAGTTATGCCATCAAGCTGTTTGTGAGGCACCCTATTCTGGATATAGGCTGCACAGTTGATAGCTTCGGCCCAGTACTTTGGTGGCAAAGTTTTGGCCTCCATCATGCATGTTGCCATCTCCTTCAGTGATCTGTTCTTCATCTCAACAACACCATTTTGCTGTGGTGTGTAAGGGATAGAATGCTGCATCTGAATACCTGCATCTGCACAATAATTAATAAACTCAGACTTGACATACTCACCACCATTGTCAGATCTGAGGGCCTTGAGTTTCCTTCCAGACTGGTTTTCAACCAAAGCCTTAAAGACTTTGAATAGGCCAAAAACTTCAGACTTGTGTTTCAGGAAGTGAACCCAGCAATACCTGGAAAAATCATCAATAAAGGTCAATGCATATTTGGCCTGACTCATGGACATATGAGGGAAAGGGCCAGCAACATCACTGTGAATCAGCTCGAGGGGTGCAGAGATTCTCTCATGACTAGCTCTCTCAAATGTGTGCTCTGGGTGTTTTCCTAGGATACAACCTTGGCAGACTCCTTTGGAAAATTTTATCTTGGGCAACCCTATGACCATCTCTTTTTCACTAAGATCAGAAAGATATTTGTAGTTTAGGTGGCCAAATCTTTCATGCCATAGCTTGCTAGCTTCATTAGCATGAATCAAAAGAGCGGAGGGGTTTGAGTAGGGTAGGAAGTGTGAGAACATGTATACCTTTTGAGCATGATTTGCAACTCCTTTTGCAATGACTCTACCACTTGAGATCTCTGTGATCTCAACTTCATCGGAGAAGAATATGACCTTCTTAGGAGACCCAGTGTGGGTCATCTGGTACACTGACAGGAGGTTGGAGGGGAGACCAAGGTCATACAGCACATTGTTGAACTGACCATGATCAAGATCTATCCTTCCTTTGCCCATACTTTCAGTGAGAGAGTCATCTCCCAGTACAATAGATGGTCCTTTTGACTTGTCCAGTGAGGAGAAGGCCTCCTTAGTCGAAACCATGTGTCTTGAAGCTCCAGAATCAATGATAAAACTGGGTGAGCTTGATGTGCCAGCAACCAATGCATGAAATCTCTCTCTGTCATCTGAACTTGATCCTCCTTCTCTCTTCTTTGAGCTTTCTGGAAGGGAGATGCCATTCTTCTCTAGGAGTTGGGTCAGCATATCAATCTGCTTTTTCATACAAGACCTTTCAGAGTGATAGCCCTTATTGCAGTATGCGCACTTGTTCATTTCACCTTTGTTTTTCTTCTTCTGGGTATTCTTCTTGGGACCTTGTAGATCCTCCGGAGACTGTTTCTTGTCTCTCTTTTGCTCAGGTGGCTTTTTAGATTTCTTTTTGCTTTTTGAATCCACCTTCTAATCTCCAGCAATCAAAGCTTGATCTTTGGATGGTTTGATGGTGCCCATCATCACCAGCTTGTCCTGTTCTTGTGTGAGAGATTCCATGAAATCTGCAAGGCTAGGCATCTTCCAGGCTCGAGTTGTCAGTTTTGTGGCATAGAAGGTCGAAACAAACACTGAATAGTCAGGGCCTAGCTTCGAGAGGATGGCTAGTACGAGCTGATCATCTTTCTTTTCAATACCACACTGTTTCAGCTGCAAAACTAGTGCTTTGAACTTGGAGAAATATAACTGCAGGGATTCAAAGCTATTTGGACTCAGAGAAATCATCTCATTTTCGATTTGATGTCCCCTCATCTCATCTGTCTTTCCAAAAAGATCAGCAAGCTTCTCCCATACTTCATTCGGTGATGTCAATCCATCAAGATGGAAAATGAGGTCTCTAGAAATACTCAGGCACAGAAGGCCATAGGCCTCATCCCTCCTGTTGTGCCATTTTATCTTCTCTGCAGCTGCATTGGGCTCTGCTTCTGTTGCCATAGTCACCCTGTAGAGGCCTTTCGCTCTCAACAGTATCTCCATCTCTGATTTCCATTCAAAGAAATTGAAGGGAGTCAAGATAGTTTTCTGTGATTGATCCATAGCTTAGAAAATCTGTCCCGGCTGTCAGTAGAAGGCTCTCAGTCACTGATGTCGAACCTGCAAAACAATTTTTGAAGGAGAGAATACAATCTATACCAGCTTTGATACCATGTGAAAATTAAACCCAGTAATAGATTAATTTTACTCACAACAATTATCAATTGATTATGCAAAATCACTCACAAAAGAGACTGAAAATGGAGCTGTAACACTAAATTGTATTATGTAAGTGTACAATAGCCAACCCTGTAATAACATAGGCTGCTGAATAAATAGAATACATCAAGGATTCGATTGCATGACGAGCAAATCAAATCTAGCATAAAGCAGGCTTACTAAAAATAAGCAAATCCCCCATAGGTGTAAAAAGCTGATCCCAAATCTGTCATGGAGCTCACGAATTGGCAAAAAGGCTTAGGCAAGCTAAAGAGTGGTGGAATGGCAGCTCATACATGCTTTTGCATGGAGAAAAGAGAGGAGGATGTGTAGGACAAAAAACTAGTCAACCTCACCTAGTCTAGCTTTTCCTTTTGTCTTAAAACACTGAAAAAGCAGGCAATAAAGCAGAAAAAGCAGAAGGGCGCCTAGGAGGCCAGGAATAAAGCAGAATTGATTCCTTTAGCTCTCCCATGCGCTACATGAGTCAAATAAGGCAAGTTTGACCATTATGGATAGGCAAATAGCAACTTGCACAAGGTGGGACACATGAACTAGGCAAATAAGACAAAAATAATTAAATTAATGTCTAAGTGGGTAAACTATGGGTTGATTATTCTAACATTGAGTAAGTATGATGATGCAAACTCTTTTAAATTAAAGTCATCTACAAAAGGTGTCATACTCAACCAAGTAATACAAAGATAAAGTTAAGTCTTATGTGATGATGATATGTTGATATTGTGATGATGCCCTACTTGCTATGATGCAAACCCTAGCTACTATATGATGATGATATGGTATGAAGATTTACATTAATGATGATGGTTACGATAATATGTATACAGTGGTATACTCAATGGTGTAGTACAACAATACAATGATGTGTGAACAATATGAGCGATGTACGATGATGTTTGAATACAATGACATGTATGCAATGACTTGTGAAGAATGAATGATGATGGTGCATAATTGATCCATATTCCCCTCTAAGACATGACAAGTGTAGAAAATATGCCAAGTTGATGGAAACAAGAACATATTAAGTAGACCTTGATGACTAGGAAATATTGCAACATTAAAGAGTGACGAGAAGAGAAGATTGACCAGCAATGATTGACCATTAGATTGACAAAGATTGATGAGATTGACCAGCATAGATTGATCAATAGTTTGACAAAGAGTGATGAGATTGACCAACAAAGATTGAGCAACAGATTGACAAAGAGTGATGAGCAAAAGTTGACCAGTAGAGATCGATGTGCAGAGGCACATGAGCAGATATTGATGCAAGTAGAATCTTGCACTTGAGGATTTGACTCCTCAACCCTTTCTTAGTTGGAGCTAAGAAAACCAGGTTGGGTCCCGTTACAGATTTGGTGCTCTTTTCATCAATTGGTGCTGATTGTAATCGGAAGATTTTTGTCTTCCATGTATAATAAATAAAGATCAAAATTACATATATTCTCGTGTCTTTTTGATGTGATGTTGTGCTTATGACTCATGATGAATTTGATTATGCAATTGATGACATAATGATTGATATACTCTGATTGATTAAAAGAAGGTAAAAAAAGTTTATAATCGCTCTCACACTGATTCACCTCCCTCCACCCTCCCACCCCCCCTCTCAGTGTGGCCATTGTGTCCAACAATTGGTATTTGAACCGACCTTCGTCACAAGCCTAACAAGCTTGAAGGAGATCCTTAGACACAATGGAAAAAAAAGAAGTCATCAAGCAATGATGCACCTATACATGATATGGCAGATTATTTCAGTTGGAGGAGCAAGATGAAGACATATTTGAAGAAGTTTGGTGTTTGGGAGATTGTGATCAATCCACCCACTCCATCAAACAAGAAGGGAAAATCAGCTGCACAGAAGGATGCAAAGAAGGACAATACTACAACCTCGAAGTTCCTTATGGATGGACTTCCTAGTTCAACGAAGGAAAGTGTAGGGGAATACACTTTAACCAAAGGCCTATGGTTCAAGTTGGAAATCGCGTATCAAAAGGCAAGACTAGAACCCGAGAAGACAAATTAGGAATCATAAGACAAGCCCTCAAAAGAGATCAATCAAGAAGAAGAAAAGCAAGAAAATGACTCCAGTAAAGGTATGGACTCTTGTGATTGTAATGATAGCTTGTGTGATGAAATCGAGAAGATTCTTGCAGATGATGATGAAGGGCTATCAAAGGCTGCACATGAGATACATCTCACGTTGTTGAATATTGATTTCAGAGCCAATTGGTTCATGAACATAGTAAATCTGAACCATAGTGATTTCACGAAGTTCAAAAAGAAAATTTTGGACTCCTTGAATGGATATCAATAGAAGACCATGACAATGAAAGTGTTGCTTGTGAAGCTCAAAAACAAGGACAAAGCATTGCGAGATCAAATGAAAGACAAGGGTGTTGAAGATGAACAACTAAAGACTGAATTGATCAGTCAAAAGTAAGAACTAGAAGAGCCCGTTGAAGAGCTTGAAGAAACTAGAGAGGTCAATCATGATCTGAAGACTCAGCTGGAGGAAGCCAAGAGGATAAAAGAAATCCAAAAGGTAGAAGAAAAGGAGGAGACAATCCAGAAGCTGGAAAGGGATGTAGTTGGTCTCAGGAAGAAATGTGAGACGATTGAAGCTTTTGTCAAGTTCAAGGATAGTTCAGTTGTCCTAGATAAGATCTTGGATTTTTAGAGATCTCCACTTGATAAAACTGGTCTTTGTTACAAGAATGATACTGAAAAATCTGAAGATGACACTTGGTCTCCTAAGACTCCAGAAGAAGGTCCATCAACGTCCAAGGCTGCTCCCCATGCACCTGCACATGAAAACAAGGACTTTGGAAGTTCAAAGATGAAACAAGGAGTTAGATCCATTCCTCAAAGCTAGCCCAGAAAAGAAACAACTCAAGATGGAACCAATGTTCTAGGTATGAAAGTGGTTTCAATGGTTATTGTTATTTTTGTTCTAACTTTGGTCATAAATTTGTGGATTGTAGACTCTACGGAAGAAGACGTGGTGGAAATACCAATGACTGAGTTAGATGCTGGACATGTAATCAAGTTGGACATGTTGCTTCCACATGTCACACATTAAGATGCTACACATGCAGTGGGTTTGGTCACAAACCCCAAGAATTTGCAAGTCAAAGAAGTCAACCAAGGAAGAGTCCTTCCTACACATCAACAAGAAGAAACAGTGAACCATGGAAGAAGACCAATGCATGAAGATTTGAAGATCAGAAGACAAAGGACTATAGTTAGGGACACTCTCAGGCATGGAGGCATGAAGTTGATCAAAGAAGTGTTGGAAGCTCCAACAACTCGGTCATGTGCTGGACATGTAGCCATGTTGGTCACATTGCTGCATATTGTCGTACAATGATGTGTTATAGTTGCAATGGCCTTGGGCACAAAGATCAAGATTATTAGAGTACATGGAAACAACCCTTGAGAAGTTTCCTATACAACTCATCAAGGAAAGCCAGTACAGATTAAGGAACAAATGTTGAAAGGACAGATGCCAAGAAGCAAGTATGGATGAAGAAGACTGAGTAGTTGCCGATAGGAGCAGTTTATCAGAGCATGGAGGATGGCTGCCATATGGCAAGCCAAGTGTAAGGTCTCTCAAAGACCTTAGTACACCTTGAGTTCATGAGGTTGGAGGATGAACTCAAAGACGAAAGGATGACTACTCCAGGTATACAAACAGGTCCTAGGATCAGGCATATTGATAGGGGGAGCAGTGATCAGTGATTAGTGATTTCAGATACAGGTCTATCGACACCCTTTGCCATTGATGTCAAAGAGGGAGAGATGAAGAAAAAGGGAGAGATGAAGACAAAAGGGGAGCATGCTCACAGGGGGAACATTAGTTGTTGTCATCAATGACAAAGGGGCAGATTGTTGATGAAATTGTCATTGATGCCAACATGGACTTGCGGTGGCCCCACAGGTTGTCATTGATGCGACTAAGTCCTACCTGCAGTACCTTGGACCCCTTACGCAGTGGGTCTGTGCCTTGAAGCACCCTATACCTAGTTGACAAGGTCCCTGCACCCACTAGATTGGATCTTGATGCCACCACCTTGCTGAAGATGTTGAAGACCTTGCTGATGGTGTTGAAGACCCTAGAGATAGTCTTGAAACCTTGATGGACGATGGAGAAGTCAATCTCATGTCTGTGTAAAACCCCAAGGAAATCACTGTTCCATCATCAAAACTCGGGTTTGTGCATGCTGAGAAAACTGTAAAACTCAAGACTATTGAACAAACTATTTGATGGAGCAGTCAATCTCCAAAAGCTTGGACTGTATACTCTCCAAAAACTCAGACTGTGTACTCTACAAAATTCAGACTCTGTACTCTCAAAACTTGGACTGCGCAGACGACATTAAACATCAGACTGTTTACTTAAACCCCAAAATAATTATCTTTGTGAAAAAGTTCAGGTGTAGGCTGCCTCAGTCCACTGTATACTAGCACATTGATTGATGATTGAATTGTGACAATCTTTTGTGTATAAATATCCAAACTAGGCGTTTGAGAGAGAGGAATTTAGGGCCGACTTCAAGGAGGGTTTAAGTGTTTTATTGAATTTAAATTTATTTTAACACACCATCACTTAACAGGGCTGACTTCATGAAGGTTTAAAAGGTTGCCAACGTTGGAGGAATTAATATGGACGACTTCAAGGAGAGTTTAAATAATTTATTAATTTAAATATTTTTTTTTTAAAAGCAATCTCTTAATGGGTCTGACCTTAACAAGGGGAGGTCGGATATTTTATTCGTTTTAAAATTGTTTTATCATTCAACACTTAATGGTAAGGGTTTAATGGACTTTAAGAAAGCTTGTGGGTTTAAGGGTCACCAAATGAGGGCTTCAAGGGCCAATCAATGTAAAGGTGCAATGGGCATCATTATGCAACATTAAGACATTATTACTATTTTAAGGGCAAGGAATACATCATAGGGCCAAGTTCTAGTTTGTGGGCTTAGGGACCAAAGGTAAGAGTTTTAGGGTTTGTTATTAGGTCATCAAAGTCACCACAAGCAAGGATGTGCTCCACATCACCAGGGCTTCAACCATGGCATGTATGACAATCAATAATATGTGTGTGGGACCCTAATTAGCAAAAGACCATCTCCAAGGGTACCATGACCTCATTAAAACACAAATGACCACATAATGGGTCATTTGGCCTTTTTGAAGTTCTACAACTTATTCAACCCACCAAGGACACTTTCTAGGGTACTAGGGCATATGTTATGGACCTAGGGAACAACGGGGGAACCATAGAAATAACTTAGGGAAACACAAACACAATAAAGGGTGTACAAGGCTTTTTCCATTGTCCCAAGGACTCCAAGGGCTTCAGACTTGGGCTTGGACAATGTCAAAAGGTCTACTTTGACATTTATAAACACTTGGTAGAATTCTACCTCTAAAGGGCTCCTCAAGGGGCACCATGACACACTTGTTGGCATCAATGACAATTTAGTCAACAGATTTGGCCCCACATTGAGGAGTTCCATGTTTGGTGGGAGAGTCTCAAAGATATCGAGTTTGGCATGTTGAGTGATCAATTGCCATTGTGGTGGTATGATTTTCATACCCTAAGTTTCAGTCTCTATGATGATGAATTTTTGTTGTTGTTACTGATGTTTGGAAGGATGTAGTTAAGACCATGGGACCCTGGCATTCTTTGGAATGACAACTTTCCAAAAGGGGCAAGGACATTTGGATATTTGCAGAGAAGTCAGTGGGATCCAGGCATTCTACTCAGTCATCTTAACTAGGTGAAAATTTTGTGGAAGAAGGGTTTCCTAGTGAAGATGCCACTTGGGAGGGTGAAGATTGTGTTTTGCTTGACCATGATACTAGACAATTGCCTAGGAAAAATATTGTTCCAATGGTGCTCCTTCTGTTGTCAACACATCCTACCCAATTTGTGTCTGAATAAGCTATCAATGTTAGCTCATTTCCTTTTGGATACCAAAGTCCAAAGTCCATAGTTCCTTTGAGATATCTAAAGATTCTTTTAATTTCTATAATGTGAATTTCCTTTGGAGCAGCTTGAAATCTTGCAACTTATCCAACGACTTGCATCACATCCGTCACAGAGGCTATTACATATAGTAGACTACCAATCATTGACCTATAAAGCCTTTGATCAACTTATTTAGATTCATCTTCCTTGCTTAGCTTACAACCGGTGATCATAGGAGTACTCACAGGTTTACAATCTTCCATCTTGAATTTCTTTAACATTTCCTTGATGTATTTTGTTTGAGTAATAAAAATGCCTTTTGTTCATTGCGATATCTGAAGTCTCAAGAAGAAGGTTAATTCATCAAGCAAAGACATTTCAAACTCTTTCTACATGTCCTTAGCAAATTGTTGACTTAGTGAATCATCATCACTTCCAAAGATGATATCATCAACATATACTTCAGTGATGAGTATGCTGTAGTAGTCTTTGTTTGATGTAAAAATTGTTGTCTGCACTTCCCCTCTTAAAGTTTTGTTGCTACAAGTACCTGTCCAATCTGGAGTAGCAAGCTCTAGGAGCTTGCTTTAGGCCTATTGGCCTGATTTTTTGACCTAGGCCAACAAGGAGATTATGCCCACACAATCAGCTTAAAGCAACTTTCGGTGTGTTTGGAATAGCAAAACCTCGTAGGTTATGGTCCTGCTGCCAACTGAATTTTTCTCTTAAGGAGAAACTAAAATTCAGTAAAAATCTATCCTAATGTTATTTCTGTCTAAGTAAACTCTAAAAATTATTTTCAACTATCCAAGTTATCCTATAATTGCTTTCTTAAAGAAAGTCTTCGCTTTTTTAAAGATTTTATATTTAATTTTCTAAGTATAAAAGACTATTAAAATTATTCTAAAACTACATAAATTCTATTTAACAACTGTTAAATGTAACTATACTAGGATAATAATAACTGAACTATCTTGACTACCCTATTTATCCTATCTCAGCTGAGAGCAATTTTGAATATTATATTAATTATTAATTAATATAAGGATGAACAGAAGGATAAAGAGTAAGATCTAAACAAAAAATATTTAAATCATCCACACTAAATCATTCTGCTATAAAATAACTTATCAGAGAAACTGAAATAAACACTTACTTCGAATTTTCTGAAACGTCTAATTAATTAATAATTAATAACCAACATTAGATATTTGAATAAGAGATAATGTTCAGTATGAAATCATTGCAAAAATACAAATGATATCTAACAGGCATAAATATATATCCTTATATCTTGAATTTTTCAGTAGAAACACTGATAAATTCAATTACAATGACATACTAATTCAAATACAATATTGTGTTGACAAAGTGAAATACCGATTAATAAACACAAGCATAACCAAGTATATTGTATTAATGTTAAAAATAGAAGATCATATACTGAAATATAAAGAGTATCCAAAATAATACTAATCACGATATCAACTTGGAGATTTCCAGTCACATCCCATTTCCAAAGATAAAACTTCAGCCAAGAACAAACTAGTATCAAAATAATATTTCGAATATGTTTCTCTTCAGTCACTCTATCCCCTTCTCATAAAAAGTATTAGCTTATATAATACTCCTAGTCTCTTGATTCAGTTTTTCCATAAATGTTATATGCAAGACTATAGGAGTCCTATCGTTATCAAAGAGCATCGACTCTTTTCAACAGACACTTGTCACTAGAATATAACAATAAAAATAACTAGCCTGAAACATTTGCTGGTTTAAAGGAACTGTCAAATTCGTGGTTGTGTCGAAATTCTAGTCTTTAATAAACAACCACGTCTTCCAACTGAAATCCAAAAGATTAGAAGCGTCCTGAAACTGTAGAGGATAGCGATGACATGCCCACCTGTTTTAAACAAACAAAAGCATCTTATTAAAAACCAATTATAACATAAATAACAAAAGAAACCATAATTTATATGTGTGCCTGTAAAATCTGCGATTTTACAGGCATGCACAAAAAAACTTTGATTACCTGTTGACAAAGAAACAAATCACGTAACTGAAAATGGAAATAATCATCAGGTTCTATTTTGAAGATCGACTACTCTTATGGCTTCGGCTAGTTTGGCTTTAAGCTTGATGATCATTAGCTTTTGCTTTTCTACTTGTTCAAGTAAATGTTGATTTGTACCTATCATTGATTTTTTCGCCTTTTTGTATTGGTTCTTTTTTATGTTCACTTCTTTCCACCTGTTAATCTAGTTTAATAATTCTTCTCTGAAAGTCTTATTTTCCACCTCCTTTAAATCTGCATTAGCTTGACACTGTTTAAGTTCATTTTTCAATTCTATAATCTTAGTCTCGTATACCCTGTCCAGGACCTGTTGGAGAGTTTCTTCCTCTTTGTCATGACACGAATCAACTGCCTGGGAGGAATCAAGATTATCTATGCCTTGATTAGGTGATGGAAAACTCATAAAAGATGGCTTGGGGCCTGAACCATAGGTGTCCATACACGATGGAGCAACTTCTGCCTTACCCGACTCTGTAATGTCTTTGGTCAATTTTGCACTATTATTCTTTATAAGAGTAGGATCATCCATACAAGTAGTTTCGGGAACCGACGATGGAACATCGTCCTCAAGATGGATAATTGTTGGTTGAGTACTATGTTGAGTAGTCATAGGAACAGAAGCTATAGGTGTATTGTTCATGCTTCTAGTAACCCTTCTCGTACGAACAAACACAAGATTTTTTGATTCAAAATCTTCTCTGTCACAGCATACCTGCGCTAGTTGTTCTAGTCTATGCATAGACTCATTGCCATGTCTTTGAGGAGTATTCAGCTTAGAGGGTTTTTTATAATCAACAGTGTTAACATTTTCATCTTTGGTTAACTTGTTCCCTGTCTCTGCAGGTGTACTACAACGTTTGTCAGATGGAGATTGGTTCAAGGTTGCTTCAGAGTACAAGGGAGCTACATTCCCGACCCCATCATCCCTGGTACCAGTATTTATGGGTGAATTGGCTTCCTGAAGCTCTTCATCCTTTGGTTTAGCCTCATGAACATTACTAACTTAGGATTTTACAGTAGCCTTTCGTTTCCTACGGGTCTTTGGAGAAGGGTTTGGCCAATATTGAGTCGGCCTTAATTGACATTCAATTAAAAACTCATCCCACGATTTACCATTAAGAGACAGTTGATGTTGTATTATAATTTTGACTAAACCATGATGAAATAGACTTCTATCAGGATTATCGAAACTTTGAACCGAATGCGACATTTTTTTCAGACTTTGCCATAGGTAAAATGGCAGATTTAGTTTACAGCCTTTTAATGCTAACAGTAGTTGTAGGTGATAATAATGTAGGTGAGAAAATCGTCCATCGCATGATACGTACCTGACCAAGATCTCGTAGAATGCTCGTCATTCTGGCTTCAAAAACCTGACTGAAACCCCAATCTTCAGTTTTGCATTGGACGACAAAGGCAACAATAAGGACTGACATTTCTTTTTATTCACTTTCCCACTTTTAAACCCTCGCTCTCCGGTTTGTGGGAGCTTCGTAGCCTTTGCAATTTTGTCTTCGTCAATGATAAACTTAAAATCCCCAACTTGTGCTACGTTTTCTTTCAAACTCAACGCAAACCATTTGGTCACCTCCACGTTATGGCCATTAAAGCACCTAAAGAACTGACCCCATCCAACCTTTTCAAATAGCAGGGCAACTTCCTCATCTGCTTCAACAAGCTCTGACCCTGAGATTTCAAAACGACTAAGCGGAGCCATGGCTTCCTCACTACTATCCTGATTACGAAATGGAATGAATGGAGTCGTGAAGAGGGAAGGGATAGGCACCCAGGTAAAAGACATGATGCGAAATGTCAAATCCTCGCATGCTTCATGCCTGACAGAGACGAAAGCTCCCAGTTTGGCCATTTTAATTGAATTTAGAGATGATGAACTCTACAACCCGCGTTTTGCTATGATAAATGCATGACTAGCCACGACTAACTGTAAATCTTAACCAATTCTACATATCAGGGATCATTCGATTGATGAATCGTAGATCGAGACATTGATTACACACAGTTTGGCATGATGATTTCGTACAGCATCATAAAATGGAATGGTTATCAGTCATATACAACATTAAACCCCGCTGATACGATTCATTAATACATTCATAGCTGTCAATTAGAACGAAAGGTGTTAGCTCAATATTCATGCCAACGCAGCGATCCAAGTAACATGTGTTAATTATTTGACATATGGGTCATGTACCCTCATAAAACGGTCAATTGATGATCTCTTCCAAATCATACGTGAAAGGTGGTCGTGTTTATTAATATGACGATATAGTGTTAAAATAGTAAACCCTAATGTTTTTGCAATACACAACTAATGATCCGAATGAACACTTAAACCATGTATATACATAAAGTCTTATTTTGAAATAAAGTTTTAAAACTTTACAAAATCCCATCCATTAATATCCCAAATCGAATTTGATAGGATACAAAGCTATAAAACTATGACATATGAAGATTTCAAAATGATACTCATTTATTTGCTTTTTCACTAGCTATATATACACAATTTTACAAAGTCACGGTAAGATATTCAAGTTACATATAAAATATGAACTTTTAGGTCTAATAAGAGTTTTGATTTAATACTTCACCTTTAGTTCCAAGGATTTTAAGAACTTATAATATCTTATCAATAACCAACTTCAAACAAATTCAAAATGTGTTTTCGTTAAACCTTAATTAGCATACTATCTCTTTAAATTTCTAAAATCAACATATATAATCAGATAGATTAATTAATGATAGAATTGATTATATAAAAATTTATGGAACTTACAGCTGCTAATTATCAAGGCTATGAAAAATGTTTTCATAAACCTCTAATATGTCACTTGACTCTTCTACAATTGAGAGTACCTTCAGAATTGAAGATCCTGAATGCACTCTTTTATAATCTTTTAATAGGTAAATCATAAAAGAGAGCTGATCTCCCTTCATTTTACTGAAAAATGAAGGGGTTGTTGCTGACTGCCAACAAGACCATATAAAGCCCTTATGAGTCTGCATACATGGTCCTTATTTTTCGAAAGTTGAAATCCTTCTGGTTGTTCGATGTAGACTTCTTCTTCTAATTCCCAATTCAGAAAAGTTGATTTTACGTCCATCTGATACACTTTAATGTCTTTGGAGCAAGCATAAGCCAATATCATTCTGATAGCTTCCATTTTGGCTACCGGTGCAAATGCTTCTTCAAAGTCAATTCCTTTTATCTGAGCATAGCCTTTACAAACCAATCGGGACTTGTTTCTGATTATCTATCCATCTTCATTCATTTTGTTTATGAAAACCCACTTCGTACCAATCACATTCTTGTTATTTGGTCTAGGAACACGTTCCCATGTTTCATTTTTCTCAATTTGATCTAATTCATCTTCCATTGCTTTGACCCAATGCTCATCGGTATTGGCCTATGCAAAAGTTCCTGGTTCAATTGTAGACAATAGAGAGAAGTGTACCTGTTCATTTCTTCTAGATTGTCTTCTTCTAGTTCCTATTCCGACATTCTTATCACCAATAATTTGATCGGATGGATGGTTCTTTTGGTACCAGTTCTTTGGAATCTGTTGATCCCTTTGTTCTTCTTGTTCCATAGTTAGTTGATTTTTTTCTTCATCTTCTGTAAGTTGTTCTTCATTCTCATCTAGTTGTTCTTCCATTTTAATTTCCTTCATTTGTTTTTTATCAGAAAATTCCTTTTCTTCATCGTTCGATTCTTCTAAGTCTTCTCTGGATGATGTTAGTCTGGCCTCATCTATTTCATGATGATGCTTTCGGTTACTTTGCTTAATCTCAAATTGTAGCATTTGTAAGCTTTCATTTTGGATGAATATCCGACGAATATTCCCTTGTCTACTCGAGAATCAAATTTTACAATCTTCTTATCTTCTCTTTTGATATAACACTTACTTCCAAATATTCTGAAGTGTTGTACATTTACCGCTCTTCCTGTCCATAGCTCGTAGGAATTTTTATCATTTTTGCTTATGAGTGATCATCTATTCATGATGTGTACTGATGTATGAACTGCTTGTCCCCAAAATTTGTCATTCATCTTAGATTCATTAAACATGGTTCTATCCATCTCCATTAATGATCTATTCTTTCTTTCAACAACTACATTTTGCTGGGGTGTTTTGGCTACTGAAAACTGCCTTTTTATTCCATGCTCTTCACAGTACTTGTTGAATTCATCTGAAGTGAGTTCTCCATCGTTGTCGGATTTGAGGCACTTGATTCGTGATCTTGTTTCATTCTCGACTAGTTCCTTGAAAGTTTTGAAACATCCAAAATCTTCTGACTTCCTCTTGAGAAGACATGCCCATGTCATCCTGGTATAGTCATCAATAAGTAGCATAAAATATTGTTCACCATTTAGTCCTTTGGTCTTTGTTGGTCCACATAGGTCAGTATGAACAAGCTCCAAAGGTTTTGTAGAAGAATGCTCTTTTGTCTTGAAATGTACTATTGTTTGTTTTCCATGTTGACAGTGTTCACATGCAGTGTTAGCGGGCTTTGTAACTTCCGACATTCCAAACTGTTTTCTTTTTGTAGTTTTTGACCAAATTGTCAAAATGTATATGCCTCATTCTTCTGTGCCAAAGCCAGCTTTCATCCTCTTTTCCCAAGTGACATTTCTTGGACTCAATCTTATCCAACACATATATGTTGTTGGTAGTCCTAGTGGCTGTGGCTACTAACTTTACTGATCCTTGTTTCCTTATTCTGCATTCTCTTCAGTTGAAGAGGAGTTCATGTCCTTGATCACACATTTGACTGAGGCTCAACAGATTATGCTTTATGTTGTCTACAAGCAAGACATTTTCAGCCAAGGAGTTTTTACTTCCAAGCTTTATTGTTCCCTTTCCCAATACTTTTGCTCAATTGTTATTTGCGAAAGAGACAGATCCTTTGTCCTTTTCAATATTAACAAAAGCATTTTTGTTACCTGTCATATTCTTGGAGCAACCACTGTCAACATATCATTCACCAAAGATGTTATTTTGAGCTTGAATAACAATTCCACATTCATAGTTATTTAAGTTGTCCTTGCGTTTGATCCATACCTTGTGATGTTCCCCCTTTTGATTGTTGGACCTTTCCTCATTTCCCACTGTTGGTAACTTTAGTCTGCAATCTCTAGCTATATGTCCAAAGTTGTTACACTTGTAACATTCTATATCTGATCTTAAGGGACCAAATTTGGTATTGTACTGTGGCCATCTGAGGCTTACAAGGTTATTCCTTGTTTCAAAAGTTCTTCTTTGAAAACAGTTTACAGCTTTGTGTCCAAAATTTCCACTTGTAAAGAAATACCCATAAAAGAAATGTCCATACCTGGGAACAAATGAAGGAGTTGTCCTTCTGAGATCTTTCCTTTCTGCTGGACCTCCTTTTGGTACAGGTTGTTTTGGTTGGTATTTGATCTCTTCTTCATTAGGGGAGTCCTTGACAACTTCTGCATAGCTTCTTGGCTTCTCTTCATTACCTATTGTCATTGAGCTTGAGGCCTCATCGGTATCTGCTTATATCCTATACCGCTCTTGTTGAAGAATGGATTTTGATTGTTGATAATTTGTTCGAGAATCTTGGAGTTGTTTTCATAACTCTTGTCGATATCTGTAGTCTGTATTTTTGTTTTCAGAGATACTATCTCAGCCTCATGATTTTCTTTTTCTTTCATATTTTCCATTAGCTGTTCAGTAAGAGAGTCTTTTATTCTTTTGGCTTCTTCCAGTTTGACCTTCAAGTCAACAATGATTTGCTCAAACCCTTGTGCCTCTTCCTTAAGCACCCTGTTCTCCTTTCTGACTTTCTTCAGATCCTTCAAGGTGCTTATAAGTTATGCTTCAAGATCTACCTCACCTTCATATTCAGATTCTTCATCACTATTAAGATCCTCATTTGAGTTTATTGCCATAAAGAGTATCTTCTCTGGTTCATTGCCATTGTCACCATCACTGCCACTGTCATTCTCAGAGTACTCACTGGATGAGCTGTTGTCTCTTTTAGTATAAACACTTTTCTTCTTTGCGAACTTGCCTCTTTTCTTATCCTTGTAGTTATTGTACTTCTTGTAAGGTTTGAAGTTGCCATCTTCATCACTATCTGAGTTCTTTGCATACATACATTTAGAAGCAAAATGACCTATCTTTCCACATGAAAAACATTTGAGAGGTAGCTTACCTTTGTATTTCCTAGTACCTCTCTACAACTTCTGAACAAAGTTAGCTATTTCCTCATCGTCAGATTCATCACTTGTTGGCTTTCCCTTTGTTGATTTGTTCTTCCCAACTTGTTTGGAGGAGACCTTGAATGTAGCTTCCTTTCTTGACGTGTCTTCGTCCTTCAATTCTCATTTCATAGGCCACAAGATTCCCATGCAGCTGATCTACTGTCAATCTTTAGATCTGTTCTTTCTTATAGGGTAGAGATTTGAGGATTGAACCTCTTGGGAAGAGTCCTTAGAATTTTTCGAACAACTACGACCTCATCAACTTCTTCACACAAATATCTGATGGTATTCACAAGTTGATCAACTTGAAGAATATAGGCTACGATGTCTTCATCCTCATTCATTCTCAGATGTTCAAATTGTCCTATGTACGTTTGAAGTTTGGCTTCCTTGAATTTACTATCTTCTTCATATGTGGTTTGGAGTTTGTCCCACATTTCCTTTACAAAGGGACAATTCATCACTTTGGAAAATAGGAATTCATCTGTAGCACCCAGAAGGTGATTTATGGCTTTTGAATTGTTATTGTATTGAATCAACTCATCTGGATCTATTGGTACGGTCTTTGGTACCTTGTACCCATTCTCGATACTTTGCCATATCTCTATTCCTTGAGCTTCCATGCAGGCTCTCATCCTTATGCTCCAAAATGCGTAGTTGGTCCCATCAAACAAGGGTGATCCACTTTTACTTTGTTTAGCGAACTTGCCCATGACTGCCTTCCAGCGATTAGGCTGTTTTGAAGGAACCCGCTCTGATACCAATTGTTGAAATACTGAGAGGGGAGTGAATCAATATTTGCACAATTATAATTTTTTTAATCAAGAGCAAGTGGCTAATCACCAATCATAGCATATCATCAATGCACATGAAAATAACAAGATGCACAGTACACAATATTTTGATGTGGAAACCCAAGTCTTGGGGGTAAAACCATAGAAGCCTTTTTAAAAATAAATTTGACCCAACAACAACTGGGGAAACAAATTTAATACAACTTTTTCAGCTACAACTGGAAGGGGATACAACCCCTTAGACTTCATCAGCTGCAACTGAAAAGCTACTGCAACATCTTAACTCACAAGACTGCGAGCCCTAGCACCACCCTACCACCCTGAAGAAGAAGAGGAATGAGCCTATTGACCTATCAAAACCAATCATTGAATCTGCTGTTGATAACGTCTGCTCTCTGATCACTGCCAAGTCATTGTTGTAAACTGATAAGTCATTTTACTGCCACACACTGTTCATGTACATCATTGTACACCTCATCATACACATTCATTGATCAAGTAGTTTTGCTCTTCTTTCACTGATCACAGGGTCCGCATCATGCATCATCATCATAGGGTATGCTTCATCGTCATAGGGTATGCATCCTCATCAATTATACATCATCATCAACATCAAGTGTACATCATAGTGCATATGAGAGCATCATGACACCATAGCATGCATGTACATCATATTGTATAAGAGTGTAGCATGCATCATCATCATAGAGTGTTCATTAAAGAGCATAGTAGTGCATCATCACATCATCATCACATTATGCCTCATATATGCATTATCATTATAGAGTATAAATCACAATGGATGTACTTCACACATCACTGTACATATACCGGTGTATATTATTGTACATCACTGTACATACACTACATGCATGATTATATCATTGGTTGCATACATACATACCTTGTCACTGTAGAAGATCTCGGACAAACCTTGGACTTAAACCACTGATGAAACTGTAGATGTATTTAAAACTCGGGACTGCTGTAGATGATGCCAAATTGTGGACTGTTTATAAGTTGAAGAAGAGTCAATTCATGACTGTGTAAAACCCCAAGGAAATCAATGTTCCATCATCAAAACTCGAATCTGTGCACGCTGAGAAGACTATAAATCTTGATGCTGTTGAACAAATTGTTTGATGGAGCAGTCAATCTCCAAAAGCTTGGACTATATACTCTCCAAAAACGCAGACCGTGTACTCTCTAAAACTCGGTCTGTGTACTCTCAATACTCGGATGTGTAGAAGACTTTAAACATCAGACTGTTTACTTAACCCCAAAAATATTTATCTTTGTGAAAAAGTTCGGGTGTAGGCTACCTTAGTTCATTGTATACTAGCGCATTGATTGATGATTGAATTGTGGCAATCTTTTGTGTATAAATATCCAAACTAGGTGTTTGAGAGAGAGGAATTTAGGGCCGACTTCAAGGAGGGTTTAAATGCTTTATTAAATTTAAATTTGTTTTAACACACCATCACTTAACGGGGCCAACTTCATTAAGGTTTAAAAGGTTGTCAACGTTGGAGGAATTAAGCTAGTCGACTTCAAGGAGAGTTTAAATAATTTATTAATTTTAAAATTTGTTTTTAAAAACAATCTCTTAATGGGGCCGACCTTAACAAGGGGAGGTTGGATATTTTATTGTTTTTAAAATTGTTTTATCATTCAACACTTAATGGTAAGGGTTTAATGTACTTTAAGAAAGCTTGTGGGTTTAAGTGTCACCAATTGAAGGCTTCAAAGGCTAATCAATTTAAAGGTGCAATGGGCATCATCATGGTCTCAAAAGGGCATCATTATGCAACATTAAGGTATTATTATTGTTTTAAGGGCAAAGTATACATCATAGGGTCAAGTTCTAGTTTGTGGGATTAGGGACCAAATATAAGAGTTTTAGGGTTTGTTATTAAGTCATCAAAGTCACCACAAGCAAGGATGCACTCCATATCACAAGGGCTTCAACCATGACATGTATGACAGTCAACAATATGTGTGTGGGACCCTAATTAACAAAAGACCATCTCCAAGGGTACCATGACCTCATTAAAACACAAATGGCCACATAATGGGTCATTTGACCTTTTTGAATTTCTACAACTTCTTCAACCTGCCAAGGTCACTTTCTAGGGTACTAGGGCATAGGTTATGGACCTGGGGAACAACTGGGGAACCATAGAAATAACTTAGGGGAACATAAACACAATAAATGGTGTATAGGGATTTTTCCATTGTCCCAAGGACTCCAAGGGATCCAGACTTGGGCTTGGACAATGTCAAAAGGTCTCCTTTGACATTGAAAAACACTTGACAGACTTCTACCCCTAAAGGGCTACTCAAGGGGCACTATGACACACCTGTTGGCATCAATGACAATTTAGTCAACATATTTGGCCCCACATTGAGGAGTTCCATGCTTGGTGGAAGAGTCTCAAAGATGTTCAGTTTGGCATGGCGAGTGATCAATTGCCAATGTGGTGGTATGATTTTCATACCCTCAATTTCACTCTCTATGATGATGAATTTTTGTTGTTGTTACTAATCTTTGGAAGGATGCAGTTAAGACCATGGGACCCCGACATTCTTTGGAATGACAACATTCCAAAAGGGGCGGGAATATTTGGATCTTTGCAGAGAAGTCAGTGGGATCTAGGCATTCTACTTAGTTATCTTAACTTGGTGAAAATTTTGTGGAAGGGTTTCCTAGTGAATGCCACTTGGGAGGGTGAACAAATTTTGCAACACCCTGGATTGCTTTTGCTTGAGGACAAGCAGACTTGGGACAGGAGGAATGTCATGTCCCTTCGTTGAAGGACATTAAAGTGTTGACCTTGTCAGTGCCTAGGGGTTTAAAAAATGAATTAAATCAATTCTTCATAGGAAATTTGGATAAATTAATACTATTGAGGCATGTAGTAGATTAAATTTTGCAATTCTATTTTTTGTATGTAATTAATTATTAGGGAATATAATTAATTTGGAAATGAGTTGTAAGTGTTTAGAAGAAAAGAGGTGCATTACGCAAGCCAACTTGCTTAGGATAAAAAATGGCAACAGTACAAAAATAGACAAAAGCAATATGTCATAAAAAAAGGTAATAACTGTCAAAAGTAGGGAAAAGCAAGGCAGTTTGAAAAGCAGGAAAGTGCAAAAAAGGTAGCCAGTCATAAAGCATGCAACTTTTGGTCAATGAGGGTGCAGTTTCCAATTTGGTTAAAGGATGCAAAGCAAGGAAACATTAACTAAAGCTCAAACTGGCTAATCTCCTCAAGGAAGGCGAACTCATGGGTTAGGCTTTGGGTTTGTAAGTGGATAACTTGCTCAACAAGTCACTTAGCCTATAAAAGAATGCTTCCAACTCCTTTGAACAACTTTTGATCATCATTATTTTGATGTTGAGTGAAGCATAACTTCCTTCTCTGAGTGATGTGCCTCAACTACCTTGGGTGATGCACCCCAAGATTTCCCAGTCTCTTCTCTCTTCCCTTCTATTCTTTAGTGCAACTATAGAGAGTCAAAGAGAGGCCATTGAAGACCGAGATAAAGCTTAGAGATCAGCCATTCAACCTTGGAAACCGAGCTCTAGTGAAGGAGACTTGACTTATGCTCTCAGGAATGTAAGATTGGGGTCGGGTGTTGGTTTCAAGCTTCCAATCTTCAATATTGGGCACCATTGAGGGAGATCAGCTCCTCCAAACTCTTTCTGAGCTTCTCGTCTCTTTCTTAACATTCTGATCTCTGATACACGCCAAGCGTTATGCTCCATGAGGTCGTAATGCTAACTTCTCTGTGAGAGAGGCATTCCAATGCTCATTTAATGAACCTTTTGTAAGTTTTCATGCACTAATAGTGATGGTATGGTTAAAATATTGATATCTAAGTTTGTTGCTGTTCAATGTGGTATGATAAACCTCTAATATTAATTATTTGTAGATCTGATGAGTTATATTAGTAAAAATCACCTTGTTTGTTTACCTATGCTCTTTAACTAGTTAAATTTGACTAGTTTTACTGTTTCCATTGCCATGAGTGTTCTGTGTGCTGAAATTTCATTCTATAAGTTGTTATAGGTCATACACTCACCCCACAACCCAACAAAACTTGCATAACCAAAATTAGTTGAGTTCATACAGTGTTTGAGAGGCCTCCTTTGCACAAGCAATCTCTAGGACAAATTTCCTACTTTTTTTCCAAACACACCCAAACACTTCTGAACTGTCCAAAACTATTCTAGACCTGCATAAATGGATGTTAGCTGCCTGAACAGAGAATTATAACCCTCCTAATCCTTCCTTAGCCTTTGGTTGCTTGGAGTTGACTGTTAAGATATCAGTTTGCATCGGTTGGGACACCTAGAAGCCTGGTAGTAGACTTTAGCTTGGCTGATGCTCGAACCCTAAAAGGTCCCAACATATAGGTGCTTAGGGATCTGAACTTTCAGTCTCCTAACTTTTCTTTTGGTTTCTCCTGCAAGCCCCAACACGATTCCTAATTTTACTTGTGAAATTTGCCCACCTTTCAACTAGTTTTTGGATTTTGTTATCATTGCAGTAAGAGTTAATATTTCAAATCTGATTTGGATCAGGGATATTACAAGCGTTGTGCTTCACGATATTTTGGATGTTATTTTGGAGGTTGTTATGGGCGTTAATTGGGATGCTATTATGGAAGCTAAATGGGATGCTAATTGGGATGCTACCTGGCATCCAAAATAGCACCTACTTTCAAAAAAGGACACAAATAACGGCATTAAAAGCGCCATCCCATGGAAACGCGTCCACTTTGTCCAAAAATGATGAAAAATGCACTAAAAGTGATAGTGGATGCTAAAAGGGGAGCTAAAACATACGCTAATCCCATGGTTTTGTTGTAGTGAAAGGGGATTCCTTTGTTGGCTTGAGAGTTTTGCATTATGCCAAGAGATCAAGAGGGATTGGGTATTCTTTACATACAAGCTCAAGGAGCTGCTGATGTTGACAAATGGGTAGTACTAGTAGTGGAGGGAACTTCTTGACATAGCTTGCTTTAGCACCAAATCCAATAATCTATTTGTTGGAAGAAAGTTATCATTGATGTCAACATGACCGAAATAGAGTGATAGTGAAAGCCATGAATGTATGCCAGGATTTGATGACACAACAATGATTAGATTTTATGAAGAACATTGAGCAAAAGTAGTAAGTGCAAAGGACCACAAAGAGACCTAGTAGCACATCTTTGGTTTTGAGGCAACCATGATCATATTTAAAGCATCAATACACACAGTCCTAAAAAATTATACAAGGAGTCTTTGAAGCATAAGATATGGATTGAATTGGTGGACCCAAACGACACCTAAAGGAGACTAATCTTGCAAAAGGAATAAGTCTCAATTAGAAGTCAAGAAGACCTATTAGGTCGGTCTCAAAAAATTCTAATGAAAAAATCAAAGTTGTATCTTAAAGAAATATGTAAAGTTGGCCCATTCAAAAGATTGTTTTGAAGTGTATCACATGAAATTATATCAAGTCCTCCTAGTCAAGAGGCAACTTGAAGAATACAAATAA
The DNA here is from genome assembly GCA_001517045.1 of Pseudotsuga menziesii. NCBI lineage: Eukaryota > Viridiplantae > Streptophyta > Pinopsida > Pinales > Pinaceae > Pseudotsuga > Pseudotsuga menziesii. Next base: position 690,936 of record LPNX010532722.1, on the reverse strand, counting down.
AAGTGTGCATCCTCATTTGTTGTGTGGAGAATTGTGTCGAAGTGGTAGATCTGATATGAGATAGTAGTAAGTGAGTGAATACAAAAAAGGCGCCTGAGACAAGCAGAGGAGATAAAGCAGGTAGCTTGGTTTTTTTTATTTTTTAAATTTCTGTACTTATACACAATTGCAGAGGAAGTTGAATTTATTGCTGGCGTTTGTCTTTATCTATCTTTATACTTTGTTGCAAATCTGTAACCCATGAAGTCAAGTATATTATTGGGTTTTTCTCTTGTTGCCATACTTGCAAATCGTGAGGAGATCAAATAACGAAGTCTAAGAACTAAATAAGCAGAGATTGAGTTCTTGAGCATAAAAAGCACTGATCAGGTTTGGCCAAACTACATAAAAAAAAGAAATAATGATCTTGTAAAGAGATAATAACGAACCTCAAAGAGTTACTAGTACAGATCTTGAAGAGTTACAAGTCCAGATCTTGAGAAGTTATAGTTGTAAAGAAGTTACTGGTTGATATCATAGATTGGACCAAGAGTTCTAGTGGGAAAATAATTAACAACGAGCAACCATTGTTTGTGGGCAAATAATTAACTGTGGGAAACCATTGTTCATGGGAAAAGAATTATCAATGCGAAACCATTGTTTGTGGGAAGAGAATAAACTGTGGTTTACCATTGTTAGAGGCTAAGAAGAGGTGATAATACAATTGGGGGTTTACCATTGATAAAGACGAACTAGAAGACAGAGGATGACCACCAAGTTGATACAAACACCAAGCTGAGATGACCACTAAGTTGATATAAACTACTCTATTGAGTTTATCAATATATATATTTGAGTTTTTCCATATAGATTCTGTGTACTCTCTTGTTAATGTTGTATTGATGCATATGATCAAACTATTCCTTTGATGAAGTAAACTTGTTGATGAAATTCTAGTAGATAAAGAAGTAAATAGTAAATTTGTAGGAGATACTGATTCATCCCTCCCCCTTCCCCTCGCCTTAGTATCTGCATGTGTTCAACACTATTCACTTAGGGTATTGAAGGTCTTGTTAGCACGTAGTTGGATTTTGAAAAGGCTATCACATTCAAGGTATTAAAGGTCTTGTTAGAACCAAGTTTGGATTTCTTCAAAATCCAATTAGAGTTCCTATATTATTTTGTTTGTGGTACGTTACGAGATGGATTGGTAGATTGGTCCATTGATGCAACATCTATGGTTCATTATGCCTTTTTAGAATTGGCACATGTTCGCATGTTTTTGTTATTGTAGGGTTATTGTTTGGATGGGTTCTTGAGTATGCGAAAGATATATACAAGTACATCTGATGGATAGAGCTTTAGTGGATTAGGTGCCCCATACTTGTAGGTTTTGTTATCACAAAGTATAAAGGCTTTTGAATATGGCAGAGACCTATGACCCCTACACTTGTGATACCTCAAGACCTTTCCCTAATGTGTTGTTAGAAAATAATAACACTGGATGTCTTCCTTAGGATTGTTGGTGTGTGTATCATGGGGGGGGACTAAGTTGTTGTCCCTAGTTTTATTTATGTAAACTGTGTTATGTAAATAAATAAAGTTTGTACTTTATAACTTTAAGTTGTAGGTCCCATAATTGAAATGTGCATTTATTTATTTTTTTACATTTATTAATGTGCATTTATTGTGAACCATTGAATAAGAGATGTAATCCTAGCCCTTAATGAGTTAGTTAGGGTTAATTGAAGACAGGTCAAGTATAAAAAGAACCCAGGGAGAAGAGGAAAAACACTAAGGTTGGGAGAGAGATCAGATTGAGAGAGAAAGGGCACAATTGTCAAGAAAAGACTGTAAATTTCCTTAAAACTCTATCTTGAGCTACACAGTATATTTTTAATTTTATTATTGATAACTACAGATGAGTTTCTTCACAAGTAATGTAGCAGAAATAAATATTGAGAAACATAAACAATAATCACACCAATAGAGACAATATATTTGGGAATGGAAACACCCAGAAAAAACCAAGATGGGAAAACCAGTGCAACAGTTAGATAAGAAATTTTATGATTAAGATATAGAACAAATACAATTTAGTAGATCGATTTACCCAACCTGGCAAAATTGAACCTCTACAAATCACTGAGAACACCCCCACAAATCTGTACGGTCCTCTGTGCAGTTGTACGACCGTCTGTGTCAACAATATGTAATTCGTACAGCCCTTCGTCAGTTGTACGCAATCCGTACGATCCTCTGCGTCACACGTGCAATTTGTTGTTCAACTATTGTACGATTATTTTAAAGTCCTCAACGAATGTGTACGACCTCCCTCTCAGAGAATATGTATGATCTCTCTCTTTGCCTGATCACTCTGTCAATCATTTGGATGAATGCTCCTCTGTCTTCTCTGCAAACTTCTTCCTCTAACTTCTCTGTTTGTTTGTGTATGTGTCCTCTCCACCAAATCTCTTTTTAACTAAATGGCCAAGTGAAAACCCTAACCCTCACTATGGATCAAAGGATGAGATTCTCTGGTGAGATCAATGGCCAAGATTAGATTCACTTAAATTCTTTTCGCTTTAACTTTATAAAAGTGACTCCATTAAGTCAATTACTAACTAGATCACTTAATGTACTTTTCCTTAAGTTTAAACTTTGGAAAATCACATTAATACATTTGGTTTCTTGCTTTATGTCTTCTATCATGCAAGGACACATGCAATGATAGAAGACTTTCCTTGTTGCCACTTTCTAACACTCCCTCTCAACGAGGAAGGGATTCAGTAGCAACCCCAACTTGTCTCCAAACTTCACAAAACTATGCCTGCTCATCTGTCTGAATGTGCTCCAACCGAATGGTTCTTTTCTGTACACAGTCTCTCAGGAAGTGATACCAGATATCTATGTGTTTGCTTTGGTCATGGAACATTGGATTTTCCGATAGCCTGATGCCACTATGATTATCACAATGAACCACTGTAGCCTCTAACTCACACTTGAATAACCCTGAAAGTAACTTCCTCAGCCACATTCCCTCACATGCAGCCAAACTGGTTGTCATGTACTCAACCTCTGCCAAGATCCTTGCAACTAACTTTTGCTTCATGTTGAACCAAGAGATAATCCTTGACCCAATGCTGAAGCAACAACCTGAAGTGCTCTTCCGGTCTTCTACACATCTTTCCCAGTCAACATCTGTGAAGCCTACTAACTGTACACTCCCAATGCGCTCATAAACCAACCCATACTCCACTGTACCTCTGATGTAGCGAAGCACATGCTTCGCAACTATCCAATGTAGTATTTGAGGGTCCACAATGAATTGGCTCAAAGAGTTGACTGCAAAGCTAATGTTTGGCTGTGTGTTGAGCAGACACATGAGTGATCTGATAAGCTGACGATACAATGAAGGATCAAACCCCTCTGACCTTGATTTATCAACCTTCCTCCAGTTGGAAACTGGAGGAAGGTCATGGGCTTGCAATCCTCCATCCTGAATCTCTTCAATATCTCTACTGCATACATCCCGTGTCCAATGAAGAAGCACCCATCTCTCTGCCAAACCTACAAACCTAGGAAGTAATGCATCAACCCAAGGCCTTTCATCTCAAACTCAACTGCAAGGTTGGACTTGTAGTCGTCAATCAACCTCTCATCTCCTGTAAGAAAGAGATCAATCCACATACAATACCAGTATGAGAGGCACCTCACATGACAAGAAGTACAGGTTGTGGTCCACCTCACTTTGCTGGAATCCTATCTCCCATAGATAACTGTCAATCCTCGAGTACCATGCCTGAGGTGCCTGCTTGAGCCCGTAAAGAGATCTCTGCAAATCACATACATGCGACTCCTGTTCTCCAACTTGAACCTCTCTGATTGCTCAATGAATACCTCCTCTATAACTTCGTTGAGGAAGGCAATCTTTATGTCCACTTGATGAACACGCCAACCCTTGTCTATTGCTAATGAGATAATAGTTTGAATAGAAGAATATCTGGCGACAGGGGCAAAGGTTTCCTCATAGTCAATACCTTCCTTTTGTGAAACCCCCTTTTCCACAAAGCACGCCTTGTACTTCTCCACGCTTCTGTCTATTTCATGATTTACCTTGTAGATCCATCTGGATCCCAACACCCGTTTTCCTTATGGCCTCGACACAACCTCTCACACCTGGTTTTTCATGATGGAGTCATC
>LPNX010532722.1:602902-686645 GCA_001517045.1 Pseudotsuga menziesii | reverse complement strand
TTCTTCCTCCAAAATTAATCAATATTATTTTATTATTTTAACTATTATTTTATTATTTTCCTTAGGAGGCCCATTTTAGACCCCAAAATTCTTCTAATGACTCCTCAACCATTGCCTCCTGCCACACATCGTGTTGTGCAACCTCCTCGAAACTGGAAGGTTAAGAGTTAATCAACTTTGTCATCAGTGCCATATAGCTAAGTCTATCTGTTGGTTTGCTTCGTCATCAGTGCCATATAGCTAAGTCTATCTGTTGGTTTGCTTCGCCTCATGGAGCTCTGTGGAAGAGTCACATGCCTAGAATCCTGAAGTGTGAACCTAAACCACTTAGGTCGTGGCCTAGTGTCTACCTATTGCGGCTGTTGGATATCCTCCTCTTGTTGCAGCTCATCCTCCAAGTCAATGACCAAAGGATACTGCTCACCTGACTTGACTATCAAAACTTGTGCTTTGTGTCTGTACCTGTACCCGTGGCTCCTCCAACTTGACCCTTGAGTTTTGTGTTGGTTGCTGCTGTGCTGGTAAGTCAATAGATCTTCATAAGGCTCTGTCCTCATCAAACTAGACATCCTTGCTCACAATGATCGTCTTGCGAGTCAGAATATATACCCTGTATGCCTTAGAAGTCTCGATGTAACCAACAAGTAACCCCTTCTCTCCAGAAGGGTCCAACTTCTTCCTAGTGTCAACATGAATGTGAAAATATGAGACACTTCCAAATATATGTAGATGACTCACATCTGGTCTAGTTCCTGTGAAGACCTCCTCGAGTGTCTTCCTCCCCAATGCTGTGTGGGGACACCTGTTCTGAATGTAAACTATGGTCCTGTATGCCTCGACCCATAGGAATAGTGGCAATCCATTATCAAATAGCATGCCCTTGGCTGCTCCTACCAATGCCCTGTTCTTCCTCTTTGCCACTCCATTCTGATGCGGGGTGTGAGGAACAATGTGCTCCTTCTTGATCCCCTCCGATGAACAATACTCCAAGAACTCATTGGAGGTGTACACACCCCTGTTGTCCTTCCTTAATACTCAAATATTTCCTCCTATCTAGTTTTCCACGAGAGTCTTGAACTCCCGAAACCGCTCAATGACCTCTGACTTGGCCTTCAGGAAATAGATCCAGATCTTCCAGGAATGGTCATCAATGAAAGTGACGCAGTAACTGTAGCCACTGAAAGATTGGACACTCATGGGTCCGCAAACATACGAATGCACCAAGTCCAACGTCCCTGTGGGAAAGGCTTCTTGATGTTCTTCCCCAACGCACAACCCTTGCTATGGTTATGCTTCTCGTCCTGTACTCGAGGAACTCCAACAACTTCCTGTCTCAAATGCCTTAGTGCTCCATGGTGTAAGTGTGCCATCCTCCTATGCCACAACTCACCTTGACTGTTGCTCCTGCTGACTAGAGCTTTCACAGACTCAAAGTGTAGTCTGTACACCTTCCCGCTCTTGATCCCAATCACCTGATCCAAACTCCTATATGAACCCTTTGGCCTAATATATACGCTGTCAGAACATCATTTGAAATCCCTTTTCCTCCAAGGTGGAAATGAATATGGGGTTCTTTGTTAAACCCAAGACATACAATACGTCAACAAAACTGAGGGGTTTTCCAGACTCCCTCTGAAACGAAACAATACCAATTCCCTGTGCTTGATACTGCACATCATCACCCAGCTCAATGTGGAGGTTTACTCCACCCTCCTGCAAGCTACTGAAGAACCTTTTCTGTCCTGTCATGTGACGAGATGCTCCGCTGTCGATGTACCAAATACTGCTACATGTGGTGCTTTCCATGCAAGCTATCAAACAAAAGTTCTCAGCGAAGTTTTTGTTGAATTCCTCCACCTCTACAGAAACTGCCATCTGGGTATTATTCTTCTTGTTCTTGTCTGGGCACTGGGAGGCAAAGTGTCCTGGCTTGTAGCAGATACAACATTTGACCTTAGACATGTCAATGTTCTTCTTACCACCCTTCTTCTTCTTTCCCTTACCCTTTCTCTTCCCTACTAGGGCTAGAGCTTCTTCATCCAAAAATTGTGGGGCACTTCTGGATGAACTTGACCCTTGACCCATACAGGTCTCTTTCTTCACAAAGTCATCCCACAATCTTTGTTAGTCAGGGAGATTCTCCCTAGACACCACACCTTTTACAAAGGTGTCCCATGGCTTAGAAAATCCATTGAGAGGTATTTGAACTAGCTCCTCATCCTCAGTTTTAGAGCCAGCTGCTCTAAGCTAATCTTTGATATGTGTGAGCCTTGTGAGATAAGGCGCCACTCCCTCAGCCTTCGCCATCTTGGTACTATGTAACCTCTCCTGCAACACCATCTTCTTGTTTTCGTTCTTCCTCTGGTAAAGGCCTTCCAAAGAGCCTTCCACATTTGCAATGCGGTCTTCTTCCCGGAAAAGTGAGGGACTATGTGGTCCTTCACCCCATCCAAGATTATCAACAAAGCTCTGGAATATACCTTCTTCTACCTTGCCAACTTTGTCGGATATGTGGGCACAACCTTCGTGGAGTCAATGTACTCCTCTGCATCACTAACATCCAGTGTCCTCATAATCCTTTCTTTCCACGTAGGAAAGTTCTGATCCCCCTCGAGTCTATCCTCGACTCTCAACTACACGGACATAGTGAAGTGTACATGTGAAACCCTAGATTTGAAACTCTAGGTTTGTGTCTTCAATAGATCTACCCTTGATCTATCAATACTGTTTTTTGTTTCTCAGATTTAGCTCAACAAAGCTCCGATACCATGTAAATTCCCCTAAAACTCAATCTTGAGCTACACAGTATATTTTTAATTTTATTACTGATAATCACACATGAGTTTCTTCACAAGTAATGTGGTGGAAAATAAATACTAAGAAACATATAACAATAATCACACCAATAGAGACATAATATTTTTTGTTATGGAAACACCCAGAAAAACCCAAGATGGGAAAACCGGTGCAACAGTAAGACATTAAATTATTTTATGAAGATATAGAACAAATACAATCTAGTAGATCAATTTACCCAACCTGGCAAAATCGAACCTCTGCAAATCATTGAGAACACCCAACGGATCTGTACGGTCCTCAACGCAGCTATATGGCCCTCTACGTCAGCAATATGGAATCCATACGGTCTTGCGTCAGCTGTACAGAATCTGTACGACCCTCTGTGTCACACGTGCAGTTTGTTGTACGACTGATGTATTGTCCTCTTTGAATCTATATAGCCTCCCTCTCAGCGAATGTGTACGACCTCTTTCTCTTCTTGATCACTCTGTCAATCCTCTAGATGAATGCTCCTCTGTCTTTTTTGCAAACTTCTTCCTCTGACTTCTCTCTTTGTTTGTGTATGTGTCTTCTCCACCAAATCTCCTTTTAACTCAATGGCCAAGCGAAAACCCTAACCCTCACTACGGATCAATGGATGAGATTTTCCGATGAGATTAATGGCCAAGATTAGATTAGCCATCACTTAAATTATTTTCACTTTAACTTTATAAAAGTGACTCCATTAAGTCCATTAATAATTATATCACTTAATGTACGTTTCCTAAGTCTAAACTTTGGAAAATCACATTAATACATTTGGCTTCTTGCTTTATGTCTTCTAGCATGCAATGACACATGCAATAATAGAAGACCATCCGTGTTGCCACTTTCTAACAATCTAAACATCTATGGTTTAGATTTCAAGTCCATTTACCATTCAGATTTACTCATCCATCAGTTTTACCCAGTTGCACATCCTTTTCCTACTATGGCCCTGTATACTCACAGAGACACTATACCTCTGGTTTTTGTTGTTCCATATGACAATAATTCTGATATTTCAGAGTCTCTTAAGCCTCATTTCAGAATTGGGAAGGTGCTACATCAGTTTGGAAGGAATATATATGGTATAGTTCACCATTTTTTCAGCTATACAAGGAACTGATTGTATTGAGTCTTTTACTTTTTGGGAATGAGTATGCACAAATCTCTTTTCCTTTAGTGATTATGTTTTCATATCAGAGTATGTTGACAGCAAGAAGCATTCAGATTGTGCTCCCCTGTCATTGTAGAATTATAAAAGGCAAGGCTCTAATGCCATGTAGAGATATGATATCCTAGGCTTGGATACCAAGTAGAAATTCAGCAGGTGAATCTTCCTACAAAAGATATCTCTTATAGAGATGCACAAGAAAACTAGAGAGAGGAAGAATGAGGCCGAACACAAGAGAAGTGAAGAATGAGTGAGAAATATTCCTTGTATTATTGATCAACAATAGTGTACATACATAATACATCCTTGAGGGGCAAAATCGAGTTGCTAATGAGACAACTCATGCTAGCTCATAAAGCAAGCCTACCAAATATGGAAAACCCCTATAGGTGACTAAAGCACTTTCCAAATCAATCCAAGAGCTCACGAATTGGCTAAAGCATGAGTAAGTGATAGAAAAGCTTACTAATCATGGAATCTGGAGAGAAAATCATGCAGGATGGGTTGGCCATAAAATATAGCATTTTCCTAGTTAACTAGCTTTACTTTAACCCGCGAAAGCTGAAAAAGTAGTCTAAAGGCATAAAAAGATAGGAATGTGCAATTACTAATCTGGGAAGTCAATAAAGTTGGCAGAATCTGGTCCAAAATTAGTATAAGGCTCTTTTGGGGTAATTATGGCAAGTATTAACTAAGTGGTGCAAGTCGAGGCCAACTACCTAGTCTAGAATATAGGAAATTAACCAGAAATTATTAATTAATTATATCGTAAGTATGTAGTGGGTTTATAATATTCTAACACCCCCCCATTAAGTCTGACTTTATGATGGAGTATCAGAAAAATATAAAAAATATATAGGTGTATAGGGCCTAACAACCCCTTTACAATTGATTTTTTCCAAAGACCGAGGAAAGAGGCAAAACCACATGGGGGAAATCCTCCCTCAAAAAAGACTTGGCACTGAAATGAACAACATTTCTTCACTTTGTCTTTTTCTTCACTTGGATGAGTTGACTGAACTACTTCCTGCTGAAGAATTTGATGAAGAAGTTGTGAACTCCATGATCATGCACTCAAGCATCAATGTAGTCTTTGAAAAAAACAAGTGGAGAGGCTCCTTGTAGCTCATCATTTGATGATGGAGGAGCATTATTTGAATCCTTATTGCTGCCAACATACTCTGATATGAAAACATAATCATTAAAGGAAAATGGATATGTGCATACTCCTTCCCAAAGAGTAAAAGACTCAATACAATCAGTTCCTTGTATAGCTGCAAAATTGTGAACTAGACTATGTATCTTCCATTCAAACTGATGTAGCACCTTCCCAATTCTAAAATGAGGCTTACAAGACTTCGAAATATTAGAAATATTATCCTATGGAGCATCAAAGGCCAGAGGTATAGTGTCTCCATGAGTATACAGGGCCATAGTAGGAAAATGATCTGCAACTGGGTAAAACTGATGGATGAGTAAATTTGAATGGTATATGGACTTGAAATCTGAACAATAGATGTTTAGATTTGGTCAAACATGTGTAACATGAGTCCAAAGATGACTAATGAAATGGCTAACCAACCAGTGAAAAATAACCAAGACTTGAAACTAGCATAAACAAGTGACATTGCATAGGAATCCAATAAGGAATCAACTAGTGAACTTAGGGTTTGTATAATTTTATGAGTATTCAAAGGATTAGTAAATTGTATGGATGATGTCATAACCTGCATATCATCCTACAAACTTACTTCTAAATCAAAATCATAAGCATTTGAATGGAGTGAGGAAGAGATATATAAAGACAAGTCAAGAACTAGTGAAAATACACAAGTACTTGAAGATGGCTCTAGTGAAGTGATAGGTGGTTTATCCAAGGAAGACACTGAGATTTATGATTTAGATATATCAGAAAATGAATCTATATCAAAGAGTTTTTAACTCTGGCACTCAAAGCATAATTGATATTACCTTGGGACTGCGCATTGTTACAGTGCTTTGGGGATTCAACATGCTTCTCTAGTTCACATGGTACATCAATGTTATGCTTCTCAAGCAACTGAGCCATGATGTCCATTTTCTTCTTGAAACATTTCTTCTTAGTGTGAGAACCTTTGCTGCAATAATAACACTTGGATGAGCTCCCTTTCTTCTTGACTTTTTGCATGGAATTCGAGCCTTCATTCGTACGATTTGAGCCTTCATCTTCATCATCTGACTTTGGCTTCTTCTCTTTCACCTTTTTCTTTTATTTTGACTTTGAATTCTTGCTTCTTTGAACTACAAGAGCATGATCTTTGTTGTTGGAGTTTTTAAGAGCTCCCATCTGGACCAATTTGTCTTGCTCTTTAGTAAGTGAATCAATGAATGTACTCAAAGAAGGCATTTTTTCCAATTTGAAATAGCAAACCTAGTAGCATGGAAAGTTGACACAAAAACTGAGTATTCATGACCCAATTTTGAAAGGAAGGAAAGAATCAATTGATCTTCCTTCTTCTCAATCCCACATTGCTTGAGCATAAGAATAAGTGACTTGAACTTGGTGAAGAATCCTTCCATGGATTCGAAACTGCTTGGACTCAATGAGATTAACTCATTCTTCAATTGATGTGCTCTTATCTCATCTTGTACTCCAAAGAGAGACTCAAGTTTGGTCCATACTTGGTTTGGAGTGGTCAAACCATCAAGATGAAAAAGAAGATCCAGAGAAATTGAGAGACATAGCAATCCATAGGCTTCATCCATTCGATTATGCTACTTAGCTTTCTTAACAATAACATTTGGCCCATTTTCTAAATCCATAGGAACTTTCATTAGAGGAAATTTCAACTCAAAATGGGCCTTTTAACCCTAATTCAAATTCCATGTCATCATGTCTTAGCCATTGAAATTGCTTTAAATTTGAAATACCATATAGGTCTAAACAAATTTTTAATATAAATTTGGGGATAGGTATCATAAAAAACTATTTTTTTTGTTCGTATTTTCGACATATCTCCTTGTGTTTTTACTCAAATTTCGATTGGGAGAGCTCCTTGGATGCGGAATTTTAATTCCGCATCCAACGAGTACCCACTCGGCATACTTTTGACAGACCCCACTACCCAAAAAACAAGAAATACCTGAAAAAACTAGACGATGACATAAAAAGAGTAGTTTTTTTCTCTTCTTCCTCCAAAATTAATAAATATTATTTTATTATTTTAACTATTATTTTATTATTTTCCTTAGGAGGCTCATTTTGAGTTGAAATTTCCTCTAATGGTAGAGGCCCTTACTACGCAATAAAATGTCAATCTTAGCCTTCCATTCATGATAGTTGTGAGGAGTCAGGATCATAACTAAAGAAAAATCCATGCTTTGATGTTGATGCGCTCCTAGAGATTCTCTCTGCAACCTGCACAAAAAAAACATTAAAGAAATACTTTGTAAGCTCAATCAAGCTGATAGCTTGAGCTCTCTTGCTAGTAGAGCTTGATAGATTGAGCAACCTTGCGCTTTGATACCATGCATAATTATAAAAGGAAAGGCTCTAATGCCATGTAGAGATTTGATATCTTAAGCTTGAATACCAAGTAGAAATTCAACAGGTGAATCTTCCTACAAAAGGTATCTCTTACAGAGATGCACAAGAAAACTAGAGAGAGGAATAACGAGACTGAACACAAGAGAAGTGAAGAATGATTGAGAAATATTCCATGTATTATTGATCAACAATAGTGTACATAAATAATACATCCTTGAGAGGCAAAATCGAGTTGCTAAGGAGACAACTCATGCTAGCTCATAAAGCAAGCTTACCAAATATGAAAACCCCCCATAGGTGACTAAAGCACTTTCCAAATCAGTTTAAGAGCTCACGAATTGGCTAAAGCATGAGTGAGTGATGAAAAATCTTACTAATCATGGAATTTTGAGAGAAAATCATGGAGGATGGGTTGGCCATAAAAGATAGCAGTTTTCAAGTTAACTAGCTTTACCTTATCCACTGAAAAGCAGGAAAAGCAGTCTAAAGGAAGGAAATGACAGGAAGGCGCAGTTACTAATCTGGGTAGTCAATAAAGTTGGCAGAATCTTATTTGGAATTAGTATAAGGCGCTCCTAGGGTAATTATGGAAAGTATTGACCAAGTGGTGCAAGTGGAGGCCAACTACCTAGTCTAGAATATAGTAAATTAACCAGAAATGATTAATTAATTATATTCTAAGTATGTAGTGGGTTTATAATATTCTAACAATCATAAGATGATGAGCTACAAGGAGCCTCTCCACTTTTTTGTTGTAGATACTCCATTGATGCTTTAGCGCATGATCACGAAGTTCACAACTTCTTCAACAAGAAGTAGTTCAATGAACTCATCTAAGTGAAGACATGTTGTTCATTTCAGTTCCATGCCCTTTTTGAGGGAGGATTTTCCCCATGTGGTTTTGCATCTTTCCTTAGTTTTTTGGACAAGATAAATTGTAAAGGGTGACCATAGCCTTGTTGATGGGACCTATATATTTATGATATTTTTCAGACATTCCACCATAAAGTCAGGCTTAAGGGGGGGTGGTAGAATATTAAAAACCCACTCAATACTTGGGATATAATTAATTAATCATTTTGCTTAATTTCCCATGTACTAGACTAGGTAGTTGGCCTCCATACACAACCACTTGGTCAACACTAAATACCCCAACAGTGCCTTATACTGATTCTGGATAAGATTCTACCAACTTTATTGGCTGCCCATATTAGTAACTGCACCTTCCTGTCCTTTTATGCCTTTAGATTGCTTTTCCTACTTTTCATTGGATAAGGTAAAACTACTAAACTAGGCAATTGCTATCTTTTGTGGCCAACCCATCCTCCACGATTTTCTCTCCAAATTCCATGACCAATAAGATTTTCCATCACTCATCATCACTCACTCATGCTTTAGCCAATTCGTGAGCTCTTGGATTGATTTGGAAAGTGCTTTAGTCATCTATGGGGTTTTTTCATATTTAGTAAGCCTGCTTTATGAGCTAGCATGAGTTGTCTCCATAGCAACTCGATTTTGCCTCTCAAGGATGTATTATTTATGTACACTATTGTTGACTAATAATACATGGAAGATTCTCCAATCATTCTTCACTTCTCTTGTGTTCAGTCTCATTATTCATCTCTTTATTTTTCTTGTGCATCTTTGTAAGAAATATCTTTGGAGCTAGATCCACCTGTTGAATTTCTACATATCCAACCTCGTGTCTGTCAAGTATATCTACGAATTGATCATCTTCCTGTAGACCGTGGCATCAACTGTCTCACAACTACTTCAAATTTGATGCCATCGGTGTAGCTATAACCTTGTAATCCAACATCTTGAACCTCTTCAGGATCTTGATCACATATTTTTATTGACTAAGAAAAATCTCCTCTGGATTTTACCACACGTCTAATCCCAAGAATCATGTCAAGATTCTCAAACTCTGAGATCTACTGTAGTCACTCCCTCTAAAGTGGAGCACCATCCCCCCTCTACATCTTGTACTCTGCATCGAGACAATTTGCACTGGAGTGACAGGTTGCCTCCTCTGCTGCTAATCTTCTGTGTACCATCTATGTCATCTCTCAAGGTCACTGGATACCAAGATCCTCCATCTCGAACTTTGTTGCAAGTTTCTCTTGCACCCATCTATTAGCTTCTTGTCCTCTATAGGCTTCCATCTTCAACCTTGTAGCAAAAGTTGGGATCTCCACCACTCTAGGTGATCCTTAAGCTTCTCATGTAATTGTATGGGTTATCCCATGGGTGTCTTTTGAGCTCGTACAAAGCCTTTTTCAATTTGCACACATGTGTTTCTCTGTAGAGAGTCCGTAGTCCTAGAAGTTGCTCGATATGCACTTCTACTTCATTGAAGAAGTGTGTCTGGGAAATGGAGCAAACGTCTTGCCATAATTGACTCCCTCTTTCTGAGAGAAACCACGAACCTTGCTTTGTATTTCTCGATGCTGCCATCTACTGCATCCTTAATCTTGTAGATCCACTTGGAAGACACTGCAAATTTCCCTTCAAGTCTTGAAACCTCATCCCTGACATCATTTTTCATGATCGACTTGTATCATTTCGATCATATCATCCTTCCACTCTTTCTTCTCGGTTTCTTCTTCATAGTTGGAAGGATCTGCATCAATGATGTCACACAATAGTGCCACATAACTGGAGTGTGTCTGAGGCCTCTTACTTTATTTGGAAGTCCCGTCTGGAGCACCATAATTTTCTTCATATTGGATGATCTCTCTTTGTTCAAGATGGTCTTCTCTTGTATGTGTTCACCTCACGAGGTGGATCTACTAGTCTCTGGGGCTTAATCATATCACGGTTCTCATATTTTTCTGAATCTCTTTCTTTCATCATGATTTTTTTGACCCTAGGAGCTTCAGGTTCCTCTTCATGTACTTTGTTGAAGTGAATCTCTTTTTTTAGTGTTATGGTTGAACCATCATCACTTGTTCTTCGGAACAAATCTCATCATTCTTCTCTTCATACAAGTCAAATTCAGTTGCATGATTATAAACAATTCATATTTTTGAAAACATATTAATAATGACAAATTCTTATGTATAAAGACATATGTCACACAGTCATGCAACTATCTTAGCCAATGCTACAACATTCATCCATATCTCATACACATAGGGTAACTTTCTAGATGCCTTCCATCTCTACTAGAACATTATTAAGAGTGTGCACTACTCCTAATATGTCAACAAAGAGGTTTCATTCTAGATAAGTGGCAATGGAATGTTGTACAACACCATAGGCCACTTTCCCATCACATGCATATTAGTAGTATATCGTTAATGAATGCAAACACTCTAATATGCATAATACATTTCCTAAATCTAGGAACATAAAGATGTACACAACCGAACAATATCATTTAAGTAACTAGATATATAGGAAATGACAATTTAACGCTTATCTTTGTTTGTTTGTTAGACTCCCTCTTGATCTCTGTCTTCCTGTAGGAATAACTGGAGTCTTTGATAGTGTGTTCTACTACATCGTTTGATTTTGAGGACCTGTGTTTGTCTTGCTCATGATCGACAATGCTGAGCAAGTCTTCAACACCATAGATCTGAGTGTCCCTTTTGCTTCATTAATCACAAATGCACCCCTTCTTATCCAATGCTGAGATGGATAAGAGGTTCTTCTTCATCAAGGGTTGAATCCTATTGGATCAAAGTACATATTCCTCATCACTTGAGGAATCTTCCCTCATTCTCTTCTCCGCTGGTTCATCATCTTCAGTGGTATGAGTTGTTAGGGTTGATTGTCATCACCTAGCTTTTCTTCTCTTGCTCCTGAACTTGGTGAGCCTCCTTCTGGCACAAATTCCTTGAATGAAATATTCCCATGATCTTGGGAGACCATTCAAGGTGGTCATCACCACTTCTGCTTCCTCGACATTATCTCCAATGGATTCTAGTTTCTCCTTGATATAGGAGACCCTTACGAAGTAGGATTGAATGCTTTCTGACATCTGCATCTTCACACCCTTGAGTTGAGTTCTCAAGGTCATCTTCTTGTTTATGTTCTTTCCTTAGTACAAGCTGATCAATGCATCGAACATCTCCTTGGGATTCTTCAAAGATGACACATGTGGGATCAAATGGTCATTGATGGAATCTGCAATAATCCTCGTGGATTTGACTAGGTTCTTCTTATGCTTAGCTCATCTCCCTCTAAATATGCAACCTCTTCTTTGACATAGTTCTCCAAGTCATGCTCTTATAGCATGAGAAGTACTCTATACTTTAATGCCTGGAAGTTCTCGGCTCCTTCAAGCTTGTCCTCAATCTTGGTACTGCTTGTCATCTTGATAAAATGACAACCTCAAATGGAAATAGAGATAATAGAACTTACCAATGAGAGTGATTCAACTGGATTCTTGCTCTAAAGTCTTTCTGAAAACTGCTTTTGGTGGAACTAGGGATTGACAGAGAAACCCTAATTTTTCAAACTTGGTGTCTTGCAGATATGATTGGATAGAAATATGAGCCTCCTCAAGGTGAGATGACTAGTATAACCCTTTTCCCAAAACTGTGGACAAAACTACAAAATACTTGATGCCCTAGTTTTCCTCAATTTCTTTTGCATAATTGTCTGGTTTTAATTATGTTGTATCTCTGAAATTTCTACTTCTCAAGGTCTGAAACTTTGTCCTAAGGTAGTCTGATTTGACTTCTATCCAACCCCACAGGTTAAAGCAAGATTATATTCATCAAATGGAATTCATGCTAAGTTTCCCAAGGTAACTTGTTTATGGACTGGTTCAGTATAGGGAACTTGTACGGAGTTCCACGTGTCACTGTTTCAACCGAGGGTTTTGAAACACACACCACATAAACTTTAGTCTGAGACCTTTCTGGAACATCTTATGAAATTTGATTTGGATTATCCTAGCTAGAGATATAACATTTCTCCCTTGGTCACCTGTTTAAAATTGAATCTTGGAAGAGGATATAACCTCATTTTGGAGGGATCATATCTCAGAGAGTACATCGATATGATTTTGAAACTCATACACAATGTACATCAGGATTTCATATTCGTCATATCCAAGTTTCAGCGCCTGAGCCATCACCAAAATCAAGTTATAGCGAAAATTCTTAGATGACTAAATTTTTCCTTCTAGGGTTTCAAGCATGGAGCCCTAATCTCCAGTAGCTGCAGTTGTAGCAGTGTCGTGACTACACAAAGACTTCTTTCAGGGTAGTTTTGATACCATGCTAGAATTTTAATGGTTATACAAGATATTTAAACATTTAACATCATTTTGTCATAACCATAACATTAGGATCACTGAAAGAAAGACAAGCACAACATAAATAGAGACGTAAAGATTTATCCTAGGAAACCCTCTCTCGGGAAAAACCCAACAACTTCTTCTTTATAGATTCGTCACTAAGTACAATGTCAGACAAAGATAGAAAACAAAGAGATAATATATCCTTTGTAGCTTCTTATTTTCTACTGTAGAGAACTTGTCTTTTCTTCTCTTTGGAGCGAACTTGCTTGAGATTGTTGTGTCCAAATGAGGGCGCCTCTCTATTTATACTTTTCAAGTGGGTGACCTAAAACCCCAGCAGTGATGACTTTTTCTTGGGAGACTCAAAAATACATTTTACAATAATTCTTTTGGGGACTATTGCCCTGACTTACAACAGAGGTTTTACCTCGATATTATTATATAACCAAGTACATCAATGACATCTCCGAACGAAGGAATAACATCTCCAAAAGGAGGAATAACAAAAGTACAATAAAATACAATAATAAATATATAACAAATGAATAATAAGAATATCTTCCAAATTTACATTTTCAACAAAAGAAGGTGATAAAGGTTGTAGTTCAACTAAAGTTAAGACAACTTCCTTTGTTCTTGCAGGCCGATGGCTAGGGAAACCTTAGTTGCATGCCAAGAATCTTCATCGAAGTCTTCATTGTGGCAAAAGCATGTTGGTAGAAACGAAATCCAAATAAATAGAAACTTGGTCTCCTCTTTTATACACAAACCATATAACAACTCTACCATAATGATATATTGTGGCAATTACATGTGGGTGGAAATGAAATCCAAAGAAATAGAAACTTGGTCTCCTCTTTTATACCAACTCCACCATAATACGTATTGTTATTATTTTGTGGTATGATGTTAGAACATGTCTAAAACAAAATCCTTTATTCCTTTTTGTGGGTCATTTCAAATGTTTATTTTCTTTAATTTTCGGAGTTATGAAATCCAATGTTTCATTTTATACAAGTTGCCATTTATGAAATTGGAACAAAATTGAACATGGGTTTAATACAAAGTCCTTGTTATCACCATGGTTGGTATGCAAATTTTTCCTTCTATTTTTGTTTTGTTTTTTTCCTAATGTTTGTAAGCTGGTCATTAAATTTTTGTTTTCTACTCGTATTGAAGAAAAATGATAAACTTATATTTTTTTCGTTCTATTTTTGTTTTGTTTTTTTCATAATGTTTGTAAACTGGTCATTAAATTTTTGTTTTCTACTCATTATGAAGAAAATTGATGAACTTTTTCTACTCTCGTTATGAAGAAAATTGCTAAACTTATATTCGGCTTCAGATACCAGATTGTCCGAGATGTTAACTGTAGGAATGAGCAGAAGTGGTTTACCAATAAAGGCATGTAGAACAAGTGCTCTATAATCGGAATTAAATCAACTGAATTATTGTTTTATACATTAATATTCTATCTATGGGTGGGAGATAATGTTTCTAAATTATGTAAATATGTTGTTCCAGTGGACAAACTCATACTTGGCCTTGACCCTATATGAGAGAAGGAAACTTTAAGCAATTTAACCTACACCAATATCTATGTATTGGTGGGGATAACGTTTATAAATATGCAAATATGTTGTTCAATTGGATAAACCCATACTTGGCATTTGACCCTATATGAGTGAAGGAAAGTTTAATCAATTTCGCATAAACCAAGAGGTATTAAATAAGACATTATTATATGTTTTTGGTCATTTGTTGTTTGGTATATATAAAGAACAAACACGGCATTGCAATATTGTTGGCTTTTTGAGCCAGGAAGAATCAAAGTACAAAACTATTAAATAAAGTTTAATATATCACAATGTCATATTCATTTCATTCGAAAGTTCCATACTAATATAACTATTATAATGTTTTTTATTTTAAATCTTCACCATGAGAGACAATTTTGACTATTTATTTTTAACCTTCAATACTTTGTTTGTATTTGCCATGGCCGATTGATGATTATTACACCGTACCATATGTAATTGCATTAAAAATCAATATTTCCACATGATTACAAGTAAATATAGTTATGGTGCATTCTAGTTTTGAAATTTTAAATTTAAAGTGAAATGTAAAATAATAACAATTATGACAATGACAAATCTCATAATTACAAATTCAACCCCACAATAGTTATTTAAATTTTAGAATTTTAAATTTAATGATTAAAACTTCTATTATTACCAGTCTTAATTTTAAATTTAGAAATCATTGTAAATTGTGCTTTGTGACATTTACTCTTGAGACAAAAATCATTGTGCACTAATCAATATTGTGAACACTTAGATTCTTCCTCATACTTTGTCCTTGATATCCTCAATCAAGATGTTATATAGGTACTTGTCGCTTTTGAGTTATGGCTCCTTTGCAAAATTTGTAAGTATAAGTGGCTCCACAAGGACATCTAGTTGGATTTCAACGTCAACACATATATGATTATTGAAGGATTGTATTAATTTAACTCCACAACAGAAATGTAAATTTTATGGAGATAGATTATGCTTATAAATACAAACGAAGAAAGGTTGGGATAGTTAAACTATCAGATAATTGTCATCTTATTCATTAGCATAGTTTACGTTTTATAATAACCCCGACGGATTATATGACTAACAATTATTTGAACTTACTTATATTTATTAAGTCTTAGTTGTACCCAAGGTATTTTTAAGAAAGAAGATGAAGGGTAGGTACTATGAATGTAAACCAAGTTTTCTTGTTTCTTAGATCCAATTTCCTTTTTCGCTAAACAAATAAGACCACAACTATTTTAATTCCTTTCATAGGCCAAGGAATTGGCCACTTGTGAGAGTAATCGTCTATAAAATGTTTCTATCTCTTTGGAAGATGCATGATAAATTTCCCACCAACCTATTGAATATTTTACAAGATGCACATTAGACAAAGATTCAATTGTGCCAAACCTACTTTTCCTGTGTGAAAAGTGCATAAATTCATATTTCACGAGAGATGCCTCTTCTAAATCTAGTCCATGTTATCATCATGAATCCGTTCATGAACACTCTTCACTAGTAGGCCTTTGTTGTGTTTTTGCAATATCATACCATATATTTTTCAAGGCATAAGTGATTGGCCCCTATTTTGGGTAAGGAAAGCGCATCCATTCCTTGTTTTCTAAAATACAAGGAATCGAGTCACCCAAGAAGGAACCTTATGGACAATAGATTGATGTTTGTTGCATGTTTTATGATTTGGATTGTAATTAATTGCTTATTTGTAAAAGCATTTCTCTTTGACGACTAAAATGCACATGAATACTAATCCATTGGCTGCAGTCGTGACTTTTAGAACAGGTCCTAGTGACACATTTTTAGGAAGATCAAATCAAGCGATGACTTGACATCTCTTGCAAAATCTACTTGTTCTTTCAACATGATACCACTCTAATGTAAATACTCAAAAGACTGTGCATTGCTATTAGCCGTTGGCTTAGACATCATGAGACTAGTGAAGACTTCAGCTATACCAGAGATTGATCGAGATGACTAGGAGAATCATTTTGGTATTTAAGAATTAGAACAAGCAAGCCTTAGGAATGCATTATTTTGGATATAATGATTATGCTATTTTGTTAAGTTTTGGTTATTTGAGTGCAAAGACAGTTTTGATCCAACTATGGTTTACTACACTTAGTGAAAAAGAAACTTGTTGAATCCTACATGTGAGTAGTTCTTCGGTTCCTGTAGCGACCTTAGGTAAGGGCACACCCAAGGGAGGTGTAGGGACTTTCATTTGTTAGGATAGATTTGATTTCCATATCATTTCAATCATATCGTAGAAGAGTGTTGTTTACTGTAGTTTTTCTACAATTTGTCGTTTTCCTACGCTTTCTGCAAATTACTATTTTCTTGCAATCTGTGCACATGAACATTATAGATTTGCTTTTGTAAATGCAATTTAATTTGATCATGTCATTTATTTTATATGCATGACTTCACTATTTGACTTGGTAAATGATAGCCTTCTACATCTTTGTATCTTTCTATGGAACTCATAGCTTCTCAATTTCCTGCATTTCATAGCCCCGAGGTAGAGTAAGGAGGACTTTCATTAAAAGTTGTTACAACCGATAGTGTCAAGTGATCGTAAGATTTCCCCTGAAGGGACCAATAAGGAACTAAGTGTCAAGTAGGATATTTGGATCTTACACCTTTGTAACTAGTAATTATAAGTCATTCTAGAGTTTTCTTTTGACGTTAAGGTAGATTACATGTCTTGTTGATTAATCGAGATTTTATACAACTATACATATCTCCCTCTTTGTAGATGCATATATTATGTTGAACCTTCATAAGTTTGTATGATCTTCGGGTTGACATTTAAAAGTTAAGGTTATAGGTGCATCATCCCTGTTGGAATACTTTTTTAATAGTATAGTATTAGTGTTAATATCTAGAGCTTGTTGAAAAGTGCTTTCATTGATGTTAAGCAAGGTCATTGACGATCTAGATGTCAAGGATGGATGACAAGTAATGAGAGACGACTTAAGGAAAACCTGTGTACAAGATATGAAGACCTGAGAAAGATTGACATTGTTGGAACGAGTTTCTTGAGAAAAATAAGCAAGTGTCCTATAATGTCTCTTTTTTGGAATTTTGGAGAAAATTACAAATTAGGCAAAATTCGAGCTTAACTAGTCATGACTCAAGAGGGTTCTAACTTTCACCAAATGGTCCTGAATTTGAAATGTAAGGGTATGGTGAGTCTTATGAAATCCCAATATCGTATATGCACACTTTGTATCAGAATTTATACCTCTGCAAACTTGATTTGGGTTAAGGTGAAACAATGCAATTTTACTAAGAAATTGTGTTCAAATCCCCCCAAGGGTGATGGCCAAACTAGCTCTCCAAATAAAGTACGACCCTCCCAAATTTTAGAACAGAGTATGGGAGTGAGTATCGGATATAAATGGCTGTCCTTAATCATGTTTATTACGTTTTGCAAATGGCTTATGATCTGCAACATTTGTAGGGCCACTTTCATAGAAATTGCATTACTAGCTAGACTTTGACATAGAAAAGTTATAATATATGGTTCTGAGAGTAATATGAAACATGGTGGTAATATATGGAATACAAATGTATTCCCCAACAACATAAAACTGAAAGGAAAACCCTCCCACAAATCTGATACAATACTCCTCCAAGATTGAAGCCAAAGTCATGGAAACTAGTGATTCAATGGCATGGGAATACAAGCTTTTCACACATGAGTTTCTTGGATTTCTACCCACAGAGGATATGGACATGAAATTACAGAGTAGTACATCATATATGGTTTTCACAACATCCTCAAACTCATAAAAGGGCTCTCATAAAATTTGGTATAAAACTACTTCAAGATTGAAGCCAAAATCCATGAAGACTAGTGATACATGGGCATAAGTATGCAAGATTTTCATACATGTATTTATGATATTTCGACTTATAGAGCACGATGACATAATATTATAGAGCCATGAATCATATATTTATTCCCCATCATCATAAAACTCATATAAATGTCCACTACAAATATGTTATAAAGCTACTTAAATATTAAAGCCAAATCCATAAAAACTAGTTTTTCAAGAACATGGGAATGCAAGTCTCTAGCATGTGTATTATTGATATTTCAACTTATAGAACATATGGAAATGGGATTACATAGCCATACATCATAAATAAAATCTTGAGCATCAACTATCCTCAACAAGGTGCAAGAATCACTCCAATAAGTGCACCATCAAATGTGAGTGTGGGGGAATGGAGAAGAAGAAATGAGATAATAGGGAGATAGATGAGAATTCCACTGTATGGACCTCCAAATTGTAACTAAAACTCTTTCATTAAGCTCCAATGAGAGCTTTGAATGGCTTCTTCATCAACCAACTTGGAAAGGAATCCAACTCCCTCGAAATTGATTCACAAGTAGGAAGAGTGAATACTCACCGTCCAATGGAAAAGCAAAAGCTCTCCAAAATTCCAAAAGCCAATTAACAAATGATCAAAAGCCATTATCCTTCCTCATGACATCCTTTTATTAACTCCATGAGGCCTCCTAAGGTAGAATCCCCTCCATTCCAAATCATCTTACTGGATTAGTAACTCATATGACACTTGTCTTCCTCTTCATGCTCCAATTCTCGAATGGTTGCCTCTAACTCCCAATTTCGACCTCTTGGTGGTTATTTTTAGCTCTGCAATGTCATATTTGTCATATGTCAGCAATCAGGTCTGAATTTGTCATACTTGTCATAGAATCTTCCATCATTTGTTGTCATAGAGTGCATAGAATCTCCTTCCAAGTGGCACACATTGTCTTCTAGTCTCTTCCTCTTCTATGGGAGTTACTCTCCTTTACCAATTCGAATTCCTTGGCTCATTATATTAGATTTGACACCACATCACCATCCAATAATGTTACATTACCCATGTGCTCGAATTTGGACGAAGATCATGCCAAGTGTGCAGGAAATCTAGTCACCCAAAGGCTCAACAAGCTTAAAAGTGTTTCCATGAATCCATGCCACCCTATTTTCTTAGCATTTATCATTTATGTGACCCATTCAAATGTGAATATGATAAGCTAAATTCCTTTTGGGTCCCATATCTCCTTATTACAAAATTTATGTCTTGATCTCAACTTAGGGAACTAGTAGGTTGGTGAAACATTATTTGCAAGTAGTCTTATTTGGAAATTATTTAATTGGGGCCATGACAATCCTTCCCACTCAAGATTGCTTGTCTTCAAGCAATGCAAAGTTTGGATGCTGCAAAATTTTTCCATATTCCCAAGTGGCATCCTCATTTGATACTCCTTCCTTTGCACCAAGTGCTCTCTTATGGTTCTGCTCATTAATTTTCTTTAGCTGCAATTTGAGTAGTGGCACTCATGTACTGCAATTTTGTGTTCCCAAAAGTAAGATGTGTATTCTGTATATTGATATATCCTGTAACATCACCACTAACACCAAAAGGAATAATCAAATCAACAAAAACAAAATTTGCACAAATAATCTTTACCTCCATATTTTGGAAACTTTTTTGAACTTCCACCCCTTTTTGCTTTTGTATAACTCTTTGAAGTTGGTACTGAGTTACCAAACAATGAGTTTCTTAAGATCCCAAGATAATTTCAGAGAGGAACCACCATACCTGTTGCGGCACTACTTTGATTACAACAATCTTCTCAAGTGGCAACTAAATCTCCATTGATGTTTGCTGCCCCCAAAATTGAAACCAATGAGACGACAAAAAATGATCCCAGGGTCCCATGTGATCCTGATACATGCATGATGTGAAATGTCTGTGATGAAATGCCATGAACACTAAGCATCTGAAAATTGAATCCATCCCTCAAAAGGTCTCCCACATAGGAAACTGGAACATTTCTCTACAAAGATGAACTCAAACAATTGAAGTTTGGTTTGCTTTTCTCAAACCAACAATCGAACTGTTACTCTAAATGAGATGAAACCAAGCAATACCAGGATACCAGTTCTTTTATTGCACCCTTCTAAACGCCATGAGTATAAACTATAGATCATGAAAGCACATACAAACATCATACAAATGTACATCAATAAGGTACCTCATCAAAGAATCATGAAAGTGCTTGTACATCCAAGTAAGTAGATCATCATGTATCCCATACACACAAGCATAAAATATTATATCACATCTACCCGAATGACATAGGTGAGGATCCCATGTCCCATAATGTTGTTGCAAAAGAATATAATGTGCATCAAGTTAATCAACCATGTGTTCTTTCATCCAAGAAGTGGATGAAGAACCTCCACCAAAATCTAAACCAAATAAGGAGCAAAGAAAACATGAATACTTCAAGTGGCTCCAAGAAGTCTCATCAATACACCCATGAATATGTATATAAACATGAAATAAAAAAGATGTTGTTGCCAACAATAATTTTTTTCATTCATATATCTCTTCACCCAAGTGTGGGATGAAGTTCCTCCAACCTCAAATGGACTAGGCAAAGAGCAACAAAAATCATAAGTCTCCAAGTGACTCAAGTGAATACCATAGGTGCATCCATGTAGATGTGTATCATCATAATGTAATAGGGGATACTGCTGCAAATGTAAATAAGATGGTTCTCTAATCATGTCATCATCCAAAAGGAGAGATAGAAAGTCCATACTCTTCTTGTGGCACCATAAAAAATAAACATTTCACCGATACTTCATTAGGATGAATGCTGCAAAATTTGGATGTGTAGGATGTAGGAGAAAGAACCAACTCACCCAAATGATCAAAAATTACAAAATTTTCATCATGTGAAGGATCCATAGGGGTAGGATTATGCACCTCCCTTAAAAATTCAAAACTTTCCTCATGGGTTGGTTCCAAGGTGGTGGAGTCATGCACTTCTTCAAAAAGTGTGTAACCATTTTCAAGAAGAAACTCAAGTTCCTCTTCCACCACAACAAGTGATTGGTTCTCATCAATATCATCTTCAAACACATCAAGAACTTGCATTTTTTCATGTTTCGAATGATCCATCATCTCATGATAATCCTCTAAGCAATCTACCATATGACAATATGAAACATAGGAGGAAGAACAAGTATCTTGCGACCTCTCAAGAAGTTGCTCAGTTTGAATTTTGAGCTTATGAATATCTTCATTATTCTTCAAGTAGGATTCATGTAACCATTCACTAAGCTCAATCACATTGTTTCTATCAAAAAGCAAAGACATGAAATTTACTTTGATGTTGCACATTGCTCTTTAAATCTTCTCCATGTCTTCAAGGAAGGATGGCTCCTCCAATGAAGAAAATTTCCAACAAGAATTTGATACCAATGTTTGAGTGGGCTTGATGGATATCCCTTTCACTCATATTCAAAGACCCTTCAATGAAGGATGGTTCATGATATCAAACCTCATCTTCTTCTTTCTGCTTGATTTGATCAACTTCTTGAAGCTCAAGTGGTGATGGGGAAGTTGATCTTGGTTCTTCATTATCTGCCACAAGGTATTCATCTTAATGTTTATGAAAACTTTGTATTGCAACAACATTTTCTAATCTAATCTCTATGTCACCAACATAGAGTTGTGAGCACCCATCTGTAGGTACTCTTTCATAGTTCAAGCATCCATTAGTAGATGCCATTTGCTCCATGTCCACAGTATAATGTGTCTCAAAATGATATTCTATAGATTCAAGGGACTCTTCTTCATTCTCATGTGATGTTTCCTCATCTTTTTCAAAGTCACTTGGGAATGAATTTCGATCCTCATAATGTAATGCTTTTTTCGTTTCACCACCCACAGAACTTGGTGGCTCCTTTGTCTCCTCCCTACTTGTGGATTGCATATTGTTCCTTAACGAGTTCACGTTTGAAATATTGTGCCTATATCCATTCAACCAATCATCAAAGTCTTCAAAATGAATGCTCTTATGTGTCTCTCCATGATGGAAACTTCTACTACCCCCTCCTGCCAGCTTACCCCTAAGTTGGCTAGCCATCAATTCGAATCCTTGCATGAGTTGCTTGGTCGTATCATCAAAATATGACTTGATGAGTTTATTAAATTCATCCTTATCATCCATAAATTAAATAGGTTCCAAGACCATGCTCTGATACCATTGTAATGTTCCTTTTTCAGAATTTTGGAGAAAATTACAAATTGGGCAAAATTCGAGCTTAACTAGTCATGACTCTAGAGGGTTGCATCTTTCACCAAATGGTCCCAAATTTAAAATCTAAAGGTATGGTGAGTCTTATAACATCCAAATATGGTATATGGACACTTTGTATTAGGCTTTATACCTCTGCAAACATGTTTTGGGTTAAGGTGAAACAATGCAATTTTACTAGGAAATTGTGTTCAAATCCCCCCAAGGGTGATGGCCAAACTAACTCTCCAAATCAAGTATGACCCTCCCAAATTTCAAAACGGAGTATAGGAGTGAGTATCAGACATCAATGATTGTCCTTAATCATGTTGATTAAGTTCTGCAAATGGCTTATGATCTGCAACATTTGTAGGGTAACTTTCATAGAAATTGCTCAAGGAAAATTGCATTACTCGCTAGACTTTGACATAGGAAAGGTAGAATATATGGTTATGAGAGTATTATGAAACATGGTGGTAATATATGCAATACAAATTTATTCCCCAAAAACATAAAACTCAAAGGAAAACCCTCCCACAAATCTGATACAATAGTCCTCCAAGATTGAAGCCAAAGTCATGGAAACTAGTGATTCAATGACATGGGAATGTAAGCTTTTCAAACATGTGTTTCTTGGATTTCTACCCACAGAGGATATGGAAATGAAATTATAGAGTAATACATCATATATGTCTGTCACAACATCCTAAAACTCATACAAGAGCTCTCATACAAATATGGTATAAACTACTTCAAGATTGAAGCCAAAATCCATGAAGACTAGTGATACAAGGGCATGCGTATGCAAGCTTTTCATACATGTATTTATGATATTTTGAAATACAGAGCATGTGGAGATAATATTACAGAGCCATACATCATATATTGCTTCCCCATCATCATAAAACTCATATAAATTTCCTCATACAAACATGATACAAGACTACTTCAATATTGAAGCCAAATCCATGAAAACTAGTTATTCAAGAACATGGGAATGCGAGTCTCTAACATGTGTATTATTGATATTTCGCCTTATAGTGCATATGGAAATGAGATTACAGATCCATACATCATAAATACAATCTTGGGCATCAACTATCCTCAGCAAGGCGCAAGAATCACTCCAATAAGTGCACCATCAAATGTGAGTGTTGGGGAATGGAGAAGAAGGAATGAGAGAATAGGGAGATAGATGAGAATTCGACTGTATGGACCTTAAACCTGCAACTAAAAATCTTTCATTAAGCTCCAATGAGAGGTTTGAATTACCTCTCCATCAACCAACTTGGAAAGGAATCCAACTCGAAATTGGTTCACAAGCAGGGAGAGTGAACAATCACTGTGCAATGGACAAACAAAAGCTCTCCAAAATGCCAAAGGCCAATTAATAAATGATCAAAAGCCATTCTTATTCCTCATGACATCCTTTTATTAACTTCATGAGGCCTCCTAAGGTTGAATTCCCCTCCATGGGATTCCTCCAACTCATCTTAGTGGATTAGTAATTCATTTGACACTTGTCTTCCTCTTAATGCTCCAATTCTTTCCCCAATTCGAATGGCTTCCTATAACTCCCAATTTCTACCTCTTGGTGGCTATTTTTAGCCTTATAATGTCATATTTGTCATATGTCAACAATCATGTCTGAATTTGTCATACTTGTCATAGAATCTTCCATCATTTGTTGTCATAGAGTGCATGGAATCTCCTTCCAAGTGGCACACATTTTCTTCTAGTCTCTTCCTCCTCCATGGGAGATTCTCTCCTTTACCAATTAGAATTCCTTGGCTCATTACATTATATTTTACACCACATCACCATCCAATAACGTTACATTACCCATGTGTTCGGATTTGGATGAAGATCATGCAAAGTGTGCAGGAAATCTAGTCACCCAAAGGTTCAAAAAGCTTCAAAGTGTCTCCATGAATCCATGCCACCCTATTTTCTCAGCATTTATAATTTATGTGACCCATTTAAATGTGAATATGATAAACTAAAGTCCTTTTGGGTCCCATATCCCCTTATTACAAAATTTATGTCTTCATCTCAACCTAGGGAACTAGTAGGTTGGTGAAACATTATTTGCAAGTACTCTAATTTGGAAATTATTTAATTGGGGACATGACATGTCAAGTTAACATTGGAAGAAGAAAGAAGTGACTTCCTGTAGATCATCAACTACATGTATGTTTAGTCACTGAAATTTTTAGACATGTTCAATGGTTTGCATTAGTTTTATGATTACAAAAGATGACATGGAAAGGATTCTAGAGGATGATGACGATATGGAAGGTGGATGCATGTGTGGTTGCAACCGTAGTGATACATATATTTAATTATTGGTATTGGAAGGAAACTACAAGAACTCAGAGTTTCGGTAATCACATAATGCGGACAAGTCTTGCTCCAACTATCGAAATCAACTACTTTGGTAACTCGTAGGTATTACATATGCATGCTTCAACTATTGGAATTACATGGGTATGGTTGAACTACTAGAAGCATTCGATTTGAGTTATTTCCATGAATGAGTTTTGATTGTTCCACCTAAAGCAAAGGTAACCCCGTTCATTATGTAACAAGGTTCAAGTGACATCGTCGTGATGGGTCCACATAAGATTCATCTTCAATGGTCGAAGCGTTGGTTTTGTGGTTTATTGGAATAAATGTATGAGCACATAGGTCCACTTGAGATAGGTTGAGCCAGCCTAATGACATGGAAAGCCTATGTAATAGAAGCCAACATAACATTGAATTCAAGCCTACTAAAGGACCAAGTCAATCGAGATTAGAATTGATCTATAAATATGATCAATAAATATGATCTATGGATATGAGAAAGTGTAGATGAGATGAGATGAGTTTGTAGAGAAAAATGCTAGGAGAGGATTAAAGGATTGATCTCGAAGATTCATAGGCTGTGCTAAAAAAATCAAAGAGGAAATAGAAAGATGAAATCAGTAAAAGACATATTTTATAGGTTTAATGCGCTTTGAAGATCGCATCTATGAGTCTTCGTATTAAATTTTGAAATCACTAGGAAAATGTATTTGGCCACTAATATTGAAGGGCACACTTTGTTTATCTCTCCACGGAGAAACCACATAGATTGGTTTGGTCTTTTAAAAAGTAGGGATTTTGAAGTTACAGGTACACCTTCAACACAGAGATTGTGACCTTCCAAGTTATCATTTTTCGTAGGTTCAACAACACATCAACAATTGAATGCATTGACTGCAAAGTTCGATTTGGTTATCTTAGACCTTGAAAATCACAGTTACGTCTTCTCCTTCGTGGACATAAAACTCACTAGACACGTGGATCTAAAATTATAGTTGTGATTCTTGATGAAATCCTACCTCATGATTAAAGAAGTAAAGAGCATGATGACTCGTTGAGGAAGTCTAGAACATTGCAAGCTCATTAGATCAGAGTTTTTGGTCAAGTTATTTTTGAAGATCTCTTGTTTGGGTTTAAAGGTTGTATTGTAAGCTTGGTTGATGGACACATATTGACTACAAAATGATTCTTCTTGACAATCTTGGGACTGCACATAGACTCCTTGCTAAAGGCTTCTTGAGTTTGATTTTTATTGAAGGATTAATTGGGCTATCTGAATAGGAAAATTAAGGCACTAAGATTGTACAAAGACTTTGTGTTTGAAGCAACTTGAGGATAGTTTGAAATAAACCTTATTCACTTTTCCACATAGTATATTTGAACACTATACTTGGGCACATTCAAGGGATGAATTAAAGCACTTTGGTTCAACGTTTTTTAAGGACAGAGTCTATACTCCTTGATAGAGTTTAGAGAGTGATTTGAAGCAGTCTGGTTTATCCTAGAATACAGTGTGTGTGTGTGTGTGTGTGTGTGTCTCCTTGATAAGGTCACCGACAAGACCTGTTGAAGAATTGAGAATACACAGGCTTGTTGAGCATATTTGGATCTATGTTTGAGGTATAGTTTTGTACAAGCAAAGAAGGCCTATTGAAGTCTTGAAGAACACATAGACTGGTAGAATATTACAAAGTATATTTGTAGCATATTGAGGAAGAGTTGGACCATAGTTGAAGTAACCTTGAAGAAAACTTGAGACTTGACATAAGTTGGACCATGTGTCATTAGAGGGTTGTAGTCTCCTTTCAATTGGATTTGATAAACCACGGGGTTGTAGCCTCCTTCCAGTTGAAGTTGGTAAGTTAGGGGTTTGGAGTCTCCTTCCAGTTGGAGTTGGTAAATTAAGGAGTTGGAGATTCCTTTCAGTTGTAACTGAAGAAACCTAGGGGGGCGTAGGATCCTTCCAGTTGGATCTGGTAAATTAGGGGGTTGTAGCTTCCTTTGAGTTGTAGCTCATAAATACTAGAGTTTGGTGTCTCCTACTCGATGTAAACATTTTTATTTTATCAATATATTATTATTGAGTTTCCATATATATTTGGTTTACTTCGTGTTGATGACTTCTATTGTTCATAGTTTTTGATGAATAATTAACTACATATGTTTGATGAAGTGAAAAGTAACAATTGTACTAAATACGTATTCACCCCCTACCCCTCTTGATATCTCAGCATGTTTAATAGATCCCACCACTTTTTGGAGACGTGGTTAGGGCATTCAATCTACAAAAGGAGAGCACTCGTTTAAGTATTTGTGAAAACTTATTTTGTTGATTCATTATTGCTATTAAAGTAGGCATTTTTAGTTTTTTAAGAAATAAAAAATATATAAATAAATTTTTTTTGAAATCATTTGGAAAAAATAAAAATTTATATAAAGACAAAGCCATAAATTTTTTATCACTCACACTATTGTAGCATGAATTCCTAGAGCTGGGGATGAGTTCGGTTGATTTCTGTCCAAAACCCCCATTTAGACCAACCTAATCTCAAGCCACAGGAGAGAAGAGAAAGAAAACTCCAAAGAAAATCTTGAGATAAATTCTCCTCCTTTTCAATCCATGAGAAGAATCGGTCTCTTTGGAGACACTTTTACATATTTGAAGGACAAAACCATTGACTCAGAAGCTAAAGAAAACACAACATCCAATATCCTAATGGCATATGAGGAGTAACCCATAATATATGACTTTCCTATCAGGGAAGTCAATGATAATGAGGCTAGAATGAAAAACATTAACTTTGCTGCCTTGCCTAACTTTCTTTGTCCGACTTCAAAAGACCCAAACACCTTATTTGAATTTGAGGTGGTTAACAAGACTTATAATTATACCATGGATACCCAAAAACTTAACCTCTTTCCCTCCACTTTGAAAGACTTCCTTGAGATGGTTCATGACCGTAGAAAGAAACAACTTCACTACATGGGATCATATGAAATACACCTTTATTGAAAAATATAGGGATTATTGCAAGGCTAGGAAACTAGGGATGAAATATTTAGGATGGTACAAGGGGAGTGTTACAGGATGAACTAGTAGGGATAATCACCAATAAGCAAATGCAAGAGAAAGTGACCACTGTCACCTTAGCCACTTCTCCAACTACTTCAAAGAGTCAGGACCTCTAAGGGGAGAGCCCTTTTAATGATCTGCAAACACCGAGGACAAAAGATACTATGCCTTCAAGACAACGAATTTAGAGATGAATTGCTTTAACAAATCACATCTATGAATGAAGAATACATATTAAGCAAACTCTAAGTGATTGTAGGTGCAATATGTGTGTCAAAGTGATGCCAAATTTGATTCAAGTAACCAATAGAAAGGTCGAAGCATTAAGCTACAAATTTTGACAAACACCTTTATAATAATATTTAGATATTTAACAAGTATAATCATTAGCTAAACATTTACCATCATCCACGTGTAACCATTCAATCTGATTGGATAATTCCAACATCTTTCAATGATGAACAATTCAATTGACAAGCCCCACTATTTATCATGAACAAAATGTAAGTTACCACCAGTTGACAACAGTGTATGGTCTGCAAAATGTATAGCATTAATTGGCGTGGAAACAATAGTTAATAATTACACTATCATTAAGCCACTTAGGAATTCATTCACATCAAAGGAAGACAAAAAAATGTGACTAATGTAACTTCATCACTAACTAGTTGTTATGATAGTAGTAGACAATCTTTTATTGAAAGTGAAATGAGATGTATTTAGACGGTAAAACCATGCATACCCAATCAACTCTGACTTCAAGTATCCACCTTTAAGAAAATAGGCTTGATATGTATCATTTATAACATGTAAAATGTCAAAACTAAAGGTAATTTGCAATGCTATAATAAAAGTTGACAAGACAGTTCTATAAGCAATGTTATTTCCAGTCCTTATGTAAAGATGTTTAGATTTGAAATTGTCCTTTAACAATGCTTTGTTAACCCTTTTTATGTGATTTGTGTCACTAAAAATGAAAATTTTGACGATATGAAGATAACAAAGCTTCACATACCCAGATCATTGTCCTTTAACAATGAAAAATGTTAACCCTAAAGGCTTCTACAACTTGTAACAAGCTTGTCCAAGGCAGTTGGGCCTAGGACATACCCAAAAGAAAGAGGTCTGAGGGTATAAGGGACAACCCTAGGGATGTGAGGTGAGACCGTAGCCTTAAAGATGAAGATTAAGGGTTGGGAAAGAGGTGAGAGAGTAGGCCTAGTGTAGGAATAATAGGAGAAGGGAGGGTCCAGGGTTTGGAGAGAGAGGCCATCCCAAAAATGGGCAACCTTTAGGACCATTTTAGGGTAAATTTGGGGTATTTTAGGGATCCTAAAATTTCTCCCTAGGGTTTCTAGGGACAAAAAGGGCGGGATGAATTTATAGGAAGGAGGGCCTAAATTTGAATTTCTTTTTTTAAAAAAAATTAGGGTTTCAAAAGTAAAATTGTAGACCTAATTCTACCATGAAAATGAAAATGCATGAATTTGAAGAGTAAAGTGTATGTGGATAAATACAAGAAGGTTTTTAAGGTCTTACCCTAAACCCTACGGAAGCAAGGAAGGTGGCCAACCTTCCTCTTGAGATGTCTCTTCAAGGATTTGATCAACTAGGACCTTCCCTAACAACCACAAAGGACTGGTTAGTGGAAGACTAGCTAGGGAAAAAACCAAAGATCCAAATCCCAAGCTTAAAATAATTCATTTTGGAGGACGTTATTCAACAAACCAAGGTGACAAAAGGCTGATAAGTGACCTAATTCAGACAAAATGCAGCACTAGGGATACCATTCAATCCACAAAACGATGATTCATCAACTTGTAATAAAGAAAGATTAAGAAACAAAGCCTAGATATCTCCTTGTGCATGTGTTAATCAAACAATTCTAGTATCATGTTAGCAAGAGCATGAACCAAGAATACTTCTGAAATTTCCTTCACACAAAAAGATAGACTTCCTCAAGAGGTGTACATCACTCCAAGAGCCCTAGTAAGGGTAAAATTGTAACATAATGTTTTATCCCATTAGTATTATTTCAAATGAAGTGAGGAGAGGATTATTCATAGCCTTCTCACACTCACTTTACAAAAATAACTAGGCCCACATGCCTTTAAAATGTCAATTTGAAATTATAAAATGTCAACTTAAAATTATATCAAAATAGTATAAAATAATCAATTGTGTGGGTAACTTGGGGAATTTCCCCCACAGTTTACCCAAAAATGACTAAAATGGATAAAAATAAGCAAATCACTATGAACGAAAGGTTGGACTATGTAGGGGGGAGGGTTTCATGCCCCATCTAACCCTAAAAGTGTTGATAGTCTCTCAACACCCCCCCTAAGATGACAGTACGATCTAGTGGAGAGGATGATGTCATCATCAAAAGAGGACCAAAGAAGGGGGGCGTTATGCTGAAAGGGGGGCATGATGGCTGACTAAGGTGACCAAGAAGGGAGGAAAATTCCTTAGAGCTAAGCCACTATCATCGAAGCACTAAACAAGGGATGGGGTCATGTGGCCCAGTGACCTGCCCCTAGGAGCCCTGGACACCAACACCGGGGTTAAAGAATGCTAAAAAATGACAACCAACATTGTTATTAATCTATAGTAATCCTAGAGGAATGATCAAAGGGATTGACCATAACCATCCTTCAAAAATGTAGATAATATCCATATCATGGCTTGGAAAAAGGTGGCCCCTCCTTGGGGAATGAATTGAAGGTACATTGGTACAAGTCGAGTGTAACAACGAGAATGAGTCACTGGAAGACTATGAGGAGAGATTTCAATTGAGTTACAAGTGATATCATAACTATACCTTGGATGAGGAGTCTCTCAAGGTTGTGCTCAAAGGGGCAATGGAAAAATTTATTATAACTTTAAATATCTTATCTAATGGTGGGATTCACTAAATGGACTACGATGAAGCCAAGTATATTTTTAAAAATCATTTTAGATCCACATGTAAAAAGATCAGAGTAAAGAGTCTTCCCTTTCAATCATCCAAAACTTCAAATCTCACCCTTACCAAGTTTGATAAAGGGAATCTATTGGATGACATGAAGACAAACATTCTTCACTTCTTAGCTCTACAGATGGATTCCATGCAAGCAAAAATGAAGAAGGAAGAAGCTGAAAAAGCTTTGGCCATTTTTTGATCCACGTGTAGAACAAAACATAAAAAGATTGAATTCCCATTTGACCTAATGCATGTTAGTGTAAAAACTATGGAAGTTGTGGGATTTGTTTCTATAATCATGCCACTAATACTTGTCCATACTTATCCCCACAGAAGCTCATTCCTTTTGAGTTTGAAGGGTCTATAGAACCTGTATGCTATGTAAACCCTAAGAGACCAGAGCCACCAACTTTTCAACAATAGGACAAGCACCTTATCAACACTTTCAGGAATAACGACCATTTCAACAGTCTTATGGACAACAACCTTTCAACACCCTTATGGCCAACAACACTATTATGCTCCTTTTAACCAATGTTTTGAATGGACATCTACTGGAAAATCCCAAGCTCCTTTTCCTAATAAAATGATATTCCAATGATATAATCCTCAAGGCATGCCCCCTACACGTGGATGGTATTTCCCTCCTACAAGATGGAGGACAATTCAACAACAAGTTTCCCTTATGTCTCCTCCAATAAATAATCTTATTCAACACCAACCTCAATAGTTTGCTCAACAAGAACCTAGACCAGCTCAACCAACTCCAAATACAAACAATAGATAGGATCAGCCTATTTATAGAAATGAAGTGGTCAATTACCCAACATATTTTGTGAACATGGTGGAGGAAAATGAACTAAAACTGTGCTCAAGAAGAATTGTAACAAAGGGCCTCTTCCACCAAGTATTACAAAACATTATGGAAGCCTTGTTTCACCAAGAGTAACTCACCCTCCTCAAGAAGAACAAACTAAGGAAGAAAGGAACATAGGAGACTCACCATCTATTTCTTCTTCATTTCCTCATAGATTGGAACATAGAGAGCCAACTAAATACGAAAATCCTCTTTTAGAAGAACTCAAAAATATGTGTAAAAATACCACTCTTACAAGCCATAAAAGAGATCCCAATTTACAAATAGTTCATTAAGTAGATCTGCATAAAAATACCTGGAAGAAGAAGGAAGGATCCTACTACCATAAGTGTCGCAAGACATCTTGTTGACCTTATGTTAGGAAATATTATTAGTCCAAAATATGTTGATCTAGGAAGCCCCATAGTTGATGTGCACACCTCTAGAATTATGATCCAAAAAAATCTAATGGATTTAGGTGCAACTATCAACGTTATGACCAAGGATAGTATGTTGAATTTGAACCTCCAAGTACTATTGAGAAATACCACAATGGTTTTATAGATAGAATATACTTCCATAGTGTGCTCTGAAGGAATCCTGCAAGACATCATTGTCTCTATAGACTCATGGAAGTACCTAGCTGATTTTATTGTGTTGCAAACAAAAGCTAAGATTAGTGGATACCCTCTCATTCTTGGAATTCCTTGGCTAGCAACATCTGATGCATATATAGGATGTAGACAAGGGGGCGGGAGCTCACTGATAAATTCCCTTCCACGTCCACTTAGATGCATTAGGAAAAGAAATTGGTGCAGTCCTAGGACCACATGACGACGAATATCCATACATAATATACTACCTCAACAAGAACCTAGCAGGAGCTTAGCAACATTACACTGTTATAGAGAAAGAATTCCTTGTTGTGGTCTATGCAATCAACAAATTTAGACATTACATCACAAGTTATTAGGTATTTGTCCATATTGACCACTCATCAATTAAATACTTGATGAATAAATTAGATGTTAGTAGTAGGGTGATTATATGTCTATTATTATTGCAAGAATTCAATATTACAATACTTGATAATCTTGGAAAACATAATGTAGGAGCATATTTCTTGTCAATATTGACCCATGTTGTAGATAAATAACTGTTGGATGATGCATTCCCATATGAGCATCTCTTTTCCATATCAACACGTCCCCATGGTTGTTGACATAGAAAACTACATAATGACAGGGAGGTTTCCTCTGGATTTCAACTACAAGGAACATTACAACATAGTGAGGAAAAGTGTCGCATTCTCATGGATCCAAGGGTATTTTTGTTTTTGTAAAATTAAAAAAATTATTATATAGTTGTATGAAAGATATATATATATATACAAACTTGTTCATATTGTTCCACATGTTGAACATGTCCAAATAGCAAAAAGACTATTATCAAACTAGGTTGGGTTCAAGAGTTTGATATCTGTTTGGTTTCTATTATTCTATTCCTCCACAGGTTGGGGGTTATGACCCAAATCATGATAAAAAAAAGGCCAAAAAATAAATTGAACAGACACATAACTTAACATAACAGTTAAACACTCTCATAGGTTGAGGATTGGTGAAGGCTTGGTAGGATAGGGTTCGACATGTTGCCCAAGTGCAAGGTAGGTTCATCAATAACATTACAGTGAGGCTTCTCTCGAGTGTCCATGAGCTTAAGTAGTCGTTCCATTTTTTCATTGAAATTGATGTTCATTGTGACTTGATTCTGGGCTAGATTTCAGATTCCTATTTCCATTCTCTCAAAACCACTCTCTAGAACCTGAGTCAATTTTTCCCATTGGGTGGACATCCTTGAAGGCTCACCCATTTCTTGAGTCTAGTTCTTCTCTCTGCCCTCATCGAGAGCCATACCCATCATGGATTTCATGCTCCAAAATAGGCCGAGGGTTCTAGTGTGTCTGATTTCTTTGGCTCACGGAGCCCTAGAATCCTCAATATTGCCCTCAAAATTGGATTACAAGGCCTTAGGAGAATTT
Organism: Pseudotsuga menziesii; assembly: GCA_001517045.1. NCBI lineage: Eukaryota > Viridiplantae > Streptophyta > Pinopsida > Pinales > Pinaceae > Pseudotsuga > Pseudotsuga menziesii. Next base: position 652,891 of record LPNX010532722.1, on the reverse strand, counting down.
CCATAGCTCCTATTCCTTGTGCGATTCTCGTAGTGTTCAATTCACTTGCAAAATTATTGGATTTCCCTCAAGCCAAATAAACCACATAGTTTGTCTATGTCCTTCACGACCCTTGGTATATGAGATCATTTGGGACCATAGATAGTGCGTTTATAGGTGGTTTTGGTGTGAACCATTATGCCCATTTTCAAGATGTTACCAAGATCGAGGCGATAGGGAGAGATTATGAACAGAGAAAAGTGTTTGAAATAGGAGCAACTAGAAGCATAGATTGTTTCTTGAACAATTTAATAGGATATAACACACATGCAGAGGGGTGATGACCGGAGCCAATTCTGGTGATTTTGGAAATTCACCACCCAATCATGTTGAGTTCATGCCATGATGAACCAACTTTGAATCAATACTTCTCTTATGTGCAAGCTCACCTTCCCCTTTGATGCGACCTTTGTCACAATGCATCAGTCAATTGCACTGGATCAAGCAGTGACATGTATTAATGCCCCTTTTCTCCTTCCTTCTCTTGCTATCGTGATGACTTGCCATGCTCTTGCGACACGTGAAACCCATCATGCCACCCGTCGTGGGGTTATGGATCCAAGGTTACTTATTCAAACAAGGACTAGATCACATTATGAGAAGGTGCATCCGAGAAGATGAGGTTCACAACATTCTTCATGCTTGTCACAATGAACCATGTAGTGGACACTATGCAGCTGAGAGGATAACATACAATGTTTTATAGATTGGGTACTACTGGCCAACACTATAGAAGGATACAACAAACTATGTTTCAAGGTGTGATGATTGTTAGAGAGTAGAGAAACTTGCAAGAAGGTATGAGATGCTTCTTCATCCCTAAGTGACATTAGAAGCCTTTAAGAAATGGGGACTAGAGTTTGTAAGACCCATTAGTCCTCTATAAAAAAAACACCATATACTGGTTTGTATTGACTACTTGAAAACATGGGAGGAGGTTAAGGCTCTAGGATTGATAAATGAAGAATCAGTAGCACAATTCTTGGTTGAAGAGATTTTCACCAAGTTTGGAGTTCCAAGGGAATTGATTACTAACAGAGTAGCTCAACTCATGTCAAATTTGATTGAGATCTCGTGAAACAAAATAAGGTGAAGCATAAACAATTAGCCTCCTACCACCCTCAGGGAAATGGTTAAGTGGAGGTAACAAATAGAGAAATAAAAAATATTTTGACCAAGACATTCCAAATTCATGAAGGGATTGAGCCAACCGACATGATGAAGTCGCATGGGAATACAACACCACATGGAAGACAACCACAAGTCTTATCCATTATGAATTGGTCTATGGAAAGAATATCACGCTACCTATTGAGTTTGAGCTTAAGACATCAAGGACAACAACCGATATCAATATGGATTTGCTAGTAGCTCAGAATGAGAGTCTGCTATAACTCAATTAGCTAGATGATCTCTGACAACAAGCTCTTCATCACACATAGTTGATCCAACAACATAGGAAATCATGGCATGACAAATACATAAAGACACTGACTCACTCACTCAAGTTTGCTAGAGAGAGAGAAGAATAAGTTCACTAGAGAAGGACGATTAGTTGCTTTGTGGAGATACCTTATCCTTGAGTTTTCTTATCTTGGTTATTCTCAGGATCTCTGTGTGAACGAGCCTTATCTCTTTGTTGTACTAAATTGGCAGTGTACTTGTTGACAAATCTATACTAAAGAAGTTTGTTGGGTTTTCTCCACTTGAAGGGCTTCCCAAAGGATAAATTTTATGTTTTTTTGTTTATTGTTGAATGTCTTTCTTCCAGTGATCCTTATGCATGCAATTATTATGATGTGAGATGATAAATGAATGAAGTCTAACATAATTTCCTTTAATTCAAAATTCTAACATGGTATCAGAGTTGTGCTGAAAGAATTCATTGCAACAATCATAGTAGTTGCAAAAATTGCAATTGTCAGAGATTATGGCTCCATGTTTATAGCCTTTCTGTCCGTAGTTAAAGCTCAACATTTGCATCCTTGAATTATCCCTAGGAGAGTGTATGTTTATGTAGAGGAAAGTTCTAGTTTTGTGGAGTTTCAATTTTGACCTAAAAACTATCGGGGTAAAGAACTAGAGCTCCATGTTTTAAGACCTTATGTCCACTGATTTGGTTAGACCCTAACATTTTCCAACTTTCCCTAGGAGGGTGCATCTTTCTGTGGAGGCAGAATTTAGATCAGAGAAATTTCATTTTTGACCTAGTTCCTATCGGATCAAGAAACTAGGGTTTCCATGTTTTTCCTATTCTATCCATAGATCTGAGTGAAAATAGGGTTGGATCAACTCACCTCAAGGAGCTTCATATTCCTAGTGGATCCGATTCTCCCTTGAAGAAATTTCACTTTTATACCCTCCTCCTACTAGGGTTTTGAGAACAAGTCTTGACAAGATGATGAACAACACCAAGGTTGATGAGAAGCTTGAAGGGGTTGATAACTTCAGAGCATGGAAGTATAGGTTTCTCCTCATCCTAGAAGAAAATGACTTGGAGAAGTATGTTGAAGAAGAGGTTATGGAGCCAGAGGGAGATGAAGCTAAGACAAAGCGCAAGAAGAATATGGTTAAGGAAAAGAGAATTGTTGTAGATTCCATCAAGGATCATTTGATCCCTCATGTCTCATATTCTAAAAATCCAAAGCAAATGTTTGATGCTTTGACGAAATTGTTTGAAGGCAAGAATATCAACTGGAAGATGACATTGAGAACACAACTCAAGAATGTGAAGATGCATTACTCAGAAACAATTCAATCCTACTTCACAAGAGTATCCCGGATCAAAGAACAACTTGAAGCCATTGCAAATATAGTTGAAGAAGCTAAAATAGTGATGACTACCTTGAATGGTCTCCCAAGGTCATGGGAATCATTTATTCAAGGAGTATGTTTTAGAAGAAAGATAAAAAAAGTTTAGTAGGTTATGGGAAGAATGTTGTCAAGAAGAAGCTAGATTGGTAGTAAGAGAACAGAAGTTGAGTAATGTGGAAGATCAAGCACTAACGACTCATACATGAAAGAGAAGAGTTGGAAGGAAGTTCATCCTTCAAAGAAGTCTCCAAATCAAAGAACAACTTGAAGCCATTGCAAATATAGTTGAAGAAGCTAAAAGAAGTTCATCCTTCAAAGAAGTCTCCAAATCAAAGAACAACTTGAAGCCATTGCAAATATAGTTGAAGAAGCTAAAATAGTGATGACTACCTTGAATGGTCTCCCAAGGTCATGGGAATCATTTATTCAAGGAGTATGTTTTAGAAGAAAGATAAAAAAGTTTAGTAGGTTATGGGAAGAATGTTGTCAAGAAGAAGCTAGATTGGTAGTAAGAGAAGAGAAGTTGAGTAATGTGGAAGATCAAGCACTAACGACTCATACATGAAAGAGAAGAGTTGGAAGGAAGTTCATCCTTCAAAGAGGTCTCCAAAGTTTCATAAGTCTCAAAGGACTCAAAGATATTACTAAAACATCATATGCTACAACTTCTAGAAGATGGGACATAATGAAAGATATTGTCCTTAAGTAAACGATTAAGTTATAAATGGAAGGAATAAATGAAATCATGCTCATGTTGTAGAACAGGATGAACCAATTCAGAAGAAAGAAAGGGAAGAAGATTGGAGTGAAGAATATGTATTGTAATGAATGCTTGCAAGGATTCTCTCATAAGTTGATTAAGAAGGATTCACCTCATAAGGTGAAGCTCGATGACGATTATCAATAGGAGAAGCCCTTTACAAATTTGATTCTAGAAAACCTATGAAGATAAAAGATCTATTATGAAGAATTTGTTTGAACATGATGATGTAGACTTTGCTAGAATATCAAGAAGATAGATCCAAGAGGATCTAGTGCATCTAGAAGACATGAATACCAAGGTTAAGGTTTCAACAAACTTGATGAAGAAGAAGATAAAACCTTAGCACTTGCAAGGAAGCAGAAGGGAGTCAACCAACCAAACAAACACATATAAGTATTTGAATTGTCATTTGAATTATTTTTTGAATATCAAATTGCTTAAATGTTATTGTTCATAACAATTGTATGAAAATTTATGTTCCTAGAACCAGGAAGTGTATTATGCATGTTATATTTAATGCATTGATATGGATAAGATTGATGAACAATATAATCTTAATATACATGCGATGGGTAAGTAGCCTATGGTGTTGCACAACGTTCTATGAGGCATGATTACTTGTCTAGAATGAAACCTCTTTAATGACATGATGAGAGCAGTGCACACTCTTAATATTATGTTATAGTGAAATGAAAGACATCTAGAAAGTTATCGTATATATATGAGATATTGATGAGTTTTGTGCTGAAGCATTGGATAAAATAGTTACATGACTGTGTGATTTATGCATTATCATTGAAATTTCGGTATGATTTGATGATTATGAAATGTTACTAATCATATAACTGAATTTGACTTGTAGTAAATATCATGTGCTATGACCTACAAGAGAAATATGGTCAAACTTGTTCTGTAGACACAACAGGATTTGAGCCCAAAATTTGACGACATCCGACGTAAAGTAAATTTTTGTTGGATTGCAATGATGAAAAGCATTGTTTTGTCTGATTTCTTTTTGTCATCTTGAACCATCGTCGGTTTTTCTACTTTAATGTTTGTAGGTTTTTCGATGAGGCTTGTTGTCAGTTAAGCGACGAAAGCTGGTCGAGTATGCGACGAGTGATGAAGGGATGGTCATCGTATTTTCGACGAGTCAAGGCTATTTTTTCAAATAGTGTAAATGCATATTTGCAACGGTAATTATCTTCATATCGTCAGATATTCGATGATAGTGAAATTTGAAAATATATAAATAAGAAAACATTCCGATGGTTTTGTATAGAAGCGATGGACAAATGCATAAATTATTTATTCCTCGATGGATGGTTTGAGGAATTGTTTTATTCTTCGACTGTCGGTTTGCGGAATTATTTTTTTCTTCGACGGACAGTTTGCGGATTTTTTATATTCTTAGACAATCCACTGATTGCGAAAATAGTGATGTGTGGACCTTGATTTTTTCATATTGTTGATAGTATTCATTCACGAATTTTGTGACAAAATGTCAAATAGCAATATTCCCGATCCAAACGAACAAAATTGACAATTTCTTGCTAGACTATGGGATGTAGCGAAAATAAGGGGTGATGGTAAATGTTATGTCCATGTAGTGAATGTGGAGGCTTTAAGAGGAGAAGAATATTGATCTCAAGAGCCACAAAACATTGTAGGGAACATGGACACGCTAAAGGGGGGAATGAATATCGTCCATTTGTAAGTTTAACATTATAAAGTTTTTTATATTTTTTTCTTTGGTAAATGTATGTATTATTTTAATATTTCCTATATTAACTTATATCTATTGATGTATTCATGTATTTATAAAGGAAATACATCCTACGACATATCGTCCAGAGAAAGTTCTTTCAGAACAAGTATTGGAGGAACATGTAGCGCCTATTCTTAATGGAGAACAAGTGAATGATCATATTGAAGAAGATGATCATACTGATAACATAGTTGAAGATGATGATACAAATACATTGATCCATGATTCATTTAATGTTAGAATGGATGATGACGATGATGATGATAATGAAAATATTGATGACTTTGATGATGTTCATGATATACCTCTTCTTGAGAAGGAGTACGGACCCCTATATGAAGGCTCCAAAACAAATATTCTCTCTTCTATATTGTTGATAATGAACTTGAAGGTTTTGAATGGTCTTTCAAATATATGAACCACACAGATGTTAATGTATGTAAAATAATCCATCACATATATATGACCGTGATAAAGTTTATCTTTATTCCTCTAAAAATTGTATTGTTAATTCATAATTCAAATTAATACGGATGAAGTGTGTTTCGTTAATGTTATTTATATATTATATTAACTCTATTTTTATTTTTATTTGATGTAGCTTGATAGCTAAATTTTTATTACCACCATAAAATATTTTACCTTGCACATATCGAGACTTATCTTCCATCATGAAAGAGATTGGAATGCATTATGAAGCAATTCATGCATGCCCCAAAATGTCATATAAGTAGATACAGATCAAGTAACAAAAAAGGTGCCTCACAAGGTTCTTCGTTATATTCCCATCATTCCACATTTGCAACGAGTATTCAGGTGCAATAACATAGTGCAATTTATGGATTACCATGTCAGGAACATAAGTCAAGATGATGTTATTCCAATGCCTGCAGATGGTTGTGCATTTAGAGATATGGAGGAAAAGTGGCCTCACTTTAAAGAAAAACCCCGTAATCTTAGGATTTCTTTGGCAGCATATGGTGTTAATCCATTTGCACAGACGAAATCCATTTATATGGTGTGGCCTATTTTTGTTATCAACAATAACATTCCTCCATGGTTGTCAATAAAGAGGGAGCACATAATGTTGTCAATGATTATTCCAGGTATATTGTGTCTACAACTATTTTATTTTTAATGTAGTTGTGGCATCTCATTTGTCGTATTTTGTTTCATAATTTCATATATTTATTTTTTTATGTTACTTTTGTGCATGGTTTATATATCTTAATGGTTCTAATTATTATATATTTTATATGTACTTCAAATCAATCAGGTAAGTTCCAAGTCAAATATATGAATGTATATATCGAACCTCTTATATACGAGCTACTAAAGTTATGGAATGGCATCAATATGTATGACGTATCTAGACCAATATGACAAAGGTAATTTCAATTCCATGCAATGGTTGTATGGACAATACACGATGCCCCGGGGTTAACCCATTTTTGTTGTTTGTATTTTTAAGTTCCACTTTTATTGCATTTAATTATATGAAGTAGTTAATATAGTTTATATATAATTATAATTGACATAGATATTCTATATCTATTTATTGTAGGTTTTTAGACAAAAGGGAAAATTTGCATGTCTAGTTTGTGGTCCTAAGATCAAATCTCGTCGCTCAAAAAGCTTAAGAAATGAGGTGTTTGATGAGTATAGGCACTTCCTCTCTAAGAATCACAGGTATAGAACGACCGAAAAAAATATTTTCAATGGGAAGCAAAAGACTGCATTAAAAACACGGAGAATGACATCTCACCTTTGGAATATGCAATTTAATAGAAATCCTCAAGCTGGTACATATGGATCATTGTATATGAATTGTTATGTATCTTTTTTGTGTGTTGTTTAATGTAGTGGCCATAATTGATTTCTGTAATTGATTTATAAATTAATATTCATGATGTCTGTCGTGATCACGAAGGCATTAATTGGCTTCCACGAGGAATGAAAAGTTATCCTATACAATTCAACAGGTTGCCCTACTATGAGCACTTACAAATTGCTCATTTGTTTGATACAATGCATATTGGAAAGAATGTTTCTGAAACATTATGGCGACTATTGGAGCTAAGAAGCGAGAAAGATCAAATTGAGAAAGTTTGCAAAGACATTCAAGAAGGAAACCATGCAATGAAAGACGTCATTCAATTTCATAGCAACGAAGAACAAATTAATATAAACTCAATTCCATGGATGTTTACGGAGCAACAAAGTAATGTTGTAAAAAAAGTAATTTAATTTTCCGCATTATTTACCTCATGTATTTCCCAACATTATATATGACTTGTTTGGCATTGTTGTCGAAGTTGTCTGGGAGAGAGAGAGGTAGAACATATTATATCAATATACAAACCACGTCATTTTTTAAACAAAGAGTAGACAAACAAAATAACAAATTTATGCAATAAAATTAAAAATAATTAAAAATAATATGGACATAATAATAATAATTATCTTAATGAATATGTGCCAATCATGCATTTTGACCCCCGCAAAGCATGTGCTTAGTGTTTCTTTAATTCTTCGTATACTTTATATTTGTTTTTTGTGCACTAATTCATGTTATGTAATTTAATGTTTTTTTGTTAAATATTGTTATTGGTTTGCATCAATTGTATATGGTTGTCATCTAAAGTAATAAAAAAAGAAGATATAAAGTATTGGAGGAGAGAAATTCCTCGTCTCATGTGTGAAATGCAGAAGCATCTACTTTTGGAATTTTTCAATGCACAGGAACACTACCTCATACATCAAGTTGAGGAGATTGAATTATGTGGACCTGTGCACTCAAGGTCCATGTGGATGGTTGAGAGGCACTTGAAATTTACAAATTTTGACTTGAAAAGGCACAAAAAATGGCATGGATAACCCACAAATAAGCAAAATAAGAAGTAAAGGAGATTATCCTAACCCTACTGCACAAAAACAATTGTATAATGATGCATAGAATATATTCCAAGAACTAGCTGCATAGGAATAAACTGATGATTCTCGATAGAATATTACTAAAGAATTAACATAGATCTATGGATCAACACACAACTCACAGAATAGATCACACAATTTTACTCAGGAATTGAAGAATGAAATATTGCAAAAAATGGCTTGCAGGTGTGAATGATTTCATTAATCAAAAAGTAATTGGATAATAATTACAATGTAATACACTGGTATTAATAACCAGTCAATTCGAATGCATGAGAGAGGAATTCAAATTGAATGACTCTACCTTACTACATGGATAAATGGACATGTCGGATTTGAGATAGGAAAATAGGTTATTAGATCCATCTTTTGAGGATCTTGAAACTGATTTGTAAAGCTTATTTAAGCTCATTGAATAATTATTATAAAGGGTTCAACTTCGGAGACTCTTAGACACTTTTTGTATTCAAGCTTCTCATGTTATTATCAATTAATACAAGCTCTTTTTCCATTACATGTTTAGATTTCATCTTCTTTCTGTTTTATACTTGTGCTTGGATGTTTAATTCAGGTTTATTCTATTTACCTATTATCAGATAGCTGTCATCGTATCTCTCTGTGGATAATTGGAATTGCAAGTATCTTTCCTTGTTATGATTAGCCATTCATATGTAAGTACCTTATGTGTGAATCTACCATCATAGTGAGAATTCTCCATCTATTCACCTTTATTACAAACCCTTTGAACATTGATAGTTAGAAGCCTTGTTTATTTGGTTGAGTTTATGCATGTCTTGAGTGAGTGAGGTCTTATTTGTCATTTGACTTGATCCATTGAGTAAACCATTACAAAAAATATTGAAGTTACCAGGCATCTTTGAGCTACAACCTAGAAGAGTTTCCTGGAGAGATAACAAATTGGTGTCGTTGCCAGGGAGAGGAGATTGAAGCTTGGCTTCCCTGGGAGACGACATAAGCTCCAGATCTGAGGATAGGCAAAGACTGGGCACATTTTCGGTTGTAATCATCTATCTGGCGAATCCATGAAGGATGAATTTAGCGGCGACTCCATTTCTCAGAAATTTGTTGGTGACTCCATTGGTATGAAATGAACAAGATCTTAGCAAAGAGGTATGCATTTTGTGATTTCTCAAATATTTCTGGTTACCCTAATCTAGTGCCTAGTCGAGATGAATGGGAAAATAGTCTTCCCAGATTTCGAGGAGAAGAGTGGGAAGTTCCAGCTGAACACTTGTTGGATTTTCATGACTTTATTCATCGGTTGCAAGTTGTGCATGAGGATGTTCAGATCAAGCTCTTTTGGTATTCTTTAGAGGGGATTCCTCGTGATTGGTACTGGTCCCTTCCTATTGCCAGTATTATCTCTTTGACATATTTTCATGCCACCTTTCATTTATTATGCAAATGAATATTTTTAGCTGATCTTTTATATTTTGAATGTTGTCATGAATTCAATTTATTGAATAAAGAACTAAACATTCATGAAGAGTATGCTGCAATAGAGGACACCTCTTATTGTGACCAAGATATTAATGAACTTCAGGATGATAACCATAGTACAGATGCTTTTGACATTGTATCAAATGCATCTACTGACTTAGGTTGTCATGAAGATGAGATTGTCCCCTTTGGAAACCCCAAAGATAATGAAAATATTTTTATATCAGCATGTGATAGATTTGAATATGCAGCAGATAGTAAGGGCAGCCCTCAGTTTTCTAATTTGTAAACAAAGGAAGAGTGCAACAGATATGAGGAGGAAGATGATGATACGAAAAGTCCAGATCAATAGTTCATCACACATTCTTCTCAGTCAGAGGTTGAGCAATCTATAGTTAACATGGAGATCATTGAAAGAATCCAGCAACAACATTTCATTCAGTTGGAACAACAGCATGGAGAGGTATTTCTTTGTGACATTTACGACCCTATTGCTGATTATTTGGAATCTATAAGCAGCATAAATGTCAAAATATTTTATTAAGATGATAGCTGGTTCTTTCACCCTTTCAAACTACATTGCTGCATGCTATGGTTTCATTTATTTTTGTGGTCAAGATCAAGGATAAGTTCAGTGGATCAATTTCTGACATGGCTTCATTGGAAGCATGATGTCACTTGATAAGAATCCTCTACTGATTAGAAGAATTAGGAGTAGGAAAGAGAATAAGCTCTTTATATGAGCAAGTAGAATTTTTCAGTTATTGGTTGCTGAATAAGCATGACAGGCTACAGGCATGCTATAAGTTTGCAGGGGATCAATTGTAAAGGTAGCTCTTGCAAGGTGTTCAGAAGAAGATTGTACTGCTGACTCCATGCCCAATGGAACACTACACTAGGTTCTGTATTTTTTTGTCCAGGAAAGGCATCATATATGTGGTTCTTGGAACCTCACATGGAGGATTCCATCCCCGAGTAGGAGCCATATGTTATCTCCTCAAGTAAATTAGTCAAGTTTGTTTATTCTAGGTGATAGGAAGTCATTTAAAAATACATTTCTAAATTTTTTAGGCCTTATTTTTTAGAGCTTTAGGTATGTAATAAAGTTTGAAAAACATTTGATTTGTTTTTTCCTTCCAAAAATTCAAAACTTAGCTTTCGGTGGCTTAGGAGGACATTTCAACTGTTCATTAGCCACTGAAAGCAGAGCTTTTGGCAGCTAAAGCATGAAATTCGAGGCGATTTTAGCCACCGAAAGCACAAAAGCTTGGAAACGGTGAGCATGTTTTAGGAAAACTCAATTTTATCAGCCACGGACAGGTCGTTTTACACGCTCAAATAGTCGATTGAAAACTAGACATCCTTATATTTCCAATGGTACTTTCATATCTACATTTAGAGCTCGGGAAGGTAGTCACAATTCCCCCACAAGATGAGGCATTTTTTTCAGGAATGTGGCATTTTTACTATGCTAAGTCATCATTTTCAAATGATGATTCTGGGCGAATGGAGAATCATTTTGAGAAACGATGGGATGGGTTTGTGCCTAAAATTTCAAAGAACGATAACCTCTCTCATTTTTCCTACAGGTGTCACAAAATCGGAGACTCGAATCCATCTTCGATCCTTAATTTTCGGATCTCAGAATTTCCTTGTTTGACACATGTTTTTGAAATACATATGTCGGGCAAATGAAAATGAATCTCAAATAACTGAGAGAGGTTTTTTCTCATAATAAAACTAATAAAATAACTTCTCTCATTTTTCTTATAGATGTCATATAGTTGGATAACCAAATCCATCTCTGAGCCCCAGTTTAGACCGAAATTTCAGGGCGTTCCAAGCCACCAAAATTGGCGTTTTTATTGTGAAAAGTCATCATTTTCAAATAATGATTCTGAGAAAATGGAGAATCATTTTTAAAAATGGTGTTATTTTTAACAATAACCTCTCTCAGTTTTCCTACAAGTGTTTCATATTGGGAGAATCAAGTCCATCTATGAGCCCTAATTTTCGGATCTCAAAATTTTTCTGTTTGAAACATGTTTTTGAAATACATATGTCGGGAAAATTAAAATGAATATCAAATAAATGAGAGAGGTTTTTTCGCATAGCAAACCAGTATACAAAAACCTCTCTCATTTTTCTAAAATATGTTTTTATTTGAGAGATATAGGTCAATATCGGAGCAACATATTTCCGGAAATTTCTGCATTTTCCAACCACCTCACAAATTCGGATTTGAGATAGGAAAAGAGGTAATTAGATCCATCTTTTGACGATCTTGAAATTGATTTGTAAAGATTATTTAAGCTCATTGAAGAATGATTGTAAAGGGTTCAAATTCGGAGACTCTTAGACACTTTTTTTATTCAAGCTTCTCATGTTCTTATCAATTAATACAAGCTATTTTTCCGTTACATGCTCAGATTTCATCTTCTTTCTGTTCTATACTTGTGCTTGGTTGTTTAATTCAGGTTTATTCTATTTACCTATTATCAGATAGCTGTCATCGTATCTCTATGTGGATAATTGTAATTTCAAGTATCTTTCCTTGTTATGATTAACCATTCATATGTAAGTGCCTTATGTGTGAATCTGTTAGCATAGTGAGAATTCTCCATCTATTCACCTTTATTACAAACCGTCTGAACATTGATAGTTAGAAGCCTTATCTATTTGGTTGAGTTTATGCATGTCTTGAGTGAGTGAGGTATTATTTGTCATCTAACTTGATCCATTGAGTAAACCATTACAAAAAATATTGAAGTTACCAGGCATCTTCGAGCTGCAACTTAGAAGAGTTTCCTGGAGAGCTAACAAGGTTACTGTAAATTTCCTTAAAACCCAATATCGAGTTACCCAATATATAATTTTTTTTTTATTACTCACAACCACAAATGAGTTTCTTCACAAATATTGCAGTGAAGAAATAATACTGAGAAAAATAGAACAACAATCACATCAATAGAGACACCAATATTTTTGGGTATGAAAACCCCCGAAAAAACCCAAGATGGGAAAACTAGTGCAGTAGTATGTGAAGATATTTTTATTATAAAGATATAGAACAATCCAAAATCGATTTACCTAACCTGGAAAAATAGTACAACCAAAAATCGCAGCGAAAAACCCAACAAGATCGTACGACCCTGCGTCGCCCTCACGGACTCTACATCACCCGTACGACCTATGCATCACTATACGGATGTTGACATCACCCATACAACCTCATGTGTCACCTATACAGCTGTGTATGACTTTCAGCATCACGACCTTTACGTCATTGTGTACGACCTTTATGTCGAAATTGAAAGAGGAGGATTCCATGTGGCACATAAATTCTAGCTTGTGTGGGCCCCATAGTCTCCATGTGACTCCATGTTACATTTACACTTCAATTTTCTCTTATATTTATTTATTTATATCCTTTATTAAATATTTATTCCATTCTCAAGTTCAAACATCATTCATTTCCCCCCTTATTCCAAATCCCAAAGCTTCCACCCCCAACCTAGGAAACTAGTAATTTTCCTCCTTGGCAATTATTTAACAAACTCTAATGAATATGAAAAATGTGATTAGGCTAGTGTGACCCAATGCAAAATTTGGGACATGACAAATCCTCCCTTCCCAATATTTCTTGTCCTCAAGCAATTTCAAACATGGGTGTTGAAGAACCTGCTTTCTGTATGATTCTTTGAAGTTGCCATTGAGTTTCCCAACTTTGAGTCTTTGAGATTTCATGAATATTTCATAGAGGAACCACCATGCTTGCTACTGCACTACTTTGATTAAAATAACTTTATTAAGTGGGTAATCCATATCCCATACTTCTTGTTTCCCAAAAAATTTGAAATCAATGGGACTAAAAAAATATCCCAGGGTCCCATTGCTTGTATTGCACTCCAACAATTAAGAGTGCTCTCCAAGACATACCATTAGGAAAGAGAATTAAGGGATCCCATTTTCTTCCAAACATCATGAGTACATAATATATATCATCAAAGTACATAAAAACATAATAAAAATGTACATCAAGGAGGTGCCTCATCAAAAAATCATGAAAGTGCTTATACCTCCAAGAAAGTAGACCACTGTTTTCCAAGTGCATACAAACTTCAAGTGACCAATCAAATCTGATCCAATGACACAGGTGAGGATCCCATGTCCCATAATGCTGCTCCAAATATATATAATGTGCATCAATATAATTATCCATGTGTTCTTTCATCCAAGGAGTGAATGAAGAACCTCCACCAAAATCTGAACCAAATAATGAGAAAAAAAACAAGGAGACTTCAAATGACTCAAAGAAGTCTCACCCATACATCGATGAATGAGAGAGTCATAAAGATATAACAAAGTATGTGGTTCGCAAAAAAAATGTTTTCCAATCATAAATCTATTCACCCTAGTGTTGCATGAATTTCATCCAACATCAAATGAACCAAGTGTTGAGCAAGAGAAACCATGAGTCTTCAAGTGACTCAAATGCATATCATAGGTGCATCCATGTATATGTGCATCATCATAAAGTAACAAAGGATTCCTCTAAAAATGTGAATAAGAATGTGCTCCAACCATGTCATCATGAAAAGTGAATCTAGTAGTTCCATACTCCTCATGTGTTACCATCAAAAAGAACCCTTTCACCTACACTTCATTGAGACTAATGCTGCAAAACATGGAATTGTAGGATGTAGGAGAATGAACTAACTCACCCAAATGATCAAAAAGAGTAGAAGTTTCATCATGGGAAGGATCCATAAGGGTAGTATCATGCAACTCCCTCAAAAGTGTGAAACCTTTGTCATAGATGGGTTCCAATGTAGAGGAATCATGCTTTTCTTTAAAAATTGTATAACCTCCATCAAGACACAATTCAAGTTACTCTTCCACCACATCAAGTGTTTGGATCTATTAAAGTTCATCTTCAAACACATCAAGCACATTAAAATTTCCACATTTCTCATGATCCACCATGTCATGAGAATCCTCCAAACAATCTACCATTTGACAATCTGAAACATGGGAGGAAGAACAAGTATCTTGCAGCCTCTCTAGAGGTTGCTCATTTTGAATTTCAAGATTATGAATATCCTCATTATTATTCAAGTATTCTTAATTCCATTAAGCTCAACCAAATTGTTTCTATCAAAAAGCAAAGACATGAAATTACCTTTGATGTGGCACATTGCTCTTTGAATCTTCTCCATGTCTTCAAGGAAGGATGTTTCCTTCAATGAAGTCGCTCTCCAAAAATATTTTGACACTAATGCTTGAGTTTCATGGAGTATTCTAAGGGAATATTGGATCTTCTTTTCATTCATATTTTAGGACCCTTCAAGAAAATCATGGCTCTTGCAAATGAACCTCCTCATCTTCTTCCTTCTTGCTTGGACCAACTTCGTGAAGATCAAGTGGTGATGGGGAAGTTGATCTTGTTTCTTCTTCAACTGCTACAAGGTCTTAATTTTCATGTTTACTAGAAATTTGGCTTGCAGTAAAATTTTGAAATATGATCTCTATGTCACTAACATATAGTTGTGAGCACCCATCAGTAGGTACTCCTTCATAGTTCAAACATCCATCAGTAGATGCTCTTTATTTCATTTCCAAGGTAGAATGATTCTCGAAATGATCTTCAGTATTTTCAATAGAATTTTCTTCATACTCATGTGATGTCTCTTCATATTTTTCAGATTCACTTGGGAGTGACTTTCGATCCTCCTCATGTACTACTTCTTCTACTTCACCTATTTCAGAACTAGGTGGTTCATGGGTCTCCTCCTTTTGCTCCTTCAAGCAAGCTGATGCATTTTCCCCTTGGTTTTCTTAAAATCAATATATTTTATCCAACCTTGGATAGCAAAAAATTTGAATCCTTTCATAATATTCTTGGTCATGTCTTCAAATATAGGTTCCATGATTTTTCTATGCTCCTCACCATCATATGAGGTTCCCTTTTCATCCCTAGTCATAGTTTCCTCTTCAACAAAAGAACTTTTGGGTTTCAATATCTAATGGTGGTCCTTGAATTCTTGTCCTAACAAATATCAGACCACATCAGGTGCCAAGATCATTCTCTGATACCACTGTAATGTCCCTTTTTAATATTTTTTATTAAATGACCAATTTTTCACTTTTTCCCCAATTTCGAACCTTAACTAGTTTTGAGGTCTAGGTCTCCAAATTGGCCCAAATATCCCAAAAATTCTCAGAGTTTGTATGAATGATATTAAGACTTGAATATTATGTTCATATATGATTTATATCCCTCCAATAACTTCTGCAAACTAGTTTTATATTCTGATCAAAGTAGGAGTCTTTACTAGCAATCTGGGGCTCCAATTCCCCTCGGGTAACTGTTGGAAATGGCTTCTCAAATGCTCTCAATCCCACTTGAATTTCTGAACAGACGCAAGGGATGTTTAAGAGAAATTTTAAATTTCTAATATGCATCATGGTTTAGTTTATACAGGCTTTTATGACTCTTTCCAAAACAGCTCCCAAATCACTATTTCGACCCTCGGGGAAAAGGCACCAAATCTTCTCCCAATGCAATTAAAATGAGTAAAATGGATTCCAATGCTTAATTACTGAAAATGAAACTTGTAATACACATTAATTACAGTCCACTCATCATACATTTATCATAGAGTAATTCCTCCATTCAAAATAATCATAATTACCATGGCATATATCAAAATAGAGTGGCAATGGTCATTGTTTGCTCATTAAAAATAAGTTTGACATACAAATATTGGATATTTCGACTTGAAAATTTATGAGAATGAAGAAAATATAATATTGAGATTATTACAATCACAAATGGACAGTTAAATTCTCTCCCCATTCGAAATCATCAGCATTACAATGGTTCACAACAAGATAGTGGGGAAATGGCACTATTTCTTCATTGTTCAACATTTTTACATGAAATATTTTGGGTATTTTGACCTAAGAGTATTATGAAGTTGAAATATAGATAATTTACATCAGAACATAAAATAATGGGGCATTATAATCTCCCCCAAAGAAATCCATATCTCACCCAAAGCGTAATCCCTCCATGAGCAAGAAATGCCATAAAAACTGGAAATTGTTGGGAGAAAGTGTTGCAATAGAAGGAACCATGAGATTCCATGTAGCTTACACCTGCAAATAAAACTACATTAAATATCGATGAAATATCTGAGTGTCCTGTCAAAAAACCAACTTGGATGGGAGTTTTTCACCCTCGAAATTGGCTAAGGCAAGAAAATTAGTCATCCACTAGCTCTCACAATTCACAAATGAGAAAAATCTATTGTCTTGGTTGATTAATGTACTTTATAAACATCCTTAGCCTTCTAAGGTTACCAATCCATCCACAAAATCAAGCCAATTTGAATTTGGGTGTGGGCTCAAGATTTTCCATGTGTCCTCCCTTTCATAGCCTTCCATCTTCCCCCAATTTGGGTGGGAACCGATTGAGCTTCCCCAACTCACATGAGCGCCCTCTTTCATGCTCTATTTCAACTTGAAATGTTATATATGTCATATGTCAGCATCCAGATCTGATTTGTGTCATAGGTTTCATATCATCTTCATCATTGTTGTCATAGAGCTAGGGAATCTAGCCCAAGTGTCTGAGTAGCTCCAAAATGACTCTTTCTCTCCCATGTAAGTTACATTTCCTTCCAAATTCGACATATGATGTATATGGCCAAGTGTATTATCCTTATAACTTATCCAATAACATTTAGGTTTCCCATGGATTTGAAATTTCAAGAGGAGGATGCCATGTGGCACACAAATTCTAGCTTGTGTGGTCCCCATAGTCTCCATGTGTCTCCATGTTCCATTGCCACTTCAATTTTCTCTTGTATTTCTTTGTTTATCTCGTTTCTTAAATATTTATTCCATTCTAATGTTTAAACATCATTCATTGTCCCCCTTATTCCAAATCCCAAAGCTTCCACCCCCAACCTAGGAAACTAGTAATTTTCCTCCTTGGAAATTATTTGACCCTTAGCATCAACTTGACAAACTCTAATGAATATGGAAAATGTGATTAGGCCATTGTGACCCAATGCAAAATTTGGGACATGAAAAACACTGGATTCTCAGATATCCCGATGCCACTCTGGTTGTCATAGTGAACCACCATAACCTCCAAGTCACACTCGAATAACCCTGAAAGAAACTTTCTCAGCCACATCCCTTCACATGGATTCAAACTGGATGCCATGTAATCATCCTTTGTCGAGCTCAATGCAACTGAATTATTATTTCTGTTGAATGCCATGACCTAATGTTGAAGAAACAACTTGCAGTTCTCTTCTAGAATTCTACACATCCTACCCAGTTAGCATTTGTGAATCCTGCTAATTGTACACTCCCACTCTGGTCATTATCAATCTGTACTCCACTTTACCTCTGATGTAGTGAAGCACATGCTTCATAGCTGTTGAATGTACTCTCCAGGGGTCCACCATGAACTAAATCCAATATTTAACTGCAAAGATAATGTTAAGTCATGTGTTTACCAGATACATGAGCGATCTAATAAGTTGGAGATACATAGTAGGATCAAACTCCTCTGAACTTGATGCATCAATATTCCTCCAGTTGGTAACTAGAGGCATGTACATGGTTCTGAAGTCCTCTATCCTAATTATCATTAATATCTCTACTGCATACTTCCCTTGGCCAATGAAGAAGCACCCATCTCTCTTCCAAAACTCCAGACCTAGGAATTAATGCATCAAACCATGGTCTTTCATCTCAAAATATACTGCAAGTTTGAACTTGCAGTCCTTGATCAACCTTTTATATCATATCATAAAGAGATCATCTACACACAAAACTAGTATGAGAGGTACCGCACTTGACAAGAAGTATAGGTTATGTTCAACCTCACTACAATGGAATCTCATCTCTTGTAGATAGTTGTCAATCCTCGAGTACAATGCCCAAGGTGCATTCTTGAGCCCATAAAGAGTTCTCTACAACTTGCATACATAGGACTCCCTATTCTCCACCTTGAACCCCTCATGCTACTCAATAAATACCTCCTCCTCAATAACTCTGTTGAGGAAGGAAGTCTTCACGTCCATTTGATGAACTCACCAACCCATCTATGCTGCTAATGAGAGAATAGTCTAAATAGAAGAGTCTTTGGTGATAGGGATGAAGGTCTCCTCATAGTCAATACTTTCTGTTATCACTAAAGTTGAACCCCGACTACTAAGGTCAAGCTTAGAGAAATCTTAAATTTTGGTTTAATGGGTAACTGAGTTGATAGAGTGCTGGAGGTATAATAGTACAGAGATCAGGCTAGGTTTAAATATCAAACAGCAGGAAATGTATCATTGTAAAATACAGTAATAGGAAAGACTATGAGCATGAATTTATAAAGAATGAATCTGGTTCTGCAATAGGATATTTAAAGGTAATTGCACATCATTATAAGAATCTTGTAATGGATTATCAAGAACACACACAAGATAAAATCATAACTAGATACAATTCATGCATAAAAGAAAAAATGGCTCATGATTATAATCATTTCAAAGCAACCATCCTACATAAAGAGAAACAAATTGCATACATGCCCTGCCAATACCATCTCAGCCCTTGGCTGGAACTCCTCTCTTCCTCACTTCTACCTCTAGTATTTTTACAATGAAATATATATATAAGCTAATCTCTTTAGCATTTTTTGGATCTAGTCTAATGATTTTTTGCCAAGTTTGGATAATTAAACAAGAAAATGACCCATGTCTCTATTTAATAGGGTTATACTTCTATTATGAATAAAACACTTAAATGAAATTCCACTTGCATTCATGGATGAGTATTGATGAGCTCTTTGAGGAAGAGTCATCATCTGTACCTAAATATACTCTAGAAAATTTGGCAAATTCTCTTCCACAACAGCTGGTGAAATTACTTATCCATCTTCTCTTTTCATATCCAAAGTACTTCTCCATTGAAAGGTCTCAACATTGTTGCCTCCAGATCCATTATTGTCCATAAAACTAGAATTTATGCCAAGCTGCTTGAAAACCAAACCTTTCTTCTTGCTTAAACACTTTTTTTCCCTTCGACCCATATCAACAAGTGAGGCAACCTCTAGGTCTTCCCTATTAATATCCCTACCTTCATAATAGTTTTTGATAACCAATTCAAGCTCTTCACGCCGTTCCTTTGGCATTGTCAATCCATGCCGTAATAGTGCTATTGCTGCAATTCTCTATTGCAAAGGAGAAACACCTTTTTCACTATCATCAGCAACAAATTCAGCTCCACTAACTCCTCCCTGATTATTCCTAGAGTCTAGTACCTTTCTTACAAACAAAGGAATTCCAAATTTAGCAGCAACTTGTCTCTTATACTTCTCATCAGCAGAATGGGAAATTTCATGATAGTCAACACAAAGCAAAACAAT
Organism: Pseudotsuga menziesii; assembly: GCA_001517045.1. Taxonomy (NCBI): domain Eukaryota; kingdom Viridiplantae; phylum Streptophyta; class Pinopsida; order Pinales; family Pinaceae; genus Pseudotsuga; species Pseudotsuga menziesii. The sequence goes on along the minus strand of LPNX010532722.1, from coordinate 632,674 downwards.
ATCATGTGACCGGTGGCTCTTTAAATGCTCTGGAAAATGCATTCTATAGAAAGATGGGATTATCCTGTAGTGTAAATAATGATTTCTTTCTCCACAACCAACACACATGTTTTTCGTGCTTTGAATGTAGAATTCATTGTTTTCATCTTTTCGGCGACCTTTGGGTTCAAAAAGAAGTTTTACAGCTGGAGGGTCATCCTCTATAAGTTGTGCCAAATCCTGAAGAATATACCAATCAAGCTTTCTCTGATCGCAATAACAGAGAAGACGACCATCACTGGCATAGATCCTACAATTGTGATAAACAGGTGACTTGCATGAAAATTTTCGTACAAACTGTGCATGTGAAGCTTCCTTACTGCCTCATTTTGACACTCTACCTTGTTTTACCTTAGAGAACATTAACCTCTTTGAATTTAATCTGGAAGATTTTCCTGGTGCACACTCCTCAAAGTTTTCAACTTGAATGTTTCCACAATAATAACCCTATTTAATGTTTCCACATGCAATATCTTCTTGCAAACTACCGTTCTTGTTGATAACATCCTCTTTAAGGAGGTTGCATAAATCATTAATGTGTATATAGACCACAGGAGATGGTGAAGGAATCGGTGTCATGAAGGAAGACTCAGCCACATACTGCACAATAGAATCAGCTGCAGAAATTGTACTATAAATCCTTTTTGGGGTAGCTTGGAGCTTTGAGAAAAGTATATTAAGACAATGAATTTTTTGCCTCTCCTCCACAAATGCATAAAACTGTGGGATCAATTGAGGGCCACCTTAGATGAAACCATTTTGTGTGCTTCTAGAAACTTATAACTTTTGTTGGAGCAGATCTGATGACAACATCTGGTTTCGTCTGGGGATGGCGTGCTTCCTGTGAGCTGCCAAGAACAAGTAGACCTATGCTTTTCCAATCCATCACTGCAACCAGTGATTTGTCTCCATTGGGATGGAGTCTTTATATCTTATTCCTAACCTATTCCAAACCTTGAAAGCATGTTATTCTCATACTGCAAACTTAAATCACACTATAAATTAAAACTACTCACATTGCAAACTTAAGGAAATGCTTGAAGCATCAAGCTTATTTATCCACACTATCTATACTAACCAAAACTACAACTTTGGTCAAGTAAAATCATGCTTCCAGTGAAGCCATGCAAAAATTCCATCAAAAAACCAAAACTTGCTTCTAACTTTGAGCATATACACAATCAAAAATATTGAAAAGCATAACTCATACTCACCTCCATCGAAATCTGTTTCTAATAAATTAATGATAGAATATTTATAGTTCACTATTGAATCTAAATAACTTGCAACAGGATCATAAAAATTACCAAAAATGACCTCTTCATGTTGCTTGTCTTCTATGAATCAAAGCTGATTGATTTCTAAAAAGCATTGCTTGACTGATGAGGACTAGATGAACAGTTCTAGTAATTCTTTGTCACTGCCTTCCTCAAAACCTGATCGATTACTGTCAAAGAGTAGATCATTGTTGAAAATATCAACAAAGGCTGATGTAGAAATCTGGTGCTCAATAGTTCCATTGAGTATTTCTCTCCTCTTTCTTTCTCATGGGTGTCACTGTCACATATAGCATCATAATTGAAGGGTTCGATAGGTGTTTGAAAAAACTTCTCTTCTTCATCAAAACACCTATCATACTTAGGCTGATATTTATGAATTCCTAAATTTTGAATATCAGTAACCTCTGCTTCATGATATTCTTCAATTTGCTGGTTAACATTCGATGAAGAAGAAAATATAACAGATTGATTTGATAATTTCTCATCATCAGATTTAGAACTGGCATACACCGGTTAATTGTTGAAAAATTCAATATATATATATATTCAAAATTCCTTTCTTCACCATCTGAATATTCATCATAAATAGGATGATAAAAAACATCATTAAGAGTATTTTCTTGAATCTCCAAATTTTCCAAAAGAGTGTGTGAAATTTCATCAGTAAAGATTTGACCTTCAAAACTTTCTGAAATTTGAAATTTATAAAATTTCACTTCATGAGTTTCTTGGAAGGATGACAACGGATGAGCAACTTGATCGGTTTTCAAAAGTGAAGACTTCAGTTCTATAATGCTATCATCAGTTTTCATAACATAATTTTGAAACTTTTCCTCATGTAAAACATAATTAATAGAAGAAACGACATATAATGAGTCTTCTTCCTCATTTTATTCTGCAAATTCTGAATCCACAACTTCTTCATTATCCATTTCTAGTTCATGTTTATGGGAAGACACATCATCTTGAAGATCATTAGAGAACTCATAAACATTGTGAGGAACAATTTCTTCTTTATCTATATATTCAGTCTCATTATGCAATTCATACTCACAACAATTTTCAGATAAAAACTCAGTTGAAAAGTACCTTTTACAGTGCTTATGGAATACTGTGTGAAAATCCTTCAAGGATGAAATACTAGAAGGAGTTAATGAGAAATACCATTCATGTGCATCACCATCCAATGAATACATGAACATCTTGATACGAACATCCTCGTGTTGTAGATCTAGCAGATTCATGCATTCATGGAACTTGATGAGGTGATCAGCGGGATTATCTTCTCTCCTTTCTCTGAAGATAGGCAGAAAATATCCCCATTCTGTCATACTTGGTACTCGATGTGGGAAACCAGGAACTGTAGAAAATTCAAGAGGTGCAAACCTCCGAGCCACAATGGCCTTCATTCGATCCTGTGATGGCATTTTGGATCCTCAACAAATGGAGTCGCCTCTGAATTCTTTGGAGTCACCAGATGAATAAATTTGCAGCCAATATGTCACCAGCCTTTGTTCACCATCAAAGTCTGGATATATTCATTGTCATACAGCCCAGGGAAATATGTCTTCGTTCCTCCATCCCTGGCAGCGGCGCCAGAATATGTTATCACTAAAGTTGAACCTCGACTGCTAGGGTCAAGCTTAGAGAAATATTAAATTTTGGTTTAATGGGTAACTGAGTTGATAGAGTGCTGGAGGTATAATAGTACAGAGATCAGGCTAGGTTTAAAGATCAAACAACGGGAGATGTATCATTGTAAAATACAGTAATAGGAAAGACTACGAGCATGAATTTATAAAGAATGAATATGGTTCTGCAACAGGATATTTAAAGGTAATTGCACATCATTATAAGAATCTTGTAATGGATTATCAAGACCACACACAAGATAAAATAATAACTAGATACAATTCATGTATAAAAGCAAAACATGCTCATGATTATAATCATTTCAAAGCAGCCATCCTACACAAAGAGAAACAAAGTGCATACATGCCCTGCCAATACCATCTCAGCCCTTGGAGGGAAATCCTCTCTTCCTCACTTATACCTCTAATATTTTTACAAAGAAATATATATAAGATAGCAAAGCTAACCTCTTTAGCATTTTTTGGATCTAGTCTAATGAGTTTTTGCCAAGTTTGGCTAATCAAACAAGAAAATGACCCATGTCTCTATTTAATAGAGTTATACTTCTATTATGACTAAAACACTTAAATGAAATACCACTTGCATTCATGGATGAGTATTGATGAGCTGTTTGAGGAAGAGTCATCGTCTGTACCTAAATATACTCCAGAAAATTTGGCAAATTCTCTTCCACAACAGCTGGTGAAATTACTTCTCCATCTGCTCTTTTCATATCCAAAGTACTTCTCCATTGAAAGGTCTCAACATCGTTGCCTCCAGAGCCATTACTGTCCATAAAACTAGAATTTATGCCAAGCTGCTTGAAAACCAAACCTTTCTTCTTGCTTAAACGCCTTTTTTCCCTTGGACCCATGCCAACAAGTAAGGCAGCCTCTAGGTCTTCCCTATTAATATCCCTGCCTTCATAATAGTTTTTGATAGCCAATTCAAGCTATTCACGTCATTACTCTGGCATTGTCGATCCATGCCTAAGAGTGCCATTGTTGAAATTCTCAATTGCAAAGGAGAAACACCTTTTTCACCATCATCAGCAACAAATTCAGCTCCACTGAATCTTCCCTGATTATTCCTAGAGTCTAGTACCTTTCTTGCAAACAAAGGCATTCCAAATTTAGCAGCAACTTGTCTCTTATACTTCTCAGCAGTAGAATGGGAAATTTCATGACATTCAACACAAAGCAAAACAATATCATGTGACCGTTGGCTCTTTAAATGCTCTAGAAAATGCATTCTATATCAAGATGGGATGATCTTGTAGCGTAAATAATGATTCCTTTCACCACAACCAACACACATGTTTTTCTTGCTTTGAATTTAGAATTCATTGTTTTCATCTTTTGGGCGACCTTTGGGTTCAAAAAGAAGTTTGACAGATGGAGGGTCATCCTCTATAAGTTCTGCCAAATCCCAAAGAATATACCAATCAAGCTTTCTCTGATCGCAATAACAGAGAAGACGACCATCACTGGCATAGATACTACAATTGTGATAAACATGTGACTTGCATGAAAATTTATGTACACACTATGCATGTGAATCTTCCTTACTGTCTTGTTTTGACACTCTGCCTCGTTTTTCCTCAGAGAACATTAACCTCTTTGAATTTAATCTGGAAGATTTTCCTGGTGCACGCTCCTCAAAATTTTTAACTTGAATGTTTCCACCATAATAACCCTATTTAATGTTTCCACATGCAATATCTTCTTGCAAACTATCATTCTTGTTGATAACATCCTCTTTAAGGAGGTTGCATAAATCATTAATGTGTATATAGACCACAGGAGATGGTGAAGGAATCGGTGTCATGAAAGAAGACTCAGCCACATACTGCACAATAGAATCAGCTGCAGAAATTGTACTATAAATCCTTTTTGGGGTAGCTTGGAGCTTTGAGAAAAGTATATTAAGACAATGAATCTTTTGCCTCTCCTCCACAAATGCATAAAACTGTGGGATCAATTGAGGGCCACCTTAGATGAAACCATTTTGTGTGCTTCTAGAAACTTATAACTTTTGTTGGAGCAGATTTGATGACAACACCTTCCTTCTGTGAATATCCTTTTTCCACAAACCATTCCTTGTACTTCTCCATGCTTCCGTATGTTGCATGCTTTACCTTATAGATCCACTTGGATAAACACTCATTTTCCTTTTGGCCTCAACACAACCTCCCACACCTAGTTTTTCATGATGGACTCATACTCCTCAACCATAGCCTCTTGCCACACATCATGTTGTGCAACCTCCTCAAAACTAGAAGGCTCGAAGTTAATAAAATCCTTGATCAATGCCATATAGCTAAAGCCTATCTAGTGATTTTCTCTACCTTATGGATCTCTATGAAAGAGTCACCTACCTAGAATCCTAAACTATGGACCTAAAACACTTAGGTTGTGGCCTAGTGTCTACTTGTTTTTGCTTCTGGATATCCTACTCCTGTTGTGGTTCGTCCTATAAGTAAATGACCAAAGGATCCTATCCACCTAACTCCCTCTGAATACCAAAACCTATGGCCTATGTATGTACATGTACCTGTGGTTCCCCCAACTTGACTCTTGAGTCTTGTTCTAGATTCTCGTGCTGATAAGTCCATATATATTCGTAAGTATATGTCCTCATCAAATTGGAAATCCCTTCTCACAATGATCCTCTTGTGATCCGAAATATATACCATGTATGCCTTAGAAGTATCGATGTAGCCAACTAGTATCCCCTTCTCACCTGAAGGGTCCATCTTCTTCCTAGTGTCAGCATAGATGTGACAATAAAATACACTCCCAAATATGCATAGATGAATCTCATCTGGCCTAGTTCCTATGAAGACCTCCTCGTGAGTCCTCCTCCCCAAATCTATCATGTGCGGACATCTGCTCTGAATGTAGACTACGGTCATGTGTTCCTCGTTCCATAGGAATAGTGGAAATCCATGACCAAACAACATGGTTGTGGTTTCTCCTACCAATGTCATGTTCTTCCTCTATGCCACTCTATTCTTCTACGGGGTATGAGGAACTGTATCGTCCTTTTTTATCCCATCCGATGAAAAAAAATCTAAGAAATCCTTGGAGGTGTACTCACCCCTGTTTTCTTTCCTCAATACCCGGATATTCCTACCTCTCTAGTTTTCCATGAGAGTCTTGAACTCCCGAAAGCAATCGAAGACCTTTGAATTGGCCTTTAGGAAATAGATCTAGGTCTTCATCGAATAGTAATCAATGAATGTGATTCAATAATTGTATCCACTGAAATATTGGACACTCATGGGTCCACAAACATCCAAATACAGCAGGTCCAAGGCCCCCTTACACTTTTTCTCAATATGTGGCAAAGGATTCCTCATGTTCTTCCCCAATGCACAACCCTTGCAGTGGTTATTTTTATCCTCATGTACCTAAGGAACTCTAGTAACTACATGTCTCAAACGCCTCAGTGCTCCATGGTGTAAGTGTGCCCCTCCTATGCCACAACTCATTGTGACTGCTGCTGCTACTGACTAGAGCCTTTGTAGACTTGAAGTGTAGTCTATACACCTTCTCGATCTATACGCCAATCAGCCAATCCAAACTCCTATCTGACCCCTTTGGCCTGATATACACTTTTATATCATGGAACTTCATGTTAATATTCCATATTCTTAGCTAGATATCATTAGTATTCAGTTCAATTTCACAACAATAGCATATGTAAGATCACTGAAAGAAACACAATCACAAGATAGACACAAATTTATCCTAGGAATCCCTCGAGGGGAATAAAACCCAACAAAACTTCCTCTATATAGATGTATCAAAAGTACAAAGAGAAAACCCCAGACAAATGCTCCTTCTCCTTGCAGATATGCCTCTCTCTCTCTCCTACGCATTATACACAAGTGAGTGTGTGTGTTCAAATGATTAACACACCTATTCTAATTATGCTTTATCTTCCACTTGACTTTTTCCCTAACAGGTCGACCCCAACAAACTTACTGGGTCTACTTCACCTAGGAAGACAAAACAATATAATATTATATTTGGTAGGGTTCTATTGACCCGACTTACAATGGAGGTTTTACCTCATGACTCTATGATGACCAAATACAATAATAGCATGTTGACGGAGGAATAAAAAACATTCGATAGATTACAATAATAAAATACATTTAGAATATTATTCAAAGTTACAATATTTCAACACTCTCCCTTAACGAGAAGGGTATTCTACTGAAAACAACAACATCAACAGTTCTAGGATCAAGTAGAGAGAGAATATTCAACAACATCAAGGTGATACACCTATATGTCATCGGATTTTTTCTTAAAAAATAATCAGCAACTAGAAGAGTTACTGGAACATATTCAACATATTAAGTACAGGAGCATCATGTTCTACAACATTGAGTCTTCATATTTTCTCTTCATCCTTTGCAACACTCGATCACTTGATCTCTTGATCAACAACAACAACATCTGCAACAACACTTGATCTCTCGATCAACAACCACATCATCTTGCAACACATGATCTAATTACAGGATGATCAACCCCTATCACTTTAGGACATAAGTCCAAGGATGATTCAATCCTATCCACATCACGGAGACAAAAGTCTACAGATCACTTTAGAACTAATGTCCATGCATGATACAATCCCACTACAACACAAAGACAAAATTCTATGTATCACTTTAGGAATAATGTCCAAGGATGATACAATCCACCACAACACAGAGACAAATAGTATGTGTATCACTTTAGGACTAATATCCAGGGATTATACAATCCACCACAACACAAAGACAAAGGTCTGCATATCACTTTAGGACTAATTTCCAGGGATGATACAATCCCACTACAACGTCATCATGTTGGTGGCTAAATCTACTCAAGCATACTCATGCCAGGTCTCCCTAGTCCAAGTGGTTCTAGAACAAATCAAGTACACAATACAATCTACTTTCCTAGTTCAAATATAAATGCAAGTTAACAGATAGATCACTTACCTGAGGTCTTCAAATCCTCTTCTCTCTTTGTTGATCCAAGTTCCAGAGCCTTCATATCTCCAGCTACAAAACCCTGTAAAGCAAGTGGAAACAAGAAAATAGTACATGCGTATATGAACATGAATTGATCTAAGCTAACAGTTAAGGAAGAAATCTCTAAACATCATCGACACAAAAATGTTTATGGAAATATATTTGTATTAATGTAATCAAGTAGATACATATAATTACATAAGGAAAGAACATCACAACCTATCCTTAACATTGCAATATTCCATCCAAGAATCCAAGCCAAGCCTCCAAAGGATGATGGTATCCTCCCAAAGGATCATAGTAATCCTCCAAAAGGATGAGATATTGCCTCCCAAAGGATGATAGGGATCACCTAGAAATTCCACCAGCATAAGAGTACCATAGTCCTTCTCTTCACAATGGAGAGAGGGTTCAATTTATAAGGCTAAAGGGATAGAGTAGGTTGAGAATTAGTAGGAGGGATCTAAGGGATCTTCCCCATAGGTTAGGGAACCGAATGCCACCTCAACTAGACGATAGGGATGATCCTCCACTTCATCCACCTTTGAGAAGGGAATAAAAAAATCTCTTTTTTCCCTCAAAACAACCCTGGAGCACCTTGTTGTAGGAGACAGAGCAGTGGTGCACCTTGCATGAGGGGAAAGAGTGCCACTGGCGCACCTTACATGAAGGAGAAGAGTCTCGATGCACCTTTTCTTAGGAAAAATAGAGCTAGCCCTCCTAGAGGGGGAAAATGAGCTAGGTAGAAGTTCAAACTCAATGCACTTTAGCCGTGGAAACTTTATGGATTAGGCACAAGATTGACACATGGATCAAGATGACAAGATTTTGGTGTAACAAAATGCCCCACAAAGCATGAAGCTAGAGGAATGCGATAGGTGAATGCTTTGCAAAGCGAAGAAATCAAAGGCAAGGATGTTGGTTGGAAGATGATGCAGTACAACTGACTCAAACCTCATATAACTCATAACATGGCTTCTGACCAATACAATGCAGATCCATGGTAGTAGAGATTGAATGAACACAATCATGGTTACTAGACACAAGTGTAGATCCATAATGAGATGATAAAAAAGCCACAACCAATACAAAGTGGATCCATGTAATATGACTCAAACAAACTCCATCGCAACCTAGGAAAAATATCTGATAACCCAGGGTCTTCAAGCCGAGCCCGCAACGATACGAATCTAACCATGTGATTACAATGACTTGACATCAAACATGGTAGAAACCACTTGATTACCAATCATTGATATAAATTGTTAACAAGTGCAAGGGAAATCACCATTGGTGTCAATGATTCCCAAGGTATCTCAGTACATTCTGCTGAATGTGAATAAAGGACTTGGAGTCGAACACTCAGTAGAATATTTCAATCAAGAGTCAATGATGTAAACTCATGTTGAAAGTGAAGTAACCTGCCATTGAGGCATGCAGGCCGAAGGTACTTGACTTGGTTTCTAAGTCCAATTCCTGGATGAGGTGTTGAATTCGATAGGAATAGACTCGTCGAAGGAGGGCCATGACGAATCGCCCATCATCGACACAAAATATGAACACATAAGTTTTAGAGTAAACCGGATAGTAGAGTAATGTATGAGACTGACTCAGAGATGACCAACATAATAGAAGGTAAAATGACTACAGACAGTGAACATATGACCAAATCTCTCTTGAACATGGGCATGGTGTGACTTGGCAGTATTGACTCGATAATGATACCAATCACCTAATGCAACTAGTGGCGGGAGTATTCTTGGACAACTCAAGCGAGGTAAGAAGACTCATGGAATCAGTATAAATCGAACACAAATTAATTACCCAAGTACTAAAATGCATATGCAAATGAGTTCCATGTTCAAGAGTAACTATGGATTGTCATAAATACAATGAAACACAAACTCTTTCCTTAATTTCCCCATCACGAAGGATGAGTGCCTCTTTTCATTTTAACAAATTCAAAGAGGGTAACAAACACTCGTTGTAGCTCACCAAGCGATGAGTCCATTCTCATATGTTTTGTGAACCTAAGAAAGGAGGGGTTCATTCCCAGAAAGGGTCCTTCATCATTTGATTTTATGAGTCTGATGAAAGAAAACTCATTTTTTCATTTCATTTTTAGAGAGTCTGAAATGACTAAGGAGAATCTAGGATGGAATTTTTCGTAAATTTAGTCCCCAAGGCCCGGAAAAGTAAAAAATAATGCCTAGGATAACTCTTCCACTCATGATTGGCTGGAGTATACCTTTTTCATAATTAGTGCCTCCTGGTCTGAAAAAGGGGTAAACTATCACCAGGAAGATGACTATTTAGGTCCTTTTATGAGCATGAAGAAGACAAGTTCACTCAGCGATCTTTTCACATTTTAAGAGTCTGAAAAGAGCTTAGTGAGGACTCTATTAAGGTTCTTATTTCATAATATAATTTTAACGAGTATGAAAAAAAGAGTAAAAGTACACTCGATACCTCTTCACTGTGTTTTTAACGAGCACGCCGAAGGTATAAAAGGCACTCGAAACCTTTTTCATGTTTGAATTCAGAGCACGAGAAAGCGATAAAGTAAGATGAAACCACTTTTCATGTTTTAACCAGAGCACGAAAAAATGAAAAGTAAGCTCAACACCATCTTACCATTTTTACCGAGCTCAAAGATCAGTTGAAAGAATTCTCAGGGTATCTATTTCATTTTTTAGCGAGCTTAGAATAGAATAAGAACTATGCTCAAAAGGTCATTTCATGGTTTAACGAGCTTGAAACTGAGAGAGTATGCTCAAAATGACCCCCATTGACGGGTGATTTCCCAACATGATGTCTAGTGTTTGGTACTTATCCCTATTGTAACTATCAAGTAACTTAAATCCAACATAAAGAGGTAGGATACATGCCCCCAAAGATTCATATCTTCTACTTTACAAGTAGATGAAATGAAGGTTGAAATGTTGAGTCTTGACAAAATGGAATAATTCATTTCATTTTTTAGCAAGCTTAGCACGAAAAAGGAACTTTTCTCAAGGTCAGTTTTATTTTTTAACGAGCTTCAAACCAAGAATAAACACTGCTCAAGGTGACCTATTTCATTTTTACACAAGCTTGAAACATAGAATAAATGTCCTTGAGAACATCTGTTTCATTTTTTAACAAGCTTGACATGGAATGGGAACTATGATCATAGCCATTTGTTTCATTTTTTAATAAGCTTGGCACAGAGAAAAGGAACTATGCTCAAAATGTCTCCCATTGACAGGTGATTTCCCAACATGATGTCTAGTGGTTGGTATTTTCCCCCAATATAACTGTCAAGTAGGTAAATCCAAGATAAAGAGGTTGGGTACATGCCACCCAAGCTTCATTTCATCTGCTTTTGAGTCTTGACACAAAATAAGAACTATGCTCAAAAGGGTCATTTCATGGTTTAACGAGTTCGAAACTGAGAAAGTATGCTCAAAATGACTCCCATTGACGGTTCCCAACATGATGTCCAGTGGTTGGTACTTTCCCCCAATGTAACTCTCAAGTAACTTAAATCCAACATAAATAGGTAAGATACTTGCCCCCCAAGCTTCATTTCATCTGCTTTATAAGTAGATGAAATGAAGGTTGAAATGTTGATTCTTGACACAATGGAAGAATTCGTTTCATTTTTAACGAGCTTGAAACAAAAAAGGAACTCTTCTCAAGGTCTGCTTTATTTTTTTGCGAGCTTGATACAGAAAGGGAACTATGCTCACAGGCATATATTTCATTGTTTAGTGGGCTTGACACAAAATAGGAACTATGCTCACAGCCATCTGTTTCTTTTTTTAACAAGCTTGACACAGAATGGGAACTATGCTCACAAGGCATCTCTAATCCAACATGGTGTCCAGAGGTTGGTGGGTTTCCCCCTTACATAAGAAGCTAGCTACTTAACTCTAGTACGATGTACAGATGTTGGAGCCATGCCCCCCATTTTATCTATGATGGAAAGAAGCTAACTAGAAGGGGAAGGAACCACAAGAACATGCAGAACATTCAGGGAAGTATGATGACTAGGAGTCATACGATGATCGAATTTAATGAAGGAAATTTGATCAACGGTCACAATCTTCCCATTATGGGGAAAATACATCACTTGAAAGAGTGTGGACACTACAACTTTCATGGCGTAAACATAATCTCACCCAAGGAGAAGATTAAAATCTAAGGGACCTTGGACTACCATTACATCAATACGGACAATTTTTCCTTCCAAAGTGATAGTCAAATGAGGAAGGATCCCTAAAGGTGCAGTAGGTCTTTGATTAAAATCCAGTATGTGATCGGTGGCTGGAACAAGTGTAGGGGAACCTATGGCTTGCCAAGCAGTAGGGGATAGAATGTTAACAGAATCCCCTTCATCAACAATAGTGCAGAGTATGCTCTTAGTGTCAAATCGCACAGATATCTGGAAAGGAATGCTCAAATGAAAACAAGATTCTATTAGATTACTCCAGTAAAAGAAAATAACCTCATTACTTGGAGAGGATTCTGTCGAAAGAGACGAAATTTCCTCTTGCGTAGAATGATCGAAAATAACTACAAAAACTTCAGCAGGTTTCAATTCACTCTCAACTGGAAGAGAGGGAGGAGACAAAGACTGTGTCGTAGCGACTACTTCAATCTCAACACTCTATGACGAAAGAGTGGGTTCAAGTGGAGATGACATCGATTTGACCACTTTAACCTCACTCTTCAAAGGAAGAGTGGGAATAACTAACTGTTCTTCACTCTCTAAGGAAAGAGTGGGATCGACCGAGGATGGAACTGGATCGACCACTTGGTCAACCAATGGGATGTCAAGGGACAACTTATGATAACCGATTGAAAGTCATTGCTAAGGAACAATAATATCTTCCAACAACTTAGAATATCCATATAGGAGAGGACAAAGGTAAGTAAGGTGCATGTCCTTACATAGCAAGCAAGGATTCTTAACCTTTCCTTTCCGAATCTTAAGCACAAAGTCACTGGTTCACGGGGCATCATCAACATGAAGACCAGAAACTGATGAGACAGGGTGTTGGGAAGCCTCAGACCACACTTCCAAAACTCAGGACAGACCATGACAATCTTTCAGAATATGGTCACCCTTGTAATACAATGGAACTTATGTTTACAAGGTCTTCTTGTGGACAATTCAACACTCTCAACACTATGACCAGTGGCTGATGGGTTTCCAACATGACGACCAGAGGTCAGAGCTGTGACCTTCTACTTAGATTTCTTCTTCTTAGCCTTCTTTTTTGTCTTCTTTTTAGACGCTCGTTTACTAACATCAGATTTTTCAATAGGTGAGGAGGAATAAAGGAAAGTTGATTCAGCATTCGAGGAACAAGGAGAAGGGTTAACATGAGTTCAATGCTCATGAAGTGAAGGACCTTGATCCGACACAAAAATTTCATTTGGTATAACAGGATTGGTGAATAACCTGTGGAGAACCTCCTACAATAAACAATCAAAATGCATGATATAACAGAAATATTGGAGCACAAAAGATATTTTATTGATCGCGGGCCACTTCGAGGGGGAAGCCTCCTTTGAGCAAGCTCAATACAAAATAACTCTTTGATGCTTTCATTAGCCTCAACACATACTTATATACTAAGTCTAATCTAAACAACTATTACCCCCCATGAATGTGGGATAATGCAACATAATAACTAGACAACTTAACAACTATTACTTACTCCCCATGAATGTGGGATAATACAACACACTGATGGGATGACTTACAAAGCATATGCGTCTAATAAAATATACCAACAAAATAAAGAGGAGGGTTGACACAGGTTCTTAACATCCCCTCCCTCTTAAAAAAAAGCTTTGTCCTCAAAGCTTTAGATGTGGAAATTGTTGTTGAATCTGAAGGAGCGGTTCCCATGTAGCATCCTCTGGTTGCATGATGTGCCACTGAATTAAGACCTCTGTGATGGACCTAGAGAGAAGCTGACAAGTGCGCTTATTGAGGATGGCATCCAAATATAAAATGATGGATCCTTCATTATACCGTTCTGGTAAAACAATTTGTTCTCTGATGTTGGTGCCAATCACTTGCTGAATGCGAGAAGAAGGAGGAAGTGCCAATTTATAAGCAACAGACCCAATCTTCTGAAGAACTGTATATGGACTAGAGATATTTGGAGCGAGCATTTGATTCCCTTTGAGTTTCAAGGAGGATTTATTGTAAGGCTACAAACGAAGAAAAACTGTGTCACTGACTTGAAAAATGTGCTCAGAATGGTGCTGATTGGCTTGGTGTTTCATGCGGGTTCTGGCCATGTGAATATTGTCCTGCAGAATGTGAAGAATCTGATGTCGGTTTCGAAGAACCATGTCAAATTCCTGAACTAGTGAATTTTTGGGGGTGTATGGAAGGAGTAATGGAGGAGTGTGACCATAAAATGCTTCATGTGGAGTCATTTGAGATGCAGTATGGTAGGAAGTATTGTACCACCATTCAGCGAGAGGGAGCCACTTTGCCCATAGATGTTGTTCTTCAAAGGTGAAACAACGAAGATAAGTTTCCTAATAGTTGTTGATGACTTCATTCACACCATCTATTGGTGGGTGATAAATTGAACTCATATGTAGTTTAGTGTCAGTAAGGAGAAAATGACTTGTGAAAGTTGCGTTGTAGTCTAAGACAATGGAAGAAGGGATTCCATGAAGAAGGAATACCTTGTCCATGAAAATTTGTGCAATTGAGGAGGTGGTATATGGAGGGCTGAGAGCACAAAAATGATGATATTTGGAGAGCCTATCAACCACAACCAAGATTACGGTCTTCCCTCCATATTTAGGGAGCCCTTGAATGAAATCCATCGAAATATATGTCCAAATCCTTGTAGGGATGGGCAAAGGTTCGAGCAATCCAGAAAGGAGTGTATTTTCACCTTGGTGGTGCTGACAAGGAGCACATTCGGAAACCATCTATTGAATTTCTAGTTGCATTCCCTTCCAAAAGAAGTGACAACATGCCCTCTCATATGTTTTCATGAACCTAGAGTGCCCTACCGATGGAGAAGCATGGAGTTCATAAAAGACTGCATGTTTAATATATGTGCTCTGGGGAAGCACCATACGACCCTTGTATCTCAGAGAAGAGCCATCCCAAGAGAAATGCGGTACCACAGAAGGGTTACTGGCCAATGGTTGGATGATTTCAAATAATGAGGATTCATTGACATAGCCTTGCTGAATAGAGTGTAACCAAGTTGGAATAGGCATAGCAATAGATGAAAGAGAGACAGGGGCATCAAATGTGTGGGAAAGAGTATCCACCACAAGATTGTCCTTGGCCTTCTTGTAATTGATATCATAGTCATAACCCCTGAGTTTGCTAACCCATTTCTATTGTGTTGGGGATGAGACCCATTGTTCCAAGAAATATTTCAGACTCTGGTGATTAGTCTTGATGCAGCAAGGATTCCCTAAGAGGTATGGCCACCACTTCTATACTGCGTGCAAAATAGTCATTATTTCCTTCTCATATGTGGAGGTGGATAAATTCTTTCCAGTAAGGGATTTACCGGTGAATTCTAGGGGATGTTCATATTGAAAGAGGATAACACCAAGTCCATTGTCGCAAGCATCACTCTCAAGAGTGAAGGGCTTGGAAAAATTAGGCATCTCAAGGGTGCATCGAAATGAAAGATCGAAGGGAGTATTTGAGACTATTGAAGGTTGCATCTGAATGAAATGGAGCTGAGTGATGACACCATGTGAATTATTCTTAAGGATCGTTTCCATGCAATGTGAATTGATGATGCTGAGAGACCCTGGTTGTAAGCCATTGAATGTGTGTTTTTTCCAAATCCACAGTTCTGCAAAATCCCATAAGATGGCTCCAAGTGTGCGTAACCATTGAGTGCCTGAAATCACAGAACAACCTCCTAGGGGTATGGAAAACATGTTAGAGCACAAGTTATAATCTCCAATAGAGTTGCACACATTGTGGCACTTTCCTTTGCAAGGTAAGGTTCTCCCATTGTCAACCATGACTTTAAAGCTAGAGAAAGGATGGACAAAACAATCAACTTGTTTAGTAATCCGAGGGCCAGTGGGCGGTTGCAGAATGTCGACCTGATCATCTACTAGATCCTAAGCAACGTCACAAATTTCAAGTGCAGGCAGAGAATCCACATCCAAGAAATAGGGCTTATGTTCAGTACATTGATGTCCCTGGATGAATTTATCATCACAATTATAACAGTCATTTTTCCCTATGTGCCCGCATCTTGGCTTCAAACAAATGCTTGATAGGATTGGTTCTAGGAGTCAGAGGGATTGGATATATTTGGGGAACCATATTTCTGAATGGAACAAAAGTGGATTTGGGGTGTTGGTGAGCCCTAATTTTGTCCTCCGACAACTTAGACAACCCTAGGATTTCCATCATTGTGTTGGTACATAACATTGTAACATCAGATCAGATTGTATCCTTAAGACCAATGATAAAACAACTCCTGTAGACTGCATCAGAAAATCATTCTGCATGCTTGACTAAGTTCTCAAATTATGTCTGATACTCTCTCACAGTGCCAGTCGGGCGAAGTTTGGTGTGTGCTCCTGTGAATTCATCAAAACCACTAGGTCCAAATCGGTGCAAAAGGAGTTGGAAAAAATATGTCCATTGGAGCTCTTCATGATCCTTAATGTATCAACAGAACCATTGAAGGGATTCACATTCCAAATGAAATGATGCAAGTGGGACTTTGGTGAGATCAAAAGTGTTATGCATATTAAAGTATTATTCTGCCTTGTGTATCCATCCACTTGGATCATCACCATTGAAGCAAGGGAATTCAATATTCGACCCACAAAAGTTGCTGGAAGCAGAGAACTTAGTGTCTGCAGAAGGCTCAGGCTGTTTTTAGTTGCTCATGGATGAATGCTGAAGATGGAGGTCGAGAAATATTTGATCCAGATATTCGAGTTTGGTCTTGAGGGTGACAAGTTCTTCTTGCATTTGTCTATTTTCTCCTGCGCGGGTGACAACCATAAGCAAGATATATATATATTTTTATATCAGAAATGGGTGGAAAAACATAAACAGAGAGGGTTTTAGAAAAGGAAAATTTTGAGTAGGTAAAAATGCGAGTGGGTAACTAGGTTGTGGACACTTTCTAAGGGACAAGGAAACAAAAAATGTGAATTTCAGAAGCGGGGTGAAAGAAGGAGATGGAATTTCGGGCTTCGGGAAGTGAACTTTGGATAGGGTCCTCAATGAATGAAGTATGTAGAATGGAATGACATGGGTTATGGAGCTAAATCAAGGAATATATGGATAAAAAACAGAAATTTATACTTTTTTTTTCTGAAGAATGATTTTTGGCGGTGCTAGAAAGCTGTGCTTTATCAACTTGAATTTGAGTAAATGATCTGTGACAATTCTGGAATTCTACGTGTTATCAACTGTAAATAGATATGGACCCCAGGTATATTTGGATTCCTAATGGTTCAAATGTAGTCACTCAGCCACCAAGGCTGTCTCAAGCTTGAGTATTGGGGTAGTACCCCTCACTTCATGGCGTAGGTAAAACTGCTAACCGCTTGGCCAAAAATGACAGCTCTTTGGTTTTCCTCATGGATGGGAATCTAGTCAATCTAGTGGGGGTCATTTCCCTTTTTTCTTGGCAGGTCCTCTCAATGGCCAGCTACTTCAAGGTTCCTGTGGTACTCCTCACAATGAGTTTTAGGGCTATGCCCAAGTACTTCCCACAGTTAAGTGGATAGGGTTTATTCGCTGATCCGAATGGAAAATAATACTATAAGAAGAAGAACTACTGCAATAATCACTGTGCTAGAAAAAATGTGGCAGAAATTCCACCCAATGCCCAAAAACCTGTAATTAGAGCTAGGGTTTTGAGACGATTTTTTTTAAAATGAGAATAACTTGATCTATATTGCTTAGAATCACTATTATATCCTTTTTCTAGAACTGGAACAACCACTCTGCTTCTACCCATGAGGCCGGAATATAAATCTGGGCACCTAGTCAAAATCTTTTCGCTCTGCAATTTTCATGGCCGTCACTAAAATTCTGAAAATTTGCTGATTTTAAATCCGCGATATATCCACTTTTAGAACTCTAAATGGGATGATTTTTTTTTTAAATTGCGTATTTTGGAAAGAGGAATTCAGATATGCAACTTTTTTTCCTTGAATTTACACAGAAAGTTTCAAAAATGGATGTGAAAATCTCCGCCAATTTTGCCCCTTTTTTTCCAAAAAAAGAAATTCCCATTTGTGCCAAGGAAAGTGCTCTGATACCAGATGTGGAGAACCTCCTGCAATAAACAATCAAAATGCACGATATAATAGAAATATTGGAGCACAAAAGAGATTTTATTGATCGCGGGCCACTTCGAGGGGGCAACCTCCTTTGAGAAAGCTTAATACAAATTAACTCTTCGATGCTTTCATTAGCCTCAACACATACTTATATACTAAGTCTAATCTAAACAACTATTACCCCCCATGAATGTGGGATAATGCAACATAATAACTAGACAACTTAACAACTTTTACTTACTCCCCATGAATGTGGGATGATACAACATATTGATGGGACGACTTACAAAGCATATGTATTTGATAAAATATACTAACAAAATAAAGAGGAGGGTTGACACGGGTTCTTAACATAACCACACAGGAAATCCTATAGTCAATCTGGGAAGGCTCAAAGTGGCCATGAAGGGAGGACCAACAGATCCACAAGGGGGAGAAAACAACGACATGCCCTGAAAAGGGGTATCTTCACTGGTGGTCCTTGGAGTGTATCCCATATGTGAACTCTCTAAGAATATCTGAAGTACCAAACAAGTCAAACACTACTCAAGTCTAAAAGAAACAAGAAAACTGTGTGAATAGGAGTGGATCAAAAGTCAGGATCCTCATGGGATTATCAAGGCCTCACAACTCACTATATACCATAGGTTCCAACAATAAAACGTGACAAGGAGGATTGGGACTGTACCCTTTCCTGAATACCCGAATACCTGGACGACACATGTGTAGTAATCTCCCTGAGTGTTGTTCTTGGTGTATTGTGATGCCAAGATGACCAAAAGGTTAACTCAGTTGGTCACATGAATCCTAAGAGGGTCTCCCAATATACACTAGGTACGGAGGAGCTCAAATTTGTACTGGTGTTGTCTAATGCACAACCGCTCGACAAGAGCCTTTCGATATACTACAAAGTACGTGAAGTACTTTTCTATATAACCAAAGGTACGTGAAAATCCATTCGATATAATAGTTGGTACGTGGAAGAACTACAAACCCTCGGGATGCAGTGGAGGTAATAAATGATAGTTGTCATGCTTAACGATGTTGGAACATGTCACTAACTTACACACAGTTACTAAATGTTTTTAAACCTAAGCTAGCGTTAATTTTGTCTTTGGAGGTTAAGTGGATGCATGAGGTGTAGACAAGAAATGTAAAAAGAATGCAAATCCTAGCTACATGACGACATACATTTCTCTTTCGATGAAAGCTACCCAAGGTAGGGAAAGAGTTTTATGTTAAAGAAGACAAAAATTAGAGATCTAAGAAAACCAAGTTCTAGTCAAAGGCATCTCTGAAGGTTTAAAGACCAACATCAATCACAATTCTTGTAATTTGATATTTTTCTAAACAGTAAGGAAAAAAAATTTCCTTCCTAGAGTGCAACAATTCTAACTTTCTGCAATAATAGTCCAAAAAGCACAAATGGAATCAAAGATGAAAGAAATATCAATAATGTATAAGAAAAAAGAGGGAAGAACTTTGATTTTCAAATGCATGTATCAAAATGAAACTTGATATCTAAACTCTTTTCAGATCTACAAACAGAAAAAGAGAGAATATCTACAACACTCAATTTATTCAGAAATCAAAAGGAAAATGACAAGCATCCAAACAACTCAAAAACATTCGAGAATTGATACAAATATACCAAAATGCAACCAAAAATCAATGATTGAGGGTGGAGGAAGGGTATGGAGATTGGATCTAACAATCTGAACATATCTAAAAAGATATGGAAATGTGATTAGGGATGGCAAGACTGAACCAACAGGTGGGGGATTGAAATTTCCCTTCACAACCAAGTCACACACTTGACTAGAAAAACATCCCTAATTCAACAAAATCCACTCCAAATAGAGGTAATGTTGGACCTAAGGGATCCATGACCATCATATGCAGCCTACAAACCAAAATCCATCAACCCAAAACCCAAAAATGAAGGAAAATTGAGTTGATCTCTAAGTTTTGAAGGGCTGGTGCACTTACTACAGTGTACCAGAGCGCCAGAGAGGGCTAGCGCACTTACTGCACTGGAAAATAGTTTCAGTGGCAATCTGTCACTTAAGGGAAAGAGCGTCGCCACTTTGTATACACTACCCAGGTGTTCCAGAGGGCCAAATAGACTAGATATCCAAAGGGAGAAGGGATAGAGGTGTAGTACTAAACCCAAAAAGAGTCAAGGAGGTCCCAGAAACTCTTCTACAACAAAATATATAGGAGAGAGGGTATCTAGAGGCTATAAAAAGGATTGATAAAGAGACATGAGATAAAAAAACAAAATGAAATCAAATCTATGTCTATCCCCAGTATGGTCTCCAAATTTGTTGGTGGATAAATCTACTCAAGAGGACTCAAGCCAGATCTCCCTAGTCCAAGTGGATCTAGAACAAATCAAGTACACAATACAATATACTTTCCTATATCAAATATAAATGTAATTTAATAGATAAATCACTTACCTGAGGTATGCAAATCCTCTTCTTTCTTTGTTGATCCAAGCTCCAGAGCCTTCAGATCTCCAGGTGCAAAACCCTATAAAGCAAGTGGAAACAAGAAAATAGTACATGTGTATCTAAACATGAACTGATCTAAGCTAACAGTTAAGGAATAAATCTCTAAAAATAATCAACACAACAATGTTTATGGAAAGAGATTTGTATTAATGTAATCAAGGAGATACATAGAATTACATAAGGAAAGAACATCACAACCTAGCCTTAAAGCTGCAATATTACATCCAACAATCCAAGACAAGCCTTGAAAGGATAATGGTATCCTCCCAAAGGATGATAGTAAGTCTCCCACAGGATGATATCTTTCCTCCCAAAGGATGATAGGGATCACCTATAAATTCCACCAACATAAGAGTACCATAGTCCTTCATCTCCTCACAATGGAGAGAGGGTTCAATTTATAAGGCTAAAGGGATAGAGTAGGTTGAGGATTAGGAGGAGGAGTCCAAGGGATCTTCCCCATAGGTTAGGGAACCAAATTCCACCACACCTAGATGATGGGGATGATCCTCCACCTCATCCACCTTCGAGAAGGGCCATGAAAATTCTTTATTTTCCCTCAAAACACCCTTGGTGCACCTTGATGTAAGAGACAAAGCACTAGAGCACCTTGCATGAGGGGAAAGAGTGCCACCAACACACCTTTCATGAAGGGAAAGAGTGTCGGTGCACCTTTTATTAGGAGAAAAAGCGCCAGCCATCCTAGAGGGAAGAAAATATCTAGGGAGAAGTTCAAACTCAATGCACTTTATCCAAGGAAAATTTATGGATTAGGAACAAGATTGACACATGGATCCAGATGATAATATTTTGGTGCAACACATCATCACTGCTCCACCTTTATAGGAAGTTCTGCAACATCATCATCAATACTCCTCATTTCAAGGAAGGTCCTTTCAAACTACACCAAGATTATCATGAAAGTATTCAAAGTTTACTCAATACAGAGGCTTAGTCAACACATCAACAACTTTCTCATTGGTACTCACATAATGGATCTATATATATCCCTTGTGTACCATATCATGTATGTAAAAATATTGTATTTCAATGTGCTTTGACTTGTCATGTAACACTGGGTTCTCTGTCATCTTTATACAACTTTGGTTGTCACAGAGAATCACCGTGGTATCCAACTCTAGGTCAAATAGACCTGACATCAGATTCTGAAGCCATATGGATTCACAAGTAGCAGAGCAAGTTGCTATATACTTTGCTTCAGCTGTGCTGAGAGAAACACTGGACTGCTTCCTGCTAAACCATGAGATCATGGAGGATCCAAAACAATAACATCCTCCTAAGTTTATCTTCCTATTTGAGACACTTCCATCCCAATATGCATCTATATAACCACACAATATGTAGTCATGATCTCCAACATAGTATATACCAAAGTATATAAAACCTTTTAGGTACCTCATCACATGCTTTGCAGCTACCAAGTGAACACGTCTAGGTTTAACAAGATACTGACTTAGGGTGTTCACAACAAAGCATATATCTATCCTGGTATTCTTCAGATAGATCAATTGTAGAATGTAGTTGTCATTGATGTCTAAGGAGTTCAGTAAACTGTGAAAGGATTTCTGTTGTGGAAAGGTCATTGCATAAAGGCAATTGTGGAAGGATTTTTGTTAGGCACTCTGAAATTGTGTGAGAAATGTTTGAAGAGTCACATTGAATATATGTGACTATTAGATGAAGAATATTAATTCTTAAGCAGACTTAATTAATCATAAACAGAGTTATGATTAATAAGAAGGGACGTGATTGTATTATTTAAAGCAGAAGAATAAATAAACAGGGTGTGACTGATAGATTAAAATAGAGTAAATGAAGAGGCATGTTTTATGAAGGGATGTCTTTGATGCTGAAGAGACATGAATATTGGATGAATTTTGTTACTAATAAAAGATATAAAAGAATATGCCTGAATTGGAAGTAAGGTGTCTCTACAGTCCATATCCATGTAGCAATAGCAACAAAAGACAGAGATCAAGGAAGTGATGAGAAACTAGTGACATAATTGAATACATAAGAAGATATGTAAATTTGATAAAAACATATTAGGGTGGAAGGGTCGTGCTAGGGAGGCTACATTCATGCAAGGGGTTTGTATCCTCCTTCCAATAGTTGCTCGTAAATGGGGTGTCGAAGCATCCTTTCAGTAGTAGTTGATAAACCAGGGGGTTGTAGCCTCCTTATAGGAGTAGCTTGTAAAAAGGGTGTTGTAGCATCCTTGTCTATTGTAATAGAAAGAAACTAGGGTGTTGTAGCATCCTTTAGTTGTAGCTGAGAAACTTGGGGGTTGAAGTCTCCAGCAAATTGTAGCTTGAAAATCCAATTGTAAATATAATTTTTCACTTATAGCCTAGTGTTTGTGGTTTTCCCAATTGGGATTCCNCCCCCCCCCCCCCCCCCCCCCTCTTAGTATTGTCCAATATTCCAACAATTGGTATCAGATATGGATCCTTCACTAAAGTCCAAACCACTAGAAGGAATATCCTATTAAAAACCACTATGGATCAAAAAGGGATTTCCTCCAACATAGCTCCAGTACTTAATAAAGAAGGATATGCATTATGGAGCATAAGAATGAGAGTGTACTTACATTCATTAGGATATGGAGTACAGAATTTAGTAATCTCTAATTACATCCCACCAAAAATAATAAGGACTACATCTTATAAAGAATCCAAGAAAAATAACTTAAGGGAAATGGAGGCCATACTTTATGGATTACCTCAACCCATCAAAGAGAAGATAGGACAATGTATCTTAGCTAAGGAACTCTGGGTCAAATTGGAGAAACTTTACTCAGTTGAACAAAGAGGAGAATCAAGACTTGATATTTTAGAGAATGATAGTGATGATGAAGAACTTTGTAGTCATAAGGAAGATTAAAGGAGTAAAATCATATACAAGAAAAAATTTAATAAAAAGGAGAAAAACTTCTATTCCATGGAAGATAGTGAAGATGAAGAGATAAGTGAAGATGAAGAAAATATATTCATGGAGCCAGTAACTTCAAAAAATGATTCAGATGAGGAAGGAGAGGTGGACCTAAACGAAGAACTCATAATATCCCTTGAAAAATTGAGAAAGAGTAGAATGAAGAACAATTCTTTGAAAGAAAAATTGTCAAAGTACCTAGAAGAGCAGAAATCAAAAGAAGAGGAAGAAAAGACCCTCAAAGAAGAGTTGCACAATTCAAGACAACAAACAATGTCTAGCATACAATAGGTCAATATTTTAAAACAAGAAGTTGTAAAATTCAAGAGAGAAGTAGAGACGCTAAAATATCAGCAGTCTATTAATGAAAATTTCAAGGAGAAAATACAAGACTCTGAAAGACTTGAAACATAATTCATCCTACTTAGGAAGAATATTGATGAGAAATCTTTTCAATCAAAATTTGACAACATCTCAAGGACTTTAAATGATATCTTAAGTAGCCAAATACCATCATGTGATAAATATGGATTAGGATATGACAAAGAAAAGAAGCCAGAATATTCCTCTTTTACAAACCAAGATGAAAGAAGTTAGGTTGCTTCACTCAAGAAGGAAGAAAGTAAGAATTTTCTCCTCTCTTACAAAGAACATATATGATTCCTAGAATTCCAATGACAAGTAGATATCAACAAATATTTTTTGGGCATTTCTACTCTTGTAAGAACTTTGGACATAAAGCCCTTAATTGCAAAGCATATGAAAAGTTTCATGTCTATAAAAAGAATGAACCCAAGCAACAAATGAATTATAGGAAGACTGAATCCAGTCATTAGAATTATTCCCAGATAAAAAATTTGAGAAGGTATGAAAATGAAAATAGCTATTACAAGCAGGAAGATCAAATATTCTCTAAATATAAAAAGGCATTATTTGGATATCATCATTTTTGTCATAAGTTTGGTCACAAAGATGCTAATTGCAGAACCAAGGGAAAAGATCAAAGTTTGAGAAGGAAACAAGACACATACACATCAAATGATATAATACCACTAAGCAGGGTACCTCATGGAAATATGTGGAGAATAAATTCAGATTACAAAGACTCAAAAGAAACACAAATTTCAAACATCAGTGAAGTTTCCAAAGATGATGATGAGAATAATAGTGCTATAGATAAAAATGGCATCCATTATGAGGAAAAGAAAGATGAATATGTAAAAGAATACACCAATGGATATGAATATGATAATGGTGGATGCCTTTTCTAAAATCTCTCATGACCTAGAAGAGAGCCCTGAAATTAACGTTAGAAATGATCATATGCTCAAGGGGAGTTAATATCAGAAAATTTGCAATTGGTACTTGAAAAATATCAGTTGGTAAGAAGACAAGAATGTTTTGAGGTTTCCATCAAAAGAAGAAGAAGAAGATTCATAGGAAATACTTGATAAAAGGATATCTTCATAAAAAACAAGAACTATAGTAGAGTTGAAAAATTGAGGAAAAACATTTTTGTCTAGAAATCATCTATGTGATAAGCACACTTAATGGTTGAAGTGTGACAAACTAAAAAATGGAATTAGAGAAGACAAGAGATGATCATGGTTAAATGATAATACTGGTGTATGGTTGACACAGAGAAAGTGTAATACCTATGAAGGAACGTGAAAATATTAAAATGTGTGATCTATGAGGACCATGAAGTCTGTAATCTAATAGAAGATGAAAATTATCCTTATTACTCAGAATACGAAGTCATGACACATAAATTAAAAACTTTGTTCATCCTAAAAGTATTCATTTGATCACATTTGTTTGGGATGATCTTCCACATTTCACACTTGGAGGATTTGATAATCCTATTTTCATGGTTGATGATCACATGTAAAGATTAATACAAGAACATATATGAAGGGTACCATTTAGACAATCTTAAGGACTATCTGATAGGGCAATTATGAATAGTCATTTGTTTTATTGAAAAAGTGTCAAGATGAGTAAAAGTAGTAGTAAATATTGTGAAGGAACGGTTTCTATTCAAAACACATTTCAGGTTGATGAAGTTATTTCTAAATTTTTCTCTTAGAAACATGTTTATGAACTTGTAGCAAAACCTGTTGCTACCTCAGACCAAGGAATTATGGTGCAAGCTATGAAAGAAGAATATAGTATAAATAAAGCTATTTAAAACCTTGTAAATGTCTAAAGGAACAAGGACATATGGATAATAAATTGCTTTCATGTCATTAAAGACTCCTTAAGAAGAGCAAGTTACATGATACATTTTTAAAGAGCAGTTTATGGAAGAAAAATAATGATGAGTGTAAACTATGTCACAAAATGTAGATAATGTTGACAAAGGGGAGGAATGTTGAAAGGGGGAGTCTATGAACTAATCATCCATGTTCTCCTTCAAAGATTCGATACAAAAATAAATGAGGATGTTTGATCTAGATGGATATCAGTGGCCACCCACCTATTCCACTGGCTCAAAACAATTGTCCATTGTGGCAGTTTCCTAGTTATTTTGCTACAGTTTTTTGGGTCCCAAACTTCTGGGGCCGTTTTGAGGCCTTAAACAACGATTTTTGGAGATTTGAGGGAAAAATGGTTTCCATAGACATGCATTTACTTAATCAAAAGTTTTAAATCTTAGATGTACCTTTCCAACGAGCTATCAAACGCCCAAATCGGAGATCGTATGCAAAAGTTATGACCCCGAGAAGTTGACTGTTCAACTTACCACCTTGGGGCCACAAACTTAATGATAGTTGATTTTCTAGGGTTACGTTTTGGACTTTTGGGGTTCTCACCCTCATTATTATTATAAATAGGTCCCTTTGGCCTCATTTTGTTTCATCTTGGCACGGATGAGCGTAGCAGCCACATCTCTTCTCAAAGATAGCTACCACCATTCTAGTAATTGTATTACAATGTGTTCTATTTCTGCAATTTAATAGAATATGTGTTTACTGTATCTCTGTTATCTTTGAAAAATGTTTGCTATTATGACTCTATATATCTTCTTTCATTTCGTTCACGCATAAATCCCGATCAGTGGTATCAGAGCAATCTTCTCTTTGATTGTTTCTTGGCGCATGTCCCCGACAAGGTCCGAGTATAGAGAGTTTGGTCTTGAACTAGTTTCACTTGATCATTCTCGCTGTCCCAAACAACCTCCCATGGCGGAAGAAAAGAGAGATGATGGAGTAGGAGATCCTATCAAATTGTTGCTCGAGGAAGCCCTCGAGCGATAGAGGAACGAGATGATGGATAGTTTCACCCAAATCCTTCTACGAATGCTGGTAGCAGCAAGTGCATCTTCAACGAGCAATCGATTCGGGGATGAAACCCCTTTCAAGGTACAAGTTAACTTTGATATTCCTTTATTTGAAGGAAAAATTGATGCAGATTCCCTAGATAATTGGTTGAATGTTCTAGAAGGGTATTTCTCTGTCCACAATTTTTCCGATAGAGAAAAAATCACCTTTGCACTCCTTAAGGTAGTCCCCCATATCCAAAATTGGTGGGGTACTTATTGTGAGAAAAAATCATCAGATGAGTTTAGAATGTTTGAAACAAATCTCACTTGGGCCTCTTTCATATATGTTGTTAGGGAATAGTATTACCCTATGGGAAACTATGATGACCAGTACACAAAATGGACCATTCTGCATCAAGAAAGGGACCAAACAGTGTCAGAGTACACCAACAACTTTCATACCTTGCACACAAAGCCGGGTATCAAGGACTCCGAGTAGCACCTAAGTCTAAAATATCACAGTGGTCTACATTGGTACATCCGAACTGACATGGAATTCCTTGACATCTCTTCACTTGGATACGCCTATTGGTATGCTGTCAAAATAGAGGAGAAATTTTGACAAAAGAACAAGAAAGAATCTCGACCTGTGAATCCACCGCAGAAGCAAGGAAAGGGAAACCCTAGCCCGCAAAACACAACAAAAGGAAATGACAACCAGTCCCCACCACAAGCAAAGAAGGGGGAAGGAAATACAAAGAAGGAAACCGGTAAGTGGTGCGAATTTCATAAAATCCCTTGGCACAACACTGATGAATGTCGTTCAAAGCAGTCATTAGTGGCTGATATTAAATCTTCAGAATCAGATCCTGATTCTGATTTTGAACCCAATGCCATAGCCACATACAATGGGAGGTAGATCATTGATGCAGACCACACTGCCACTATTGCTACCACACAGATTCACTTACAGGATCTTGAAGAGTCAGAGGTAGAGGAGCGCCTCTTCCACTTATAGATGTGGGTGAAGGGAACACCTCTACATTTTGTTGTTGACAATGGCAGCCAAAAGAACCTCATCTCAACATAAGTCGTCAAGAGATTGGAGCTTTCAACAACACCACACCCACAACCCTACAACATCGGTTGGCTAAGCCAAGGACGAGGTATCCGCATTACTCAACAATGCCTCCTACCATATGGCTTCAATCCTTTCAAATACGAGGTACTGTGTGATGTGGCCCAACTTGAAGTCTATGATGTTATTTTAGGACAACCATATATGTGGAAGCATCATGATGTATATGAGCCACGGCCTCGCAGTGTCATTGTCACTTTAGGAGGACAACTCTACTGAATCCCAGAGATAGTTGCACTTGCCATAGTCTCATAGGGTAGGAAGATAATCTCCCACACCAAGAAATTATTCCTCCTCACAATTGCATCTGAAGGAGAACATAAGATCACAGAGACCTCCACACCCTTTGCACAGGGTGTCTCTGCTCATCAGACACAAGAAGAAGACAGAGTCATTGTTTCCTCATCCATTCAAGTACCTCTACAATGCAAGGCCATGCATTCAAGGTGCTCCTCCAAAAAAAAATCATCCACACAGCAATTACAACCCTCTCAGGAAGCCAAAGAAAAGCAGCCTCTTCACTTCAGCAAATGTTGCACCAGGAGATCAAATCAACACACAGTTCAAGATATGATACAAGATTCGACGCAATGGAGACCATTGCTTCCTAAGGAGGGAGGATTGATCTAGATGGATATCGGTGGCCACCCACCTATTCCACTGGCTCAAAATAATTGTCCATTTTGGAAGTTTCTTAGTTATTTTTCTATGGTTTTTTGGGTCCCAAACTTCTGGGGCCATTTTGAGGCCTTAAACGACATTTTTTGGCGATTCAGGGGCCAAATGGTAGCCATCAACATGCATTTTGTTGATAAAAAGTTTTAAATATTAGATATACCTTTCCAACGAGCTATTGAACGCCCAAATCGGAGATCGTATGCAAACGTTATGACCCCGGGAAGTTGACTCTTCAACTTACCACCTTTATGACGGTTCATCTTCTAGGGTTACGTTTCGGACTTTTGGGGTTCTCACCCTCATTATTATTATAAATAGGTCCCTTTGGCCTCATTTTGTATTCATCTTGGCATGGATGAGTGTAGCATCCACATCTATTCTCATAGATAGCTACCACTGTTCTAGCAATTGTATTACAGTCTGTTCTATTTCCGCAATTTAATAGAATATGTCTTTACTGTATCTCTGTTATCTTTGCAAAATGTCTGCTATTATGACTCTATATATGTTCTTTCATTTCGTTCATGCATAAATCCGGATCAATGTTAACCAGATCACAACACAATGATTAGTACCAAGTCCAGTTAATAAGAGGAAGAGAAGCAAAGAGCTAAATTTCTTAAAAGAGGAGATATATTGGCAAGGGCGGTTGTCAAAAAGAAGAAATATAGGAAATTCTCTATCAAGATGGTTACAATAAGGGAATAACAGGTTATCCTTTCTCATTGTTGTCAAAGGGGGAGAATGTTTAGATGTTTGCATCAACACCAAAGGGGGAGTGTTTTGAATGTAGTTGTCATTGATGTCAAAGGAGTTCAGTAATGACAAAGGAATAACCAAGGACATGATGGCACAACAAACTTAGTGTAATACAAAGGAATAACAAAGGAAGTAATTGTTGGTAATAACTCCCGATTCAATTT
>LPNX010532722.1:534658-599061 GCA_001517045.1 Pseudotsuga menziesii | reverse complement strand
GGGTTTATGCTTCAATAAAAATAGGGTTCAAAATTCACGCAGCATATATATGATCAACGCATATATATATCTGATAGCAATACCAGATACCTATCCAGGCACTCTCCAGGTCGCAGCAACAATTCTAGGAGGAATCCAGGCACCAGTTTTCACCTTTACAAG
The DNA here is from genome assembly GCA_001517045.1 of Pseudotsuga menziesii. Taxonomy (NCBI): domain Eukaryota; kingdom Viridiplantae; phylum Streptophyta; class Pinopsida; order Pinales; family Pinaceae; genus Pseudotsuga; species Pseudotsuga menziesii. Next base: position 598,899 of record LPNX010532722.1, on the reverse strand, counting down.
GCTCGAAATCAACAGCTTTTCATTATCATCCAGCAAACAATCTTGTTATAATAACAAAACCAAATCCATTTTGTTATAAAAATAACAAAACCATAGATACCAGCTTGGCATTAAATGAAAATGGAGCGAGGGATTAATGATGCAGAAGGTTGCGTGAGAAAGGCACTCGGCCTCATTCCTTTGCTCATCTCGGAGGCTTATTATACAAAAGTCTTCTCGGGAAGCTGGCAGGTGATCGCAGCTCAGCTGGAACTTCTGAACAGGACCATCACGAGCATTATTACTGAGCCTTCATGTTGTTTTTGGGCCGAGAATCCATTATTGACGGAGCTTCTATCCAACTTGGTATCAACTCTGCAAATAGCTAGAGAGCTCGCCAAAATTAGGGTTCACCGATATTTCCTATATAAACGAGCTTTCAAGCAAGAAGCCATATATCACAACGCAGTCGAATATGACAAACGTGGAATAGATATATCACAACGCAGTCATATCACAACGCAGTCGATAGGTCACTGAAGGGCATCTCCAGATCAACGCATTCTCCAGCGCAGCAGTCTCCAACACCTTCAATACGCAGCATATACTTCAACCTCCACGTGGTCTAAGGAGCAGTCATTTAATATATATCATGATTTCCATTCAACCATGGTCTCTTCGCAGTTCTCAACGGGTCACAAAGGCCGTTCCCATATCTTCAACGCTTCAGAACTCCATAGCAGAATGGGGGTACATCTGAGAGATCATGGCCTTCATACTTCCATTCGTTTCTGCTCTTCACAGCAACAGTCATGCTCAAAACTCCTCACGATTTACTCTGCAAAAGTTTGCGAATGGAGATTTAATCCCCAGACCTCTACACAACTAAGTCCGCCCGGGCCGCAGATACATATGATGGGGCGAAGTGAATTCAATAATGGTAGAGTCTGCATTAACGAGGTGCTGCCGGATGATTGGTTGAGGGCAATTCTGGCTAAGCTGAATGACATGAACGATAGGAACAACTATGGCCTTGTCTGCAAGGCTTCTACGCATAGAATAATACCTTCACGATGTGAAACAAATACACAACAAAATACCAGCGAGATATCAAGATCACACGCAGTATATATAGATTCTTCAACACGCAGTGTGAGTGCCGATGGTAGAGGAAAGGCAACGTCAAATTCCTCACAATCCCGGCTAGTGGATGGTAAAAAACAATATCACTGAGGCTGGTGCAATTCACACCAAAAAAAAATGATTTAAGACTTGACTGTGAAGAAAGGGCTTCCACGCAGCTAAAGATGGAGCGTTAGGGTTAGGTATACACAGACTTATGAGCAGAAAATGCAATGAATGCGCGCAGGGGCAGACTGGCCATGGGCAGGTAGCCAGGCAGCCTGAAATAGCTATGGCAGAACGAAGGTCTGGCAGGCAGGAGTTATGGCAGACAGCCCTGCTCTGATACCACTTGTTGGTAATAACTCCCGATTCAATTTTCTATTCACGACTGAAACATTAATTTATAGATTACAATGAGGCGGTTGAGAACCAGCCTTTTCACCTTCCCGGGCAACTATTCAAATTCCTATTTAATTATTTATTTACAATAATCCTGACGGATTATATTCTAATAGTAATGACATGGAATGCATGATGATGTGGCATGTGTGATGAGGCTGGAAAGACACATGATGGTGTTCTGATGTTATCATTAAGTCAGTGTTGCAATCTGACATCATTATGAAAAAGTATGGCAATTTTGTGAAACTTTGGAAATTGACTAATTATGGAAATATTAGTCAAAACTTCCCTAAGGAATGCCTACCATAATTCATAGGTTAAGGAAAATTCCCACCCCATCCTGTCAGGCTATAACTTGTTGAAGTGGTTATCTGGACATACGATCTAATTACAAAGCAAATAGTAAATTAGACAAAGTCGGATGATCCAGATCAAAGGAGAGAAGATAGATTGACGATAAGGAAAGGATTCGCAAAAGTAAATTTCACGGAAGATAAAATTCTGGAGCACCAAAGTTAAGTTCCATGCTTTATAGCTGATCAATGGATGAGGAGGATTCCACAAGAGATCGACGATTCACTGGAGTTGAGGAAAGAGATTTGCGGGAGGATATTTCGGAAGCTTATTTCAGAAAAAGTTGAAAGGTAGCCCCGCATCCCGCAATATGAAATTGTGTAAGGAAGGAGTTCCTGCACATTACATAAAGGATGATTGTGGAAATATCATTGCAGGAAGGGTAAATGTGGAAGCCTAGTTCAAAAAAGATGAAAGGAAGCCCCGTAACCCGCAATTGTGAAAGGATGGAGTTACCGCAGATTTAGGAAAGGATGATTGTAGAAAGATTGTTGCAAAAAGGGTAAATATGGAATCTTGGTTCAAATAAGTTGAAATTTAGGCCCATAAATTTAATTTCCCCTAATCATATTTCGGAGATACTAACTCCAGATAAAGAAAGACATGGTACAGAAAATTGTCAAACTAGGTGCTAGGAAATTACTAGTTTGTACTGGAAGGACTCAAACTGAAAGGGATTCTTTACAAAAGGGACTTAGAGCTATGATATTACTGTAATTTACCTGATCTGTAATCATATCAGAATATTATCTCTTATATAATTTTAGTACAAAATATTACATGAAAATTGCATTCAATCAAAGAGCTCTTGAGACTATGCAAATATGGGAAATTGGCTGATAATTTTGCAAACATACCGGCGGGATGTGGAGAGAAATGAAGGAAAATTTTAGGACTGATAAATTATATTCCATAAAACATTTATGTCATGGACAATTTAGGTTTTAGAATCATCATCCACTGAAACCTACTCCCACGCTTCTGGGTCACCCAACCGTGAAACTAAGAAGACTTTGTTAGATCCAATAAAAAAGGGGATTTAGAAGGGTATAGAGGTGTGGTATAAATTTTAAAAGGTATTAAACAAAGTTTCATATATTCAAGAACATATCCGGAGTGATTTGGGGTTTTTTGGGAAGAACTGGGAAAAATTGGCAGTTTTGGCCCAAGGAGGCCCTATGTAAAGAAGGTGGCCCAAACAAGGTAGGACCTCAACTAAAACTATGTATGAAGGTGGGGATGTATATTGGTAACAGTTAAAAACCTCCATAAACTTAAGGAATTAAATTTGGATGTACAGAACTCTCATAATTACAAAAGTTATAATACTAGTTAAATTTAACTAGTCAACTAACTAGGGTGTACAATAATTCATCAATTTCTTATCATAATGAAATAAGGGATGCTACTATTTTTTAAAAGAGATAAATAATTAATAATTAATCATATCATATCCTTTAAAACTCCTCTAATGGACATTATATTACTCCCATTACATTTTACAGTCAAATACCCCACTAGTTGGGCACATAAATCACTCCTTATATGCATTTAATCATGGCATCTCTATGGGACATAATATTATGATCACATAAATATAAAAAAGGGTGAGAATAATATACATATGTTGAACTTATCTTTATGGGATCCTCCTTAGCTCAAGTCACCTACAAAAAGAAGGGGAGAATAGGGGAAGAGGAGAGAGGGAATGAGAACCTTGGGGCACATATCCCAAGAACCTGAGGCACAACACTCAAGGAAGCCTTATATTAATTAAAATAAAAATAATAAACATCCAAACTAATTAATGGAGATCCCACTATCTTTAAATAAACCTCTGGTGACTTGTTGGGAAATTCAGCCACATGCTGAGCAAGTTTCCCTTTCCAAAACCCTAACCCTAACCATGAGTAAATTAGCATGTATTAGACAAGAAATATGTTTCTCTGTCATCCACCTTCATCCAATTTGGAAACTATTCCCTCCTTGGCCCAGAGTATTTTCTTTTCCGTATGACAGCTTTTCCCGCACTGCCTTCTTTTGTCACTGAACTCTAGAATGGAAATTGCACCCTAGAGTTGTTGCTTTTCCTTATGACATTTTTCTAAGTTTTTTTATTTTGTAACTCAGTTTCCAAATGGAAGCTACACCCTACCTTGGCCCAAAGTTTCCTCCTTTGTGTCTGACAGCTTTTCTTAGCTTTTGTCGATCCTATCACAGATTTTATTTCCTCATTGGCAAGTTGGCTTGCCCAAGTGGCCCTCTTGTTAATGGAAACTTATTTTCCACATAATTATTTTCATAATAATTAAAATTGACAAGATATCAAATTAGGTATAAGCCTCTTACATAATTATTTTATCAATTTTACCTAGGGTAATTAAATAATATCACTTAGAACCCCTAGGTGTTTATCATGGTCAAAATGTTTTGGTGGTCAAAATGTGGGGATATGACAGTCCTCCCCTCCCAAGAATACTTGTCCCCAAGCAGTAGCACTATAGAGTGTTGTGTATTTTTTCCACCATGTTTCTGCTACACCACCCTAATCATAATCATTTCTTTGATGACCACTTTTAACAAAATTGTCAACCCAATTAAGGTAACTCGGTAGAATTCCTGGATCCCACTTCCTCCTCTATAAGGACCCAAATGTTGTTTCCTCCTTTGGAAATATTTCATTCCCCATAATGCCAGGGTCCCATGGTTTTATCTTCCTCCTTCCTACCATTAGTAAAAACAACAAAATTTCATCATTATAGAGGATGAAAATGAGGTTGTGAAAATCATACCACCACACTGGAAGTTCTTCTCTCCCCATGCCAAACTAAACATTTTTTAGACTCTCCCACTAGGCATAGAATTCCATAATGTGGGACGAAATCATATTGAGTCTCTCCACCATATGTGACTCAATGTTCCAGGAAGTACCGAAACATACATCATTTTTGTTCCCAAGGAACAGGTGGTGATCCCATGTGGGGGTTCTCATCTCCAACATGTCTCTAATCCAATCCATGGATGGAAAATCACTCCATATAATTGATCCCATTGGACTAATTGTATCTTCCTCATCTGTTATCTTTGTTCTGGTGCAAAAACTCAACACTCTGCTACTTGTTCCACCAAACTGGCTCAAGTGAAACTTCCATACATAAACATGCATGATGAAGACATCAAATAGATGCCTCTGATGTTTCTTGTCCTCATATAAAGGGAATGGTGAACTTTTCATACTACATGGCTAAACCATTAAGTCATCAATGGAATATGTGGGAGCCTCCTGCTCCTAATGTGGCACCAATAGGAAAAATCCCCTCACCCAATTTTCATCCTTATGTGTGTTGTGTTAGCACTGGAAAATTACCAAAGGTTGTGAAGGATCGCTCCAGGGAAACAACATAACCACTTTAGGAAAGGGAGCTGGCTTCTCCAATTCTAGAGAGGGATCCCTCACAAATGTAAAATATGACCAGTTATATGGTCACAAAATGGATATCAAATTTATATGGTGGTTGGTAGATGAAACAAAGATACATTGGGCGATGAAGTCAAGATATCAAGGATACAGGACAATCTGCACAAGACAATTATCACATGAGCGAGATAGTGCCTTAAGTATGGTCCTTATATTTGGGGTCTGGTGATATAAGCAAAAAGATGACAATCCACTAGCGCAGAGCACCACAGGGATGAATTCCACACCAGCTTTGAGAGAAATATTTGGTGAATACCAGAGACAATGGTAGGAGCCTATGATTATGAATTCCCAGCCATTATACACTAAGTCGATGATATGAATAACAACACAATGTAAAAGGTAACAAGGAGAACATGCACATGAAAGGAAAGATAGAAACAGACTGCAATTGAGAGACACATAAGAATTCCTGTAAATGCATATATCCATCATATAACTCTAAAACTTGTATTAATTCAAAAGAAAAAACAACAATATCATAAGTTCAAAAACAACCAACCTTTTCTTCTTCTACAAGGAGGTATATTTATAATGTCTCCAACCTCCTAGACTGACATTCGAACCAAAATTTGTTACAACTGAAGAACAAATCCTAACAAACTCGAATGTGGCATATACACCATGATTTACATAAGACAGAAATATTTACAGACTATTTGAAAAATAGGCTAAAATCATTTTCCTGTGTATCTCGGTTGATGACAACTATGCAAAATTTGAGAGAGATGACTGCTAATAGGTATGTCTTTGAGCAATAACTCTTCATGCTGCATTCCTGGATAGCTTTGAGGATGCATACTAAATTGTTTTTATCCATACAATTAAATTGACTTCCACAGATCAGGACCAAGAAAAATAGCAACAAACATGTCCTGTGCTAATACTTTGAGCTCTGTATTCTCTATGTATGAGAAATTAGGCACTGTAGCATAGGTGGCCTTGAAATCAGCTAATAATCCAAATGCCCCAGCCAATTTGTCAAACACAATGGGGCCCGAAAGGGCATGCTGCATATCCCAAAACTTATTGTGTTCAGCCCTATGAAGGATTAGCCTCTCCAGATACTCTTCTTGAGTAAACAAGGGTCCCTTTTCTTCCCAAAAGAAAGGAATCCCCCTACTTACCAATGGTTTAAATAACTTGATCACCTCTTCACTTTTGTGATCTATAATATCGATCTTGGCCTGTACCGTGTCTAGCATCCTATGTTTTCTCACCACCTTTCTGGCTACGGAAATGATAGAAACTCTATTTGGGATATCATACATGCTGGTATGTTCTTCTGATAATTTTCTTAGAAAATTGATAGCATTCTGAGCTGTCCCCATAGATCTCTTATGCAATTCTCCCTTTACTTTCGTAACATTTTTCTTGGCTACTTCCAAGGTGTCTTCTTGATCGGTGATGAAATATAGATAAGGTATGAACTTGTCGGCTTCTAAGATTATTTTATCCCTGATCATATGCCAGCATCCCTATAGGGCTATTTGGCCAATCACTTGCTTGCTTAACTTGGCATTTTGTTTTAGCAATTCTTGACATCTTTTTGTTAAATTCTTCTTTTCTTCTTCTTTCTTCGAAGCCATATCTTCCAAATACTTATTCTACTGCTTTAACCCTGTAAGCTCCACATCCCTTAGTTTTACCTGTGACATAGAATTAGAGAAAGAGGTGGTGTCTATCTCCATACTGGGAAAAGTGGCTGGAATTTCCACTACTTCTCCTTTCTCTTGTAGCTCCTTTTCCTTGGGTGATAGCTTAACCTTTAAATCCTCTTCACTTTCCTTTAGTAACTTAGCTTCTTTCTCCCATTATTTATCTTTCTCCTCGAGTTTCAAAAGTTTGGCCTTGCAATCCGTCAGCTCGGTATTCAAAGCCTCTTTTTCCTTCTCAAATTCAGTCAACTCAGTTGTTTGAATAAGTTGGGTAGAATGGATTTTCAATTTCTTCTTGGGAACCTGAATTTCTCTTTCTTTCTCTTCCAGCAACTTCTAAGCGAATGCTCCTTTATCTTCCTGTCCATCCACTTTTATTGATTCATCTTGCAACTTTTGAAATTGGACCTTCAGAGCCTTGTTTTCACCTCTTACTTTCTTCAATAGATCTTGAGTCTTAGTTTTACTAGACTCCAACTTAGCCATCTGTAAAGTAGCCTTTAGCAATTTGGTATTCAGTATATCCCTAGTTTCTATGTTGAGGTTTATGATATTAGGAGTAAGAACCTGCCCTAGGTTCACCCTGACCTCTGACACTTTATTTCCCATTGACACGGCCAGGCTCAGGGTGTCTGTAGTATGATCCCTCACAGTCTTCAATGCTATGCCAAGCCTAGGTAACTGTCTTATTTCATCATATAACATAACTGTCTCATCGAAGGTTTTATTGGTCGTCTCTCTATATGTGTTTAGTAAATATTCTTTAGAAGCATATTTGCTTGGGATTTTCCCATCAAATACATACTCCTGCAATTCTAACCCAGCTTTTATGGGTTCTTCTTGTTTTTGCTTGCCCATTCTTCTTCTCATCCCCATTTGGCCTCTCATACCCCTTGTCCTTACCTGCACTATCTGTTGTTCTAGTTCCATTTTATGCTTTTTGGGTGTGTTGGGTTTGTCTATATCATCAGTATCCATAGGTTCTGCATGGTCCCTCTTCTTAGTATTCTTTGAAAAACTCACTAATGATGAGACATCTCTAGCCATAGCGACTATGTTGGACAGTTTCATAGAGGAATAATTTTCCCCAACCAGGGATGAGGCAGAGATCTACTCCATACTAATATCCTTTGTGGTGTGATTAGGATAATCATCCCAATTTGTAGCTTCCCTGATTCCAACTACCTCTGTGTGTTTAAAAGGCTTATTCTTATTATCATGTCTCCTTTTGGAGATAACTTGGTGTGGGTCGTAGTTTATGGCCTATCCCAAAAGGAATCATATGCTCCTCAGTAGATCTTCAACTAGTGGTAGGGAGGCTTTGCTTTTGATTATGTATGGCCCCACCTTCCAGGGAAAATTTATCCTTGAAATTTTCCTAAAACTTAGAACGCGTTCTTCTTCAACAGTGAGCCTCTTCCTGACCAACTCCAATGAAAAAATCCTGACTATCAAAAAGGTGGGAAGGATATACGATTGATATACAAAACCATACAGTCTTATAATTGTTTCAAATTCGGTCAGAAAGCAATCTCCTATCCTCTTATTGGGAGATAGATGCATAATTTTCTTCACCTCAGGAAACACCCTAGGAAATATTTCTTGGAAGAAGAGGCCATATATCTCTACCATCAAGAGGTTCAAGAATTCACAGTAATTCTTGGTCATGTCATCAGTGATTACTAACCCTGGTGCCTGTGAATTATCTTCATTGTAAGACAAGAACACTTTCATTAACAAGGATTGAAATATGAACACTCTGGTGTTGTGGAAATTAGCTAACTAGGAACGAATGTTCTCAGCTAGAAACTCATCGAACTTAAGACGACAAGACTGAAACATTTTCCCGGGGAGTTCAGGTTTGACCGGACATGTATCTAAGACAAACATCAGACTCAAAAATGGTTCCCTGATGTAGCTATTAGTATCTAAACCTATGAACTAACTAGCTAAGGTTATGCACCACTGGGATTTTTCATTAAACAGACTCATGTCAATGGGGTAAGACATAGTGATAACTTCAGCGTTAGGTTTTAAACAATACTTCAGGAAGGCTTCCCTACTCTCGACTGTGGATTCTCAAAAAAATTGTACAATATTTTATTCCTCGTATGCTTGGGGCATATGGAAAAAATCGTTTGGGACATGGAGGGAATTACGGATGTTGAGGGCTTGAATAGGGCAAAGGACTTTGGACTTGGACCTATTCATGATGACTCCTTCAATGGTGGAAAAATTTCCTGCACACCACTCAACAAATTCGAGGAAATGGGGGTTTTGGTTAATAGAGAAAAGATGGAAAAATGACTTTAAAACACCACAGGTATCTCTACCTTGGTCCTTAAGCACTTCCAGTTTACCCCTAGCCGATTCAGTGACTTTTCCCAACAGAATAGTATCAAATATTTCTACGTCTTCATCTACGAATATTTCTTCCTCCTTCCAGCCATTAGCCCCTAATTCTTCATTATATCCTACCTCTACTACCCCTATCTCTTCTGGTCTATCCATGTTCAAAAGTACTGAGGGAGTATCAGGGATACTACCGTGTCACGTAGCATGGTTCTTTGATATGTCCGCGCTGGCACTCTGCACATAGTCTGGGAATTCGTCAATCTCGAAGCTCTGGAAAAGACAAAACCCTTTTGAACTCCATGAAGACACCTTTATAGTTTTCTATATTGCGTAACTCCCATGTGCTTCTGTATAACCTATGTCGTAGATCTTTTCCTTTGCAATCTAAGTCTTTGATCTATAGGACCTCCCTATCGATGTTCCAACATTACCCATGTGCACAACTCAATTTGGTAGAATCCACATAGACAGTTGATCTTTGATCTATTCTCATCGGGGCCATTCATTCCCAAGAGCTTTAACATTCCGTCGACCCCTTTTCCTTTAATCGAGTGAGAAACTCCTACTCACAGAAAGTCTCCTATCCATTGATCGAGATTGATCTCTCTTTGCAGTCATCGATCTTTGAAGGCCTTATAACTTTGTGCACATAGAAATCCCAACTCTGTCCATGCTATTTTGGATAGTGGAATCTACCCTGACTACAGATCTATCTCTGTCCTTATCTCCACCATCATATTGCTTCTCCCTTTAACAAATTTCATGATTTGGAAAAATTACTTAGATTGAGCACGTTCACCATGCGGAAAGTATTAGCATCGTTGATCTAGTGTTGGAACAACCTCAGCTCTCCAACACTACTTCCATTTAACATATTCCGCAAATCCCAAGGCCACATTCTGCCTTGCATCTCCGTTCTGTGGAATCATTGTCCGCCATTGATATTCACCTCCTTAGATATGAGCCATCGATTCATGATTGTCTTCACCTTATTCCTGTCGATGCTTACTCAAAAGGTGAAATGGCCTACCATTGTGGATTCAAAACCCTTTCACCATATAACGGTCCATCATGAGTGCTTCATGTGCCCCAGATATCCTAAAGGGAGCCTTAATGGTATTTCCAATAGGTTCATTTTCCAAAATCTCCAGTAACCCAAAAATATTTCAAAATATGGTGCTAACAGCTAGCTCCACAAGGGATACTATCCTCCCAGGGAGGTAGCAAAGAACCCCATAGACCAGTAGTCGAATCCATTGACAACCCCAGTCTTCTATTTTATTTATCTATTTGAAAAGAAATAAACTCTGACAAATGGTTACCTTCCTAATCTTAGGGCCTTCTCCACGGGCTTCAAATCTTTCTGGCTCACCATCAGTGTTGGTTGAAATTAAAAATATTTACACTAAGATGCATGGGATTCTTCTCCCTTACTCCAAATAATGTTTCAGGAACCTCCCATTCACTGGCCCCCCTGCATACTGTGACCCATCCTTATATTGCAATATAAAATCATTGTTTCCCCTGTTTGTTACAATGAGGTATGGGCCTACCCATAAATGATCAAATTTACCATGTTTCCCTTTGTCTTCATGTGGGGCGTCCCATTTTAATACCAAGTCATCAACCTGAAAAATGTCTTCCTTTATTTTCCTATCAAAGGTATTCTTCAACTTCTCCTGATGTATATGTACCTTATCATATGCCTTATCCCTCAGTTCATTTAGTTCAATAATCTAGTTTATTCTCCTTTGCATATGATTTGGTTCATATTGTTGGTCCTGCAACAATTTCATAACTGGCACCCCCAGAAATGTTGGAAAAATCACTTCATCTCCGTACACTAATTGGAATGGTGACATCCCAATAGCCCTCTTTGTGCTGATTTTGTCAGCCCATAAAGCATATTTCAACTTTGTGTGCCAAGATCTTTTATTCTCTTCTAACAGTTTCTTAATTATCGTCACTAGGATTTTGTTAGAAGACTCTGCTAGCTCATTGCCCTGTGGATAATAGGAATTAGAATGATTTAGACTTATGTGATACTTATGACATAAATTAATCATCTTCTTAGACTTAAAAGAAGGTGCATTATCTGTTACAATTCTTCTGGGACAACCATATCTTGCTAAAATATTATTCTCCCAGAGTCCATTATCACTTCTTTTGTAGCTCTCCTAGTGTATGCCGCTTCAATCCATTTTGTAAAATAATGATGTTAAAATCTACTTATGTTTCCCCGAAGAGTTAGGGTTTATCTCCCCAATGAAATCCAACCCTCATTGCTGGAAAGGTGTTTCCACTTATAGGGGGTTGAGAGGGAGTGAAACCTCTTTCCTTTTTCCATAAAAAATTTGGCACTGATGACACCTGGTGGTTTCTTTATACACATCTGAAAATAATGAATGCCAATAAAATCCTTCTCTCAGAATCTTATTTATAGTGACTTTCCAAGAGTGATGTCCCCCACAGTCCCCTTCATGGAACACCCTCGCTATCTGTTGAGCTTCATTTTCTAGGAGACAGTTCAACAATATACCACCTGGATCTTTCTAATATAGGTGTTGATCTATGACACTAAATTTCGCAGCCTTCAACTTCACAGATCTGGCTCTCGTATTTCTTAACCCTGCAGGGGGTTGTAAATTCTGCAACACGTAAACAATATCAGCATACCAAGGTTAGATAGCAAAATCAGGTATTACCTGCAGGGAATCACAATGAGAATCAGTCATCATTTTATCCAGTCCCTGTCCTTTAATCAACTCTGTGGGTTTGATTTCTATGTCATATTCCAAAAGGTTTACAATCCATTTGGCTCTTCTCCCTTCCGGATATGGCTATGTAAGTATACTCTGTACCACACTGCTAGGAACGTAGGAAATTATATGGGAGTGGAGAATGTAAATCCTAAAATCCTTTAAGGCCTTAACCAAAGCATATGCCTGTTTTTCCATTATATCATATTTTAGTTCTCCATCTCTTAAAATCTTACTGAAAAAGGCTATAGGATGTTCCTCACCTTAATCATTCTTCTGTAACAAAATAGCTCCTACATTGTGTTCTGAAGCATATGAGAATACTAAAAATTCTTTATTAAAATCTGGACTCACCAGCATAGGGGCTTCTGAAATGGCCTGATTTATATCATTGAAAGACTTCTTAGCCTCCACTGTCCACCTTATTTCATGATCTTTCCTCACCATATGGGGGATGTTCATCAGGATCTCAATAAAGCTGGGAATGAATCTCCTTAAGAAGTTTACTTGTCTAATTAAATATTGTACTTCCTTCTTGCTTATTATCTCCTCTACCTTTAGAATGACACTCACTCTTTTTGGATCAATCCTTATACCTTCTTTGGAGATGATGTGCCCCAAAATTTTTCCCTCTTCCAGAGAAAAATTTGACTTCCTTGGATTCAATGAAATGCCATACTTTATACATTTGAGGAAGACCCTTTCCAGATGTCTGATGTGCTCCTTATCAGACTTAGAATATACAGTAATATCATCCATGTAAATCACCACAAACCTATCTCTTTCATCTACAAAAGCAATATCCATGGTACGTTGGAAAGTGGCTCCTGCATTCATCAACCCAAAGGGCATCTTTGCATACATGAAGGTGCCCTAAGGTGTGGTGAAATCAGTTTTCTCTTGATCTTTCAGGTAGTACCTTTATCTGATTGTAAGCTGAAAATCCGTCCATAGTAGAAATTCTTTCTGAACCTACCACTTTCTGCAAGATTTGGTCCATCTTTGGTAAAGGGTAATTGTCCTTCAAGGAGACTATTCGAATTCCTGAAATCCACTCATAGTCTTATTTCTCCATTTTTCTTCCTAACGGGCACCAAACTGGCAACCCATCTTGAAAATCTCAGAGTTACAATTATTTTTGCATCAAATAATTTTTTGATCTCCTTCTCAATAATAGGTAATAGCATTGGGTTGATCCTTCTGAGCTTCTTCCTGAAAGGTTTCTTGCTAGGATTTACTGGAATAGTATGTTGTATGATGGAAGTGTCATACTATTTGAGGCCATCATAACTCCATGCAAACACATATGTGCATTTCTTTATCAGTTTCTCATACTCCTCTTTTAATTTAGTAGGAAATTTCTTGGATAACTTTACAATTTTGGGATTGTCCTCGGTACCAATATTCTTTTCTTCAACAGCGTCTTCAACAGGTTTGACCTTAGGATCCCTGGAAACATCATTTTGGTCAAAGAGTTTTTCTAAGGGAATCAGACCTCTGGGGGTGTGATTACTCTTCAATTGGACTATATCCCTTCCCCCTAAGGACCTTTTCAAATTTTATGTTTCGTTAATCTCTTCTTCGTTTCCATCAACATCCAAGATATTTTCGGACTCGGCCTCTTCACTGTCTATGCGGGTATTCAAAAAATTCATCTTCAAAAACCTACTAGTATTTGGTATTGTCAGGTATGGAAAGTTTGATCATAATGTTAACCTTGTATTTTATTTTACCTGCCATAGGGGTTTCAAACTTTCCAGCTGTATTTGCTAGCGAATCTGCCACTGTATTCTCATATCTAGGGATCACTTGGAAACTATGTTCATTGAAATAATTCCCAAACATGTCCCATACCTCATTTCTATAGGCTCTCATTCAGGGATGCTTAGTCTGATAATTGTCATTCACCTGATTTATCACGAGCTCTGAATCTCCAAAAAACTGTACTCTTTTAGCTCCCAAGTCCTTCAAAGCATGCAAACCCAGTAACAAGGCCTCATATTCCGCTACATTGTTAGTACATTCAAAAAACAACTTGTAATAATAAGATTTAAAATCTAAGATGGGAGAGATTATATATACACCAGTGCCAGCTCCCACTTTGGCCATAGATCCATCAAAATACATCTTCCACACTCCCTCTTCCTTTTTGCTTCTTTTCTAAAGCTTCCTATTCGCTTATCTCCATGTTATCCTTTTCACATTTATTTGGCACTGAAACCTTTGAATCACAAGGAAACACATCATTGAAAAAGATAGATGACCCCAAGTCTGTATCAACAACATACACATGATGAATTTCTGGTTGATAATGGATTCTTACAACATAAGGTGATCTTTTTTGGCTGTACAACCTCTTGTTTTCATTTCGAACAGGAATTGTAGCATAGGACATATCCATTTGCAAACTTCCCTTCAACTTTGAGGTCCAAGATCTTGATAGCAAAATGCCAAATTTTTGGGGAATATCAGCCATAGCAACATCCATGACCACGGTTTGGACGAAAACTTATTCAAAGACACGACCATGTCCTTAATCAAACCCAAACATTTAACCCTTTTAGAATCAAATGAATACAGATATTTATAAGGCCTTGTAATCTCCAACCCCAAACTTTCTACCACTCCCCTAGGCATTAGATTATGTGAGGCACCTAAATCTAGCATAGCATTATGCAATACCATGTCATGCACATTTAAACTCATATAAAAAGGTGGTACCTTTTTATCTTCACTATCCACACTATCAATATTAGACCCCAAGATAATAGTAGGGTTGTCCTCTGTCAGTTCCAACATATCTGGGTGTGTTTCTCCTTGGTTACTGATCATTTTTGTTATCGTGTTTTTGTATTCCGGATTTGTGAGTAACTCATTAAAAGGAATGGAAATATTTAGCTTGGCAAGCTCAATTTTTAGATTAAACATGGTAGATATTTTATCTACATCCATAGGTGTTGTTTATTTCGGTTCTTTTATTTTCTGAGTTCTATATTCAACTTCCTTGGGAAAAACATGTTCTTTCAGTTTTTCATCTCTCTTTTCAGTATTCACCTGACTGTTGGAAGGATGATTTGGATTTAGTCTTCCTTTATTTATAACAACATCTCTACCCCTCAATTTGATTTTTCTAACATCATCTATGGCATGCATATACCCCTTATGGTATTGTTCCAACTCCCGCTTTAAATTATTGTCGTCCTCTGGTGCAAACATATTGTGTTCCTCTTTAGTCAAATAGATTTCAAAATCTAGATCACCAAAATGATGAATATGGTCTTCAATAGACTCTGCACCATCATTATCGTCCACATAATTTTCAGGGAATGGTGGTCTTATCAGTTGTTCTTCTTGGTTCCTTGGATTCCTCATGTCTCTTTGTCTATTCTGTGGGGGTGGGGGAGGAATGGCCCTTCTAAAATTGGGGTTTCTGACCTTGGGTTCATTTTGTTCCCAATTTTCTAGCCTAGCCTCCATAGTCAGCCTATCCATTAACTTTTCCATGGCTTTCAACATCATTTCAAACTTTACATCGTTAGGTGAAGAAATAGTGGAAGTGGAGGGCAATTCTTCTCTACCTTTCCTCCTATCCACATCTTCCCTTTGCTTTATCTTCCCACATGCCATCATGTTGGCTTCTAATTCTAATGCATCTATAAACATAGCAGGGAGAGTAGTCGATTTCCTTTCTCTTAACAACAAAGAAAAATCATTATCAAAGGCCTCGGCATAATGGATTTTAGCAGCACTAGGTGAGGGTTTGATATCATTAGCTTTTGAATTATAGACTCTCATGAACCTACTCAAGAACTCATGGAATGACTCAAAACCTCCCTTCTTGAGGTTATTGTACTAGGACATGACTTGTAATGGACTCTTCTTATCATCCCATCTTTCTAGAAATATTGTTTGAAATCCTACAAAGTTTGGGATAGACCTAGCAGGTAGATCTTTATACCATTTCTTGGCCTCCCCAGACAAACTTTGTGCAAATAGTCTCATCTTAACATCTTCATGATCTACTTCCTCTAGGTCAATAAAATCATCAAACTTCCCTACATAATATCTTGCAGAGACATTCCCTTCTCCATCATACAGTCTGATTCTTTGTGCATAGATCAAAGGAAGGTCATGCAGTGCTGCAGGTAAAGCTAATGGAGAGAACCTAGCTACCACCATTAGTATAAGTAGGTTAGGAGTGGGTGGTGCAGGTTGAACAACTGGAGGATTCAAAACATGCTAGGAGCTAGGAAACTGAAAGTTCTGAGTAATAGGGCCAGTTTTCGTAGCTTTCGCTGAGGTTTCAAGGTTTAACCACAAAGCGTCAAGAAGATATGATTCCAATATACTAGGGTTATTCTCAACTTCCTTTAGGTCGGACTCATACTTTGATTTTGACAGTACCATTTCAACACTAGTTTCCCATTCGGGTTCTGGTATATTATGCAAATCTTGAGATGATGATGTATCAAACCTAGGAATATTCACTTTTTCTTTATTTCTACTTCTAAGTATTCTTTCTGGATTTTCCACACTGTGCAAACTTTCGGTATTAGGATTACCTCTCATATGTACTCTCTTGAAATCCAGGATGTCTCACGTAATACTGCTCAAAATGAATGTGGAGTCTTCAGGGAAATGTACAACCTTCTTGTGAATGTAGAAACTTATGTTTTCCCGCAGAAATCTCCTTCTTGAAACTTTGCAATCCTTGTCGTTCTTCCTAGGGATGATATGCACTTTCGTCCCGGGAAACGACGCCAATTTGTTAGCACTGGAAATTTCCCAAAGGTTGTGAAGGATCGTTCCCAAGAAACATCAGAACCACTTTAGGAAAGGGAGTTGGCTTCTCCAATTCTAGAGAGGGATCTCTCACAAATGTAAAATATGGCCAGTTATATGGTCACAAAATGGATATCAAATTTATCGGTGGTGTGTAGACAAAACAAAGATACATTGGGCGATGGAGTTAAGATATCAAGGATACAGGATGATATGCACAAGAAAATGATCACAGGAGTGAGATAGTGCCTCGATTATGGTCGTTATGTTTGGGGTCTGGTGATATAAGAAGAAAGATGAGAGTCCACTAGCACAGAGCACCACGGGGATGAATTCCACACCAGATTTGGGAGAAATATTTGGTGAATACTGGAGACAATGGTAGGAGCATATGATTATGAATTCCCATCCATTATACACTAAGTCTACGATATGAAGAACACCACAACGTAAAAGATAACAAGGAGAACATGCACATGAAAGGAAATATAGTTACAGACTGCAATTGAGAGACACACAAGAATTCCTGTAAATGCATATATCCAGCATATAACTCTGAAACTTGTATTAATTCAAAAGAAAGTACAACAGTATCATAATTTCAAAAACAACCAACCCTTTCTCCTTCTGGGAGGAGGTATATTTATAATTTCTCTGACCTCCTAGACCGACATTCGAACCAAAATTTGTTACAACTGAAGAACAACTCCTAAAAAACTCAAACGTGGCATATACACAACGATTTACATAATACATAAATAATTACATACTATTTGAAAAATAGGCTAAAAGCCTTTTCCTGTGTATCTCAGCTGATGACAACTGTGAAAAATCTGATAGAGATGACTACTAATAGGTATGTCTCTGAGGAAGAACTCTTCATGCTGCATTCATGGCGAGCTTTGAGGCTGCGTACTAAATTGTTTTGATCCATACAATTGAATTGACTTCCACAGATCAGGACCAAGAAAAACAGCGAAAACCATGTCGTGTGCTAATAATTTGAACTTTGTATCCTTTGTGTATGAGAAATTAGGCACTGTAGCATAGGTGGCCTTAAAATTAGCTAATAATTCAAATGCCCCATCCAATTTGTCAAAAAAAATGCGGCTCGACAGGGCATGCTGCATATCCCCAAACTTGTTGTGGTCAGCCCTACGAAGGATTAACCTGTCCATATACTCTTCCTAAGTCAACAAGGGTCCCTTTTCTTCCCAAAAGAAAGGAATCCCCATGCTTACCGATGGTTTAAATAACTTGATCACCTCTTCAATTTTGTGATCTATAATATCGATCTTGGCCTGTACCGTGTCTAGCATCCTATCATTTTCTCACCATCTTTCTGGCTCCGAAAATGATAGCAACTATGTTTGGGATATCATACCTGTTGTTCTGTTCTTCTGATAAGTTGCTTAGAAAATTGATAGAATTTTGAGCTATCCCCACATACCTCTTGTGCAATTATCCCTTTAATTTTGTAACATTTTTCTTGGCTACTTCCAAGGCGTCTTCTTGATCGGTGATGAAATTTAGATAAGGTCTGAACTTGTCGGCTTCTGAGATGATTTTATCCTAGATCATATGGAAACATCCCTGCAGGTCTAGTTGGCCAATCACTTTCTTTCTTAACTTGGCATTTTGTTCTAGCAATTCCTGACATCTTTTTGTTAACTTCTTCTTTTCTTCTTCTTTCTTCGAAGCCATATCTCCCAAATTCTTATTCTACTACTTTAACCCTGTAAGCTCCACATCCCTTAGTTTTATCTGTGACATAGCATTAGATAAAGAGGTGGTGTCTGTCTCCATACTAGGCAAAGAGGCTGGAATTTCCACTACTTCTCCTTTCTCTTGTAGCTCCTTTTCCTTGGGTGATAGCTTAACCTTTAAATCCTCTTCACTTTCCTTTAGCAACTTATCTTATTCCTCCCATTGTTTCTCTTTCTCCTTGACTTTCAAAAGTTTGGCCTTCCAATCCGTCAGCTCGATATTCAAAGCCTCATTTTCCTTCTCAAATTCAGTCAACTCAGCTATTTGAATAAGTTGGGAAGAAGGGATTTTCAATTTCTTCTTGAGCACCTGAATTTCTCTTTCTTTCTCTTCCAACAACTTCTGAGCCAATGCTCCTTTATCTGCCTGTCCATTCACCTTTATTGATTCATCTTGAAACTTTTGAAATTGGACGTTCAGAGCCTTGTTTTCAACTCTTACTTTCCTAAATAGATTTTGAGTCTTAGTTTTACTAGACCCCAGCTTAGCCATCTGTAAAGTGGACTTTAGCAATCTGGTATTCGGTATATCCCTGGTTTCTCTATTCAGGTTAATGATATCAAAAGTAGGAACTTGCCCTAGGTTCACCCTGAACTCTGACACTTTCTTTCCCATTGACACGGTCAGGTTCAGGGTGTCTGTAGTATGATCCCTCACAATCTTCAATGTGACGCCAGGCCTAGGTAACTGCCTTATTTCACCATATAACCTCACTATCTCATTGAAGTTTTTATTGGCCATCTCTCTGTGTGTGTTTAGTAAATCTCATTTAGAAGCATATTTACTTGGGGTTTTCCCATCAAATACATACTTCTGCAATTCTAACCCATCTTTTATGGGTTCTTCTTGTTTCTTCTTGCCCTTTTCTCTTCTCATCCCCATCTGGCCTCTCATACCCCTTGTCCTTACCTACACTATCTGATGTTCTAGTTTCATTTTATGCTTTTTGGGTGTGCTTATTGTGTCTATATCAATAGTATCCATAGGTTCTGCATGGTCCCTCTTCTTAGTATTCTTTGAAAAACTCACTAATGATGAGACATCTCCAGCCATAGCGACAATGCTGGACAGGTTGATAGGGGAAGAATTTTCCCCAGGTAGGGACGAGGCAGAGTTCTGCTCCATGCTTATATCCGTTTTGGTGTGATTAGGATAATCATCCCAATTTGCAACTTCCCTGAGTCTAGCTACCTCTGTGTGTTTAAAAGGCTTATTCTTGTTATCCTGTCTCCTTTTGGAGATCACCTAGCGTGGGTCGTAGTTTATGGCCTGTCACAAAAGGAATCCCATGCTCCTAAGTAGATCTTCAACCAATGGTAGGGTGACTTTGCTTTTATTTTGTATGTCCCCACCTTCCAAGGAAAATTTATCCCTGAAATTTTCCTAAAACTCAGAATGTGTTCTTCTTCAACAGTGAGCCTCTTCCTGACCAA
Source organism: Pseudotsuga menziesii (assembly GCA_001517045.1). NCBI lineage: Eukaryota > Viridiplantae > Streptophyta > Pinopsida > Pinales > Pinaceae > Pseudotsuga > Pseudotsuga menziesii. Next base: position 578,807 of record LPNX010532722.1, on the reverse strand, counting down.
CTCCACTGAAAAAATCCTGACTATTAAAAAGGTGGGAAGGATATACGGTTGATGTACAAAACCATACAGTCTTATAATTGTTTCAAATTCGTTCAGAAACCAATCTCCTATCCTCTTATTGGGAGATAGCTTCAGCATTTTCTTCATCTTAGAAAACACCCTGGGCAATATTTCTTGGAAGAAGAGGCCATATATCTCTGCCATCAAGAGGTTCAAGAATTCACAGTAATTCTTATTCATGTCATCAGTGATTACTAACCCTGGTGCCTATGAATTATCTTCATTGTAAGACAAGAACACTTTCAATAAGAAGGATTGAAATATGAACACTCTGGTGTTGTGGAAATTAGCTATATGGGAATGAATGTTCTCAGCTAGAAACTCATCGAACTTAAGATGACAGGAATGAAACAATTGCCCAAGGATTTTAGGTTCAACCAGACAGGTATCTAAGAGAAACAACTGACTCAACAACGGTTCCATGATGTAGCCATTAGTATCGAAACCTAGGAACTGACTGGCTAAGGTTATGCACCACTGGGATTCTTCATTAAACAGACTCAAGTCAATGGGGTAAGAAAGAGTGATAACTTCAGCGTTAGGTTTTGAACAAGACTTCAGGAAGGCTTCCCTACTTTCGACTGTGGATTCTAGAAAAAACTATACAATATTTTCTTCCTCATATGCTTGCGACATATGGACAAATGCATCTAGGACATGGAGGGCGTTATGGATGTCGAGGGCTTGAACAAGGCAAAGCACTTTGTACTTGGAACTATTCATGATGACTCCTTTAGTGGAGGAAAAATTGCCTACACACCACTCAACAAATTAGGGGAAATGGGGGGTTTGGTTAACAAAGAAAAGATGAAAAAATGAATTAAAAACACCACAGGTATCTCTACCTTGGTCCTTAAGAACTTCCAGTTTACCCCTAGACGCTTCAACTACTTCGCCCAACAGAATAGTATCAAATATTTCTGCGTCTTCATCTATGAATCTTTCTTCCTCCTTCTGGTCACTAGTCCCTAATTATTCATTATCTCCTACCTCTACTACCCCTATCTCTTCTGGTCTATCCATTTTCAAAAATTTTGAGGGAGTATCAGGGATCCTACCTTGTCATGTAGCACCATTCTTTTATATTTCCACGCTGGCATTCTACACATAGTCTGGGTGTTCGTTAATCTCAAAGCTATGGAAAAGAAAAAACCCTTTTCAACTCCATGTAGATATCTTTATAGTTTTCTATATTGTGTAATTCTCGTGTGGCTTTGTATAACCTGTTCCGTAGATCTTTTCATTTGCAATCTAAGTCTTTGATCTGTAGGACCTACCTGTCGACGCTCCAACATTACCCATGTGCGCAGCTCGATTTGGGGGAATCCACATAGACCATTGATATCTGATCTATCCTCATCAGGGCCATTCATTCCCAAGAGATTTAAAAATTTTCCAACCCCTTTTCCTTCAATCGAGTGAGCAACTCCTACTTGTGGAAATTCTCCTATCCACTGATCGAGATTGATCTCTCTTTGCAGCCGTCGATCTTTGCATGAGTTATAAATTTTCACACATTGAAATCCTGACTCCATTCATGCTAGTTTGGACCACAGAATCTACCCTAACCGTAGATCTATATTCACCTTTATCTCCACCGTCTGATCGCTTCTCCCTTTAACACATTTTGCTATTCAAAAAAATTACTTAGGCCGAGCATGTTCACCACATGGAAATTCTTAGCGTCGTTGATCTGGTGTTGGATCAATCTTAGCTCTCCAACACTGCTTCCATTTAACATATTATATAAATCCCAAGGCCACATTCTACCTTGTATCTCCATTCTGCGAAATCTCTGTCTGTCGTTGATATTCACCTCCTTGGATATGACCCGTCGATTCATGATTTTCTTCACCTTATTCCTATTGTTGCTTACTCAAAAGGTGAAATGGCCTACCATCATGGATTGGAAACCCTTTCACCATCTAACGGTCCATTGTGAGTGCTTCATGCACCCCAAATATCCTAAAGGGTTCCTTCATGGTATTTCCAATAGGGTCATTTTCCAAAAATCTCCAGTAACCCAAAAATATTTCAAATTATGGTGCTAACATGTTGGTTGCCATAGGTGTGTGGAATAATTTATAGTGAAATAAATCTCTACAAAATGTGTCTTCCAAAGGTGTGGATGCATCAAACCCATCATGGACTGGTCTAACATAAGGGATTTCTTCTGACTCTTCACTCGAAAGAGGACTCCTTCCTTGAGAAAAATCATCCTTTTCTTGGGCAATGTCTGTGTGCTTGGAACTCATCATCTGCATCCCAAAATTCTTCAAGCACAAAACAATCAGAATTCACCTCATATTCATGTGTATGAAGGTATCCAATGGCTGAAAATCAAATCTTTGTGGCTGTCCACATGTTAGGACAATGTCAGTCACAACAAAAAAATTATTGCAGAAATTAAACTTTTTACCTCCCATAGACTTCATTCCCAAGGTGTCTCTATCCACCCAATCAATGGATGAATAAGGAATTTTATTTGCTAATCCATATGAAATGTGATCAGACACTTCCTCTGGATTAGATTCTACCATCCATAAGGGTATGTCATAATGTGTCTCTTTCCAAGCATGTGTGCCATAACCCTCCACTGATGCAAGCAATTCTAGTACATCCTTGATTGTCTATTTCTATGATATTTTTATCTACCCAATCCATGAATAGATAATCATATTTTTTTGTTGATTCACTTGGAATGTCCTTAGCCATATTTCCCATAGCTAAGAACACGTCATCCTTCCTCCCAATCTCAATGAGTGCTTGGCCAATATTTTCTTCTTCATAGTTTTTCACAAGCACCTGCAAATATGCTCCTTCCTCATGGTCGTCCTCCATATGAGGTTCCTCCATTATACCCAAAACATTTCATTCCATGCAACATGAAAGGTGTGAAACCTTCAAATCCTTTTGAAGTTGATAGATATTCAACTTTGACTCTTGAAGGGATCTTTGGGTGATCCGTAGGACCTCAACTTTAGTGCATTAAAAGTTTGTTGTAAAAGAATGCGTGCAACAGGTTAATTAAAGTGACAGCATTAACATAAATTAAATGCTCAGAACAGGAATGAAAACCACAACACTGATGGACAGATACAAGGGAGAAAAAAACATAAACAGAGTCACAAACAGAAGTTGATAACGGAGTTCACCCCCTCCAATGGGTACCGATCCAATTAATGGATTTAAAAGGTACAAATGGTTCTGGACTAATCACAGAAACTAGACATTACAGTAAAGTCTTCAAGAACTCCTCTCTAAAAGTTACAAAACTGGACTTCAACAGACAAAAGAAGCCAAGTATAACTGAGAGTAGTCGACTTCAACAGGTACAGCAAAATGCTCTCTGAAGCTTCTCATCACAGAGAAAATGTTGCACTGTTCTCCCAACGAACTGAGTCCCCCTGCGTCCTTAACTGCCCCTCCACTGAACGAGTTCCTCCTTTAAGGCTCATCTTTTCCGTTACAAAGGGCCAAAATGTCCAAGAAAATGCGACTGTTCGCATCCTTTCGATGTTATCCCAGCTGTGGCATAACTGCCAAGAAAAGCTTTGTCCACGGTTACAAAGAAGTTGTACACATGATGAAATATCCAGCCACATCAATGTTTCGCATGAGGGATATTCCCGCCATGCCAAGGATCAGAACGAAACCATGCGGACTAAACTTCTGGAAGTTTTAGCCAACCGTGCTTCGCCATTGTGAAAAAGGATAAGCAACGGGCTCCGATGGTCTCAATCGGCAATTGGTTGGTTTTCAAGTCGGAAGCTTTGTTACTTTGGTTTCCGCAGTTGTGGATGGTGCACCACTTATTTTTCCGATCTTTTATCTATCCGTTGTTGCGTCTCCTGAATCGCTCCGTCTTCCGATCCGTCCGAATGCTCGTCATTGCGGAGGAAGAAGGATTTTAAGCTTCCGTCGTTGCGGCTACTGGAAGGCTTTCGTCTTTCGATCCATTTAAGCTTCTGCTGTTGCGGATGACGAAAGCACTCTGCCTTCCGATCCATCTGAATGTCCGCTGAGCTTCCTCATGGCGGCTGCTGGAAGCCTTCATACTTCCGCCGTTGCGGATGCCGGAAGCCTTTATGCTTCCTATCCTTCTATCTTCGCCGTTGCGGAAGAGAAATCACTTCGGCTTTCGAACGTCTTTAAGCTTCTGCCGTTGCGGCTGCCGGAAGGATTCCGACTTCCGATCCACCCATAGGTTTCCGCCATTGTGGAAGGTAAAAGGATTTGTGAGCCCGCTGTTTCGGAAGGGAAATGCTTCCGGCCTCTGATCTGCACGACTTCTGTGGTTTCGCCGTTCATTTTTTTCCAACCGTCGTTTCAGAACCATGTACCATATTGGATCTTTAAAGAGGAATAATTCACCGGATCAATCCTCCCCATTGGAGAGCTTTTGGACCTCCAAAAGCCTAGATCACCCTGCATGTAAGTGAGGGTACAACTTCCTCACCTTTCCAATCTCCATACATCCTGCCTTGCTTAGAATCTGCATATTAGTCTCCTTGTCCATGACCAACGGAGGTTCATACCATTTAAAATTCTTTGCATATGCGACTGGAGATAAGCTCAAACAGAAAGACTTAAAGATCTCAAAATGATCATAAACAAAATTGAGCTTTTTACCTTTTAATCTTCCCTTGGTGATCTGCAACCAAATTTGCTTTTCAACTTCAAAAGGATGATGGTTTTCATGTCTGGCTTTGCAAATTGCCTGACTCTTCTCCTGCTGTTCTTACACTATCTGCTGCACTGTTTTCTTTGCATCATGATGTACACCTCTCACATCTTTTGTGCCGAAAGAAAAGTCCACATGTGACTTCAACAGATAACAAAAACAAGTCTCAAAAGGAGATTTAATGCACTGCATGTGCTGCAACTGTTCACCCCAAGCCTTACAATAATCATGAACAGTCTTTTGCATAACCATCCGATTCATGCCAATATTTGGAAGAGGCATGCTTTGCTGCAACTACACTTCATGTTGTACATCTCTATTAAGTGATAATCTTTCAGGTCCCTATAACAAAGCACCATACTCGGGAACACATTTAATTAATTTAATTCCATGTTCCACCAATGATTCACCTTTAACAGCCATTAATGCAAACTTCCTACTAGCATTCACTATCATTTTCATTTGACTTGTAGTGACTAATGCTAGATTTGTTCTCATATGATGTGCACGAACAATGTATTCCACACCACCTTTAAAGAGATGATATTTGTTCTGCTCTCTATAAAAGACTGCTCTCCGGTCATACAAATATGGACTCCCAAGTACAATTCCACAAATGTCCAGTGGTACTACATCTAGTTCTACCTCATCCATAAACTTTTCAGTGATTGCAAATTTCAAAACACATTTCTTTGTAACTTGCAATTGTGTATCATTAGTAACCCAACCTAGAGGATAGGGCTTTTCATGAGGCACAGTAACTAAATGCAACTTCTTAACCACTTCTTCTGATATCAAATTCACTTGAGAACCACTATCAAACAATGTATCAACCTTTGTATTATTTGTAATGACACGAACATGAAACAATTCACTTCTTCTTTTACCACCATGCATAGAAGTAGATAGCAGATTTGCATTTGTACTTGCACATGAATTAGAACTTGAACTTGCATCAATGGAAAGAGATATACCTTCATCTTTACCTCGGATCCCTATTTATGTGATCTTAGTCTCATCACCTGAATCAGATCCCAAGTCTTGAATTATTGCTGCAGTAGCTGCTTGATTATCCTTATCTTTGTTTTTATTTCTTCCCATCCACTTTGGCTTTAATTCTGGATGAAGTTTCCAGCACTTTGAAACATCATGCCCTTTCTGACAATGTGAGCATGTGGGTCTCTCACCCTCTTTCGTGATGGTAGCTGTTTCCTTTCCCTTATCTTTGCTTTTATCTTTGTTGTCAAATTTAGATGACTTCTTCATAAACAAATCATCATCTTGCTTACCCCTAGCTTCTAAATGTGTAGCTTGAACACATACATCATCCAAATTACTGGGATTAAACATCAACAAAGTATTTCGCAGATAAGAATGCATGCCACCAATATATTTAAGAAGATTTTCTTGCGTGTCCAATGCAACATTCAATGCAATATCCTTCTTTCTGAATTCATGAGTATAATCTTGAATGCTTTGTCCTTTAGCTTGTCTAAACATTTGCCAGCTCATTATTAATTGCTGCATATGACCTAAAGGATAAAATTGCTTTCCTAATACTTCAATGAATTCATTCCAAACTGAAATAATTTTACCATTCTTTCGAAGATCTTGCTGAATCTTTCTCTCCCACCAATTAAGAGCCATTCCACTCATCCTCAAAGTGGCCAATTGAATCCTAGAAGGGTCATCATTAATTCCTTGCACCCTGCAATATACTTCAAGCTGCTTGATCCAATTGTCTAATTTTTCACCATCTACATATCCATTATAAATAGGTAATTCAAATTTTACATCCAATTTGAAATAAGGCATATTAGGACTTGCATTATTTGAATGAGAAGTATGAGAAGAAGAAAAAGTCTATTTAGTATCAGGAGGATCACCATCACCTCCTACTCCTTTACCCTTTTCTTCTAGATTCACTTCTACATCTCTGGATGGATATCCTTCTTCTTTCTTCTTCCTTTCTGCTCGCTCATTGAGTAGAATTTCCATCATGGATTTCATGCTCATAAAAGCCTCCAGAAACTCAGTTTCAGAAGTGACAGGTTTTTCCCGTTCGGTATGTCCTTCTTCTTCCCCTTGTAGAGAAGACATGGTTCTTGAGAATGTTCTCCTGGAGCCAATCTCAGGATCTCCTTCAACTAATTCTCCTTCACCTATCTTTAACCTAGACCTGGTAAGCATTCACAAACTTGCACAATAGTCAACCAGTTCTGATACCATAATATGATTCGTAGGAACTCAACTTTAGTGCATTAAAAGTTTGTTGTAAAAGAATGCGTGCAACAGGTTAATTAAAGGGACAGCATTAACATAAATTAAATGCTCAGAACAGGAATGAAAACCACAACACTGATGGACAGATACAAGGAAGAAAAACACAGAAACAGAGTCACAAACAGAAGTTGATAACGGAGTTCACCCCCTCCACTGGGCTATGTCTCCGGGTCCCTCTCCAATGGGTACCGATCCAATTAATGGCTTTAAAAGGTACAAATGGTTCTGGACTAATCACAGAAACTGGACATTACAGTAAAGTCTTCAAGACCTCCTCTCTAAAAATTACAAAACTAGACTTCAACAAACAAAAGAAGCCAAGTATAACTGAGAGTATTCGACTTCAACAGGAACAGCAAAATTCTCTCTGAAGTTTCTCATCACAGAGAAAAATCTACACTGTGCTCCCAACAAACTGAGTCCCCCTGCGTCCTTAACCGCCCCTCCACTGAACGGGTTCCTCCTTTAAGGCTCATCTTTGTCGTTACAAAGGGCCAAAACGTCCAAGAAAATGCGATTGTTCGCATCCTTTCGATGTTATCCTAGCTGTGGCATAACTGCCAAGAAAAGCTTTGTCCACGGTTACAAAGAAGCTGTACACATGATGAAATATCCATCCACATCAATGTTCCGCATGAGGGATATTCCTGCCATGCCAAGGATCAGAACGGAACCATGCGAACTAAACTTCCGGAAGTTTTAGTCAATCGTGCTTCGCCGTTGCGAAAAAGGATAAGCAATGGGCTTCGACGGTCTCAATCGGCAATCGGCTGGTTTTCAAGTCGGAAGCTTTGTTACTTTGGTTTCCGCAGTTGCAGATGGTGCACCACTTCTTTTTCTGATCTTTTATCTATTTTTTGTTGCGGCTCCCGAATCGCTCCATCTTTCGATCCGTCCAAATGCCCATCGTTGCGGAGGAAGAAGGATTTTAAGCTTCCGTCGTTGTGGCTGCCAGAAGGCTTTCGTCTTTCGATCCGTTTAAGATTCTGTCATTGCGGCTGCCAGAAGCGCTCCGCCTTCCGATCCGTCTGAATGTCCACTGAGCTTCCCCGTGGCGGCTGCCAAAATCCTTCATACTTCCGCCGTTGCGGCTATCGGAAGCCTTTATGCTTCCAATCCTTCTATCTTCATCGTTGCGGAAGAGAAATCACTCCGGCTTCCGAACGTCTTTAAGCTTCCGCCATTGTGGCTTCCGAAAGCGTTCCGACTTCCGATCCGCTTGTAGGTTTCCTCCATTGTGGAAGGGAAAAGGATTTGTGAGCCCACCATTCCGGAAGGGAAACGCTTCCGCCCTCCGATATGCGCAACTTCTGTGTTTTCTCCGTCCTTTTTTTCCAACCGTCGTTTCAGAACCATGTACCATATTGGATCTTTAAAGAGGAATAATCCACCGGATCATTGGGTGCTCTTCATAAATTTATTGGTGATCTCCAACTTATTACTGATCCTTTCTGATTCTTCTTCTTCCTTCTTGACAGCACAATGGTACATTTCAGCCACCATGAAGAGATGATCTCTATCAGACAGTAGGTTCATATAGCTCTCCTCCATCTTGGCCATGCCTTCTTTCAGTGTTATGCAGTCCTCCAAAAAGGCTTCTCCTTCCATCTCTCCTTTTGAAGTTTTCCAACAACATCTTGCCACAAAGGCATTGATGTCAACATGGTTGTTCATGGCTGCCATAAGTTTATCTCCATCCTCCTTTATTGATCCATTCAAATGATGTCTCTCACAAATAAGATCCTCCATCAAGTGTCCTTCATCCAGTGGCTGACATACATGTTCAATTTTTTTATGGCATAAATCCACAGCATATGTTTCTTTCTTAGAATACACATCAACATTAGAAGATCCCGTCAATTCATTTACAATGTATGAAGGGGAAGGTATATCATAGGGATGCAATGAATTATAATCTTTGCATACTTTGGCATTTCATCTTCATCATGCTTCAAGTAAGTACAAAAATCTGAACTGTGTGCATCCCTTTGCATCCAATTTTTCTCCTTTGAATTTTCTACTTCACACACAGCTGGTGGGGGCTTGTCTTCCACTTCATTAGGAAGTTCAACTAAATGATTTCAGAAATGATATATGTTCTTCTTTTGGATATGATCAAAAATATCCCTTATCATTAGTGACAACCTCACACTCCTCTGTCCCTTCTGAAATGAGGCTATAGTTCTCCTCTTCGTCGCAAGACCCTTCGTTAAGCTGTGACTGAATTTTGTGCTCACATTCCTCAAAAAAAATAGGATCTCATTGATATTCCTCTATCTTTCTTCTTTTCCCCGATCTAAATCTCCTTCCACTTCTTAGGACTCTAGCTTCTAGTTCAGGTTCTATACTTCATGGGAACATCTCATCTTGCCATTTCCCATTTTCTCTGTAGATCACCCACGACATATCCCCTCTCCTTGGATATGTAGATCAAATACTCAACTGCAAGATTCCCTTCTCATAAACTAGAATATTTAACCATGTGTTGATAGATAACAAATACCTTCTTCATGGTCCTTGGAAAAAATTTCTTTCAGCCTCACTATATGAGGTTATAGTTTCTACTGCAAACTCAGTAATATATCCTTGCAGAATACTGTCAACCTAAAATTCAACAGCTCTAGAGATGGGGTTACTTACACTGGTTATCTCGCGAACCAACTGATCGGTCCACTCGACTGTTTCTCTTCTCTAGAAATTTGTCTGCCTAGTTGCCAGTCTTGACAACCACTCATGTAGTATAATAGGAAACTCTGCAAAGAATATCTCATGAATATCAAAATATATGTACTCATCCACCCAGTTTTCTACACTCAACTGTGATCCTGTGCTCTCTTCTTGTGCAAAGGCTAGCATCTTAGAATCTAGCCAGTTCTCTATTTCATTCTTTGTCGGATGCCACAACATTTCCATTGACTCAAATGGTTAACGGTCCCGGTAATGGAACCATTTGTTGGCCTCTTTCTTCTTCTTGTCTCAGCCCTCGGTTCAACAACAACACAATACCAACAGGACACCAAAAGACATCGACCCTATAGAGCAAGACCAGTCAGCAATGCCTGTGAGGCAGGCGCAGTCTCACCTAAGATATCTTAATGTGTAACTGCCAGAACCATGTTTCCGCAGTTGGAGAGGGATTATAGTCCCTTGGCGCGTGGCCAAGGTGCTCGACATAGATAGGAGGATGGATTCTATTGATGTGTGACAGAGGTGCAACTGTGTGCCACAACTAACACATGACACAACCCTATCCTTAACCACTTAACAACTGGTGCAACCGTGCGGTGCAACTGACTCCTTACTTATAATGAACAGTGTGCAACTTATGTTGTGTCTTAGCAGCTTAATCATGAAATCATACGGAACATGTCGACAATGCATTAACATTCATTCATTCACTAATTGGTAATATTGCAACATACATTCAACAATAACCATAAACTATGCAAAGTAAGAAAAAATTCACATAAGCATTCAATCATTCAACAACATACATCCATTTGACACAGGAGATTAATGCGGAAACCCATCTGGGAAAAACCACCAAGGTGCTCTTTATTTGGCATGAGAAATATAGGTAGCACCTTGCAGTCTACAACTTGCAGACTGTTCTGACATATTTCTTTCTGACTCATACTCTTCTTGCTCTCATGCTCTCTAGTTTATTATTCTATCTACTCCTATTGATCCGCACACAGCCCGTATCGACTCTTCTACTTTACTATCTACGCACTTAGCTGCAGATTCATTCTACTACTAGTGGTTTGAACACTCAGCTACAAGATCTAGGACTCAATAGCCTTCTACTTCTACTAGACTCCTCTCTGAGTCACTAAACAATACTGAACCTAACAGACTTACTGTCTAACTTACCGAACGAGACTAAAAAAATCTAACAAAGTCTAACCCTTATACAGAGCAAGTTCCTCCTATTTATAGTATTTACAAGACCACGCAGGGTCGATTGAGTATAGATCAGTTATTACAAACTCAAGTGTCTACAAAATATCTACAATTACATTGATGACAGACCAAACTGGCCGCAAAAGTCCTGCATGCCATTAACCACAACCATAACTAGTCACATAAACGTCTTTCATCCTTCTGTATTGGTCATAACTAGTTGAAAAAATGTCCTTGGTTTTATGTCAGTTTTTCCATCTACAGTCTTCCATCGGTTTGTGCTTGTTCCACTTTAACTCTTCTACCTACCTCTTCCTTCCTCCTCACAACTATCCTCATTTCAGCTTCTTACTTTACCTACTTTTCTCCGTCACGCGCTCTCTTTTCCTCTTGCACTTGAATGATGGATTCTTCCTTGTGCACTTTTCCTGGCCCAACAGGCCCACAACACTCACATGTGGCTCATCCCAAGCCACTAAGCAAAAACGATGCCTTAGCAAACTTTAGTGCTCACAAAATTCAAGCCTCTAGTGTATTCTACATGACAGGACCAACCTTGTCCTAAAATTCCTTCAAAATTTGTTGCACCTTGGCAACTTCCTCTATTACTTCCTCCACCTTCTTGGCCAACTGTTCCACTCGGTCGAAACTGATGTGTTCCGAAGGTCCTGCTTCTAGTGGCTACATGATATGCTGAAGCTTATGTTGTACAAGATAAATAATCCTTGTTACTCATGCTACTTCTTATTGGTGCGTAGCTACTTCCTCATTCCTAGTCCGCTCTTGGTCATAGAGATCTTGGAATTCCTGCTACAGCTGCTTGATCTTAGCCAATTTTGTCACCTTCTCCTTAAGCAACAGCTTCTTCATCTCTGCCTTTTCTGCTGTGATTTTCTCATCAGCTTGCCATGTGTTTTCCTTGATATTTTCCCTAGTCTCATCTTGTAGAAGTTCTTCCCACATTATGGAAACGGCTTCAACTGCCTCAGTGTGGAGTTTTTCTCCTTTGCTTATCCTCGCAAAAGCCTCAAACATTGTTTTTCTTCGCTTTTCAAGCACCTCTGGAGGTGTGCTTGGTATCTGCTTCTCCTAAAGCTTTTCTACTTGCTTCTTGATTTCCACCATGATCTTGGAGAGGTGGCCAACCCCGGAAACTGATTCTTTATCTTCTTGACCTGCTTCCGGTGGGAAATCCACAACCACGCCTTTGATGGATTCAGTGAGTGCAAGCATGATTTGCTCTCTTGCCTCAATTTCCTACTCCTTTTCTCTAATGATGGTCTTGCACGTTGTTGAATTCCTTTTCTTCTTGGTGGCATGATATGACACCGCATTTTATCTGAGGCGCACCTCGGTCGCAGCTACCTGTTGGATAACATAGACTTCATCCAATGTGAGTTTAGAGAAGTCCATGTTGAGCATCTCAAACTCGTGGACCACATCATCAAACTCAGGCATTTGTGTCTCTATTACTTGGGATTGGATTTCTACTTTGATTAGTGACACCATATTTGGTGGGACTAACGGGATACTAGGATCTACGCCATAAGTTTTAGCCTCAACAGTAGTTTTATCTTTGTTTACAGCCTCTTTCAGCTGGTTAATATGTTCGGCGAGCTTGTTGGTCAGTCGCATATGTTTATTACCTGTTCCTATTAAGCTAGACTTTGCAACCTGTGCAATGGCATTGGACAACAAGTTTATGTCCTTATTGGATAAGTTGACCATATTAGTCGATTTGTCTGCTCTCCTCTCCTTGCATGGATGTTGTTCTGCAATGCGCGACTCTTCTCGAGCCTTCTTCACATCCTCATTAGTAGGTGTGCCCTTAGAGTCATCATCCTTATCATCCTCATCATGATATTTGTTCTACTCATTGTCATCATCATCGGAGTTCAGTGACTTATCGTCTTGTCGGTCGTTGCCATCATTGTCTTCTCTATCCTGATGGTCATTTTCGTGACCATTCTCTTGGCCATTTCCTTGAACATTTTTCACATCAGTTCCTATCGCAATGTTTCCACCTTGGTTAACTGGCAGGTCTTCTTGGTTTCCACCTTCAGCCATTGGCTCTACTAGTGGCCCGCACCATTCTTCAAGCCACTCCTCGATAATTGCGTCTAGGTCTATATCAGTGATCATAAACCCTGCCTGGTGTGCTTGCTTGGTTGGGTCTTTCTTTGGTTCTAGAATAGTGTTATGTACATTAGCCTGGAATTTTATGAACATCGTGTATTTGTGCACCGTCGTAGCTGTTACTCTGTGGGACCTCCTGATAACATCACGTGGGGCCTCTCCATGAAAAAATAAATCGATGTTATTGTCCATCTAGTGGATCTTGTCTACTTTATCCTCCCAGAGGTTCTGATACTTTGCGCCATGGAAAAGCACTGGGACATCCATCGACTGGTAGTCTGGCGGGTTGGACCACAGAATGAAAGAAATCAAGATGAGCAACCAGGATTAATGAAATTTGGCCCTAAGTTCCTTCTACACCTACTCTGCATCATTTATCAGTTCGTTTAGCAGGAACTGCGATCAGTTGAAGATTACTTCGTGTGTGCATTGTTCTGTGATTTCTATCGCCCCTGCGATGCACTCAGTATGTCTCATATTGTGCAAAAGTTTGCAAGATAAGATTCTGGTTGCAAACCTTACCATATTATCCTCTATGGGGGATATGAGGAATCCCCTACCTGCGCACTGAAGGTTATACTTCTGCTTCATCTTGGTGGTGTCTCCGTTCTGGTGCAAATATGGCGAAGGGTCATTCCCTATCTTTGGCAGACCTGTTATCGACGAGATGAGCTCGACGTCAATAGGGTAGGGTCGGTCGAGCCATAGACATCCTCTGTGAAACCAGATAAGGAGTTGCTTCACATACGTGGTCACCTGGGTGTTGTTCCCAAAGTGTGGCATGAGAATCAAGTTTAGCAAGCCCACACTATCAACACCGCTGGCCCACTCCATTAGCACTAAGAGCTAGGGCTCAGTCGGCCCGTCTTGAACCGTAACCATGCAATTCCTCCTAACCAATCCTAGCTTCTTGTAGGTGTCTCAACTCTTAAATCGCAGCTTGGCGATATTTGGCACTATGTCCAGCAAGAGGGGTACACCATTGGGGATCCTAGGTGTCTGCAAGGTTGTTTGTACTTTCTTTGGGAGCCTTACCTCTTGCGCATCGGCTCTCCTTTGCCGAACATAGTGGGGGAATTTTTCCTCTTCCCTGGCGGCTCCATCATCTCAAAGTGGTGAGTCTAGTGCATCCTCCTCCATCAGGTACTGCTCAGGTATATCGGCAATGGCCTTAGCCTTGTGTTTCTTTAATAGTTGTGACCTGTATGAATATCTAGTCTCTCTCTCTCTAGCATGTCTCGATGGCACGACTAGTTGCATACCTGCGACTGGTGGATTCTGAACAGGGTTTAGCATAGGGCCTGAATGAGGGGGTGGGACAAGGGTTGAACCGGCCACATGGACAGGTTGCTTCCTTGGTCAAGCCATTGATCCTAGTTCTGGTTCATGTTCAGGTTGGTGTACTTCATTTGATTCAATTTCCTCTTCAATCAGACATGGATGGGAAATAGTTACATCAGAAATCTCACTGAAACTGAAAATATTGATGACCATGGGTTTCGGCTCACTCTTTGTTACAAGCTTTGGCTTTGTCAACTCTCAGCTCTGGTTCTCTCTTGCTTTCTTTATTCGTGTAAAATAGTTCTTGGTGATGAAGCCTCATATTTATAGGCACCTATGTGCCCTATGATCGTCACTTTGATGGGAGATTGAGGTCTTGTTGATCACATGGGATTCTCGTTTGACATGTTCCTCATCAATTTGGCTACTCGATTTCTAAGTTGTATCTGTCAAGGAAGTTATGGTAGTTATGAAGAGGACGGTTGATGGGACCAAAAATTACATCGTCATTCTCCTCGTATCTCATCGAATTGATGACACTTAGTTTTCATAACCATCTCAATATTCGCTGAATATTTTCACTTTAATATCAGACATCCTGTCATTCCCGCTTTTTCCTGCGCTTTGCCTGGTTCTGTCGCAGACGTTCGACATAATAGTTTCCTTGCGTTCTCTTTTTTTTTCTTCTTTTTTTCCCACGGCACAATCTTAGCCAGGAATGTCGCGGTCATCATAGTAAGGTTTCAGGTGACTATCGTTCACCATGCCCATGATGCATGTTCCATCTAGTTTTTGCAGTTTTACTACGCCCATGTCAGTGATGAGCGTGATCGTATATGGCCCTAGCCAATGCGTTTTTAACTTTCCTGGATATTTGAAGAATTTGTTGTCATACAAAAACACAAGTACTCCGACTTTGAATGGATTAACCCAAATATTGCGATCATGACATGCTTTATGCCTCTTCTTTTTGACAGTCTTATGTAATCCTGCGACAAAGCATTCTTCTTCCATTCGAATAAGCTGTGACAACCTTTTCTCAACAGCATCTCCTTCGATCATCTCCATTAGCACAACAATCCTTAGACTTGGCACAATGTACTCCATTGGCATAACAACTTCTTGGCCAAACACCAGTCTGAATGGGATGTTCCCTGTTATTCGCTTGCAAGTTGTGCGGTATGCCCACAACACAGCTGACACTTTCTGGTCCCAGTCATCTCGATGCATGTTGCATACCTTGGTTAATGAATTCTCCAAAATCTTTATGAAGGCTTCAACCATTCCATTCTCCTGAGGATTATAGGGCGTTGTATTATTATGCTAGATCTATAACTCTGCAGTAAGCTCAACAATCATTTTGTTAACAAAATGCATACCTTAGTCGCTGAGTAGAATGTTTGCACAACCAAATTTGGTCACCACATTTTCAAATAAGAACTTTATCGCAATCGCAGTAGTGCAATCTTTAACAGGTGTGGCTTCTGGCCATTTGGTTAAGTAGTCTATCACAGTGATAATGTAGCACATGCCAGTTCTCTTTCCTGGTGGACTAATTGGTCCGACGAAATCAACAACCCACTTGTCAAATGCTTGCAGTGTTATCTATGGCGCAAGCAGCATCTCCTTGCAACGCGATGGTTTTCCTATTCTCTGGAAGATATCACAGCACCTGTAGAAACTCTTAGTATCCACATGTATGGTTGGCCACCATAGTCCTTCTTGTAATATCTTGAGCACAGTTTCCTTTCCTGCATAGTGTCCTCCTACGACACCGACATGTGTTTCACTCATTATCCATTGTCACTCATGGTCAAAAATACATTGACACAGTATGTCATCCATGCCCAATTTGTATAAGTGTCCACCAAACCAAGGATGTTTTTAAGGGATCATACTTATTTAAAAGTGTATAAATGTTGGCAAATATTACCAATTCTTAAAACGCCAAGTATAAAATGATTGGTGATATTTTTCAAAAAGTATTTTAATTTCCAAGGATTTTATATTGTTTATATAATAATTTGGCAATTTTTACGGTGAAAAAAAANACAGGGCTTCAAAAAATGCAAAATGGTGAATCTTTTTTGGGAGAAAAACATGGAAAAATAGCCCACTGGGCTAAAATTCGCCCCTAAAATTATCCCTGCACCAAACAACGTATAATCAATATCTTTGACAACCAAATGTTTCTTCTGGTTAGTGGATAATCCTTCAGGCGCATAACTTGTGCTGAGGAGATGGATGATGGCATTAAACTCTGTATTCTGATCATCCATCATATGGATCGCAAATAGTTGCGCGTCGGGAAAGTTATCCTCCAGAATAGTTGGTTCTTCACCACTTTCTATCTGTGACAGGTGGTATGGCCTGACATTCAATCGACCAGCTTTAACTATGACCTCAAATTCAAACTCTTGAAACAGGAGGAGCCATCAACAGATCTTTCCCCCCAACATTGGCTTCTTGACCAAGTACTTCAATGCCGAATGATCAGTGTACATTTTGAAATGTCCACCCAACAAGTAATGTGAAAACTTCTGAAGTGCATAGACCATAGCAAGGCCTTCTCTCTCTGTCGTGGTGTAATTTTTCTCTGTTATCGACATTTTTATGCTAGCAAAAGCAATGGGGTGGTCAAGCGCACCCTCTCCTGGTTGTGTCAAGACAATGCCGAGCGCCACAGACGACGCATCAAAATTAACATGGAACTCCTTCTTCTAGTCCGAGAATACCAGTATTGGCAAAGTGGCCATCTTGTTCTTTATATTATCCAAGCTTTCCTGACAAGGTTCCATCCATTGAAACTTTATCTTTCTTCAACATCTTCTCCATGGGTGCAGTTATCTCTACATATCCTATGATAAATTTCCTATAGTAGCCTATATGTCCTAACACTGATCTGAGTTGCATGACTAATGTGGGTGGTGGTAAGTCAAGGATAATCGCAACTTTTGTTGGGTTGACCAAAATTTCATCACGACATACAACATGACCCAACAACACATCGAATGGTGCACAAAAAATTCATTTCTTGGAATTAAGTGTGATCTGATACTGGCGACAGTGGCCCAACATCATGCACAAACTCTTAATATGGTCTCTTACTAGACCAAACACAGTCCAATCATCAAAGTAGACCTCAATAAATTTATGAATGAAATATTTAAAATCATAAACTACTATTCTAGAAAAAATAGCAGGAGCATTCTTGATTCCAAAGGGCATTATCGTATACTAGTAGCATCCCCATTCTGTGACGAAATTAATTTTATGGAAATATTCCTTCGTGATTCTAAATTGATGATAGACAGAGAAGCCGTCAATGAATGAATACATCTCTTGTCCTCGGACGATTTCCAATACTTCATCTGTAAATGGTGTTGGGAAAGGATCGTGTAGGCATGCATCATCCAGCTTCCTTAGATTGACACGGATCATGACTTCACCTGTGGTTTTCTTATCCTGTATCACTATAGGGCTGATCCACTCTGATTCCTCAATAGGTTCAATGATGCTTTCGTCGAGCATGCGACCCAATTCTATTTTTACCTATTCTTTATACCTCCGATTCAACCTATACGGTCGTTGTTTGACTGGCTTAGCATATGGTCTTAGGTGTATTTTCATCTCTCCCAGGTCACCGATTATTCCCTTCATCTCTGAGAAATTGGTAGGAAATAGGTCCTTGATACTCATGCAGCAAGTCTGTCATCTTTGCAACTGTCTCTTCATCCCAATAATCTCCTATATTAGTGAACTTTGGGTTCTCTGGCGACTAAATGTTTACTTTCTTGATTTTCAGCGGTTTGAGGAACTGGTCAATTGAAATACCACTTCCTTCAACTGTGTGTGTACCCTCTGATTCTGGTATGTTTATGTTGGTCAGATCATCATCTAGGTCTCCAACTAGATTATAGCAGGCCATCCATTTCTTGATGGCCACGCTGCACTGGTGGGAATTTGCCTCTTCGACAAGGATTTCAGAAAATATATTTTCCTTTATCGTTTGAAGTGCATCATCAACTGTAGGTTGCTCATCGATGAATTCAAATGTGTGCGTGAATTTTTTAGCTACCTCTTCCCAATCCTGAGTTCCTTTTCAAAACTCCATAGATGTATACCAACTTCGGGGTGGCATTTCCAATGTGTGAATGAAATGATGGACCCATTCCTAACGCGGGTATTCTACAAATGCGGTGCGACACTGATTTATGTTCTCAACAGGGTTTGACAAACCTATGTACTTGTGACTCATAGTGGTGAGTTCTTCACTGAATTTGGCTTCCATCAACCTTCAACACTATGGCCATTCTGATATGGAATTCTTGTGTGTACCCCACCATCTGGCAAGCATAGCTTTTAGCACATGGTCTAGTGCAGATAAGCGCTATGACTCTGTGATGTGTCCTTAAAACTCATGAAGGAAGGTTGCAAGGTTAAGTAAACTCTCAAAGGTGGGAAGCTCTCGTAGCTTGTTCTCCACCTGTCACACAGTCCTTGTGATTTTGATGCATCTCGTCATAGAGACCTCATGCAACTGGTTTCACCAATTTTCCAAGGCATCTCCTGATTCAGATGTGCATGCGCTAGCACTCTTCCAGCTCAGATTTCCATCTGTTGTCAGATTAATGTAATCTTCTTGTAGGGTAGTGACATTGTAGATTTGGTCGAGATAATCACCCTGCCCCTCATTGTAGACAAGCTTGATGTATCTTTGTCCGTCCAATGGATCGATGGGTGATACCACTCTCATCTCATTATCTTAGAATGAGAGTATCCTTTTCTTGAAATTGATAATGGTCTAATTTTCTATGGCCCAATCTATTCCCGGCAGCATGGGATATGGATTTGTGTCATCAACAATGTTAACGACTTCAAAGTATGAAAATGTGTGCAACCCCTCAATGTCAATAGGGACTTGAATCAACCTACCAATTAGTAGGACCTTCGCCTTATTTGCAAGTCACAACTGGACAGGAGACCAGTCCAAGCGCGACTTGCCCATGCTTTCCTAGGTTTGGCACGTAAAAATATTGATATCCGAGACCATGTCTAAAATAATGTAATCCATGTCATAGTCACATATCTGTGAAGTCGTTCTTAACTTGCGCCCAGTTTTAAATTTATTTTTAACCTGGTTAACTCTCCTTTCTGGTTGTGACTCTTCTAGGGTTTCTTCTATCAGTGCTTGTAGTCCTGCAATAGCATCTTTATCTTGTATTAGCGCTAAGCAACTTAACAGAAATGATTTGAGCTTACTAACCTTTTTCAGGATTTGCTTCTGGAATAGTTACTGGAAGCGTTTAGGCATCTCCCTGACTTCTCCTGATTTTGATGGTTGTTATTGATCTATGAACTCTGGTCGCACATCTAAAAATACTTGCTTCTATTTTTAAACGTCGAATGGTACTTTCTTCTACGTCGCGGGTCGTACATGTGGTTGCAGTTGTTCTTGCAGTACATCCTGATCAGCTTTGGTCACAGCACCTCCTCGTGTTACGACAACAATGCTTGGCTCTCTTGGATCAATAGAAATCATCTTGATATTCAAGTTAGGATTCATATTCAAGTTAAGCACAAGGTTGGGGCTTGTGATGGTCCTATCCTGCCACTTTGCAATCAACTGAGGACATTGCTCCACATTATGGTCCTATCCTTTACAATATGAACATGTATTTGCAAGTTCCTGACAATATCTGGAATAATGGCCTAGTTTTCCACAGTTATAGCATGTAACCTATCCTCTTCCTCTACCAAATCCTCCTCCTCCTTGACCTCTGAAGTTTCCACCACCCCTTCCCTGTGGGTATGCTTGCTGCGGGGGGTACTAGTTCTGCAGGTAGTGCGGTTGATAGTGATTTTGTTGCACATATGGTTTTTTTGGTGCATACTGAGGCTGATACTCGTTTTGATAATTATTGGGTGGGAACTGCGCAGGATAATAGGGTCCTTGCATTGGTTCAGCCTGAGGCTTCCCATCATTCTTCATCAAGTAGGTGTCTACCATCTTTTCCTTCAGGAGCTGGTATGCTCGGCAATCCTTCTCTTCATCGCCTACTGACTTACAAAATTTATAGAAGAGGTTTGTTGGGGTACTTACAACATTTTTCAAGTATATACACTCCTCGTTGCTATGTCCTCTATTCTCGCATATGTGGCATTAGGGTAGTTCGTGGGCACTCAACGAGTTTGGCACACCCGATGCGATATATTTTATGTAGGTCAAACAATTATCCTTGGTGTGTCCATCTATTCTGCATTTCCTGCACCATAAGTATTCATGTGCTTCCATGACCTTATTGATTTCCTAAAGTTGTACGGTCATATTATCCAAGCGTGACTGAATCTGCACCATTATTGCAACACCATCGTCGATCGGCAAAGCTTCCAGCTTCATTTCCAATTCTAGCGCTTATGTCCGTGATTCAATACTTTGTTGCATTAATGGGCCTCAGATGTGTGGTAATAGCACAGCAATAAACCACTCTTTATGTTGTACATCCGAAATTTGGAAACTTACTTTTTCCATCAAGGTTTTAAATCGCTAGTCAAAGTCCTATACTAACTCTGCTAATGATTGTTTTATCTCCTTGATTTCAGTGATACACTACAACTCAGATTTAGGTTTTTTGAACTCAAAAATCATCGCGAGTTGTATCTCTTCAAGGTTTTTCTGTGGTTCTCCTGGTGGTACTACACAGAAATTCGTAAACCAATCCAATGCACGACCCCTTAGATTTGCGATCATCTTCTCTTTCCTTAGGTCTGCATTGTGAACTAGGAAAACCATCCAAACAGCTTCACATAGGAACCAATGATGCTCTGGATCCATTTATGCATTCCCATTGAATGTGGGTAACAAGATATCATGCCTGGCCATTGAGTTGGCGTTGGGGTTATTTGATGAATTTAGTGGAGGTGTACCCCCCTGCGAGCTAGTTGCAGTACTAGCACTATTAGTATTAACAACCCTTCTAGGAGATGAGGCTCTAGACCTTACCTTTGGTGATACTCCTAGTGTGATGTAGTAACACCCTAATATTGGTGTCTCCATAAGCTCTTCGAACTCCTCTGTCCCTTCTGAAATTGGGCTATAGTTCTCCTCTTCGTTGCAAGACCCTTCGTCCAGCTGTGACTAAAGTTCATGGTCACTTTCCTCAGATAGACTAGGATCTCATTGACCTTCCTCTATCTTTCTTCTTTTCCCTGATATGAATCTCCTTCCATTTCTTAGGACTACAGCTTCTAGTTCAGATTTTGTACTTCCTGGGAACATCTCAGCTCACCATTTCCCATTTTCTCTGCAAATCACCCATGACATATCCCCTCTCCTTGGATATGCGACTCAACTACTAAACTACAAGATTCCCTTCTCATAAACTAGCATCTTTATCCATGTGTTGATAGATAGAAAATACCTTCTTCATGGTCCTTGGAAAAACTTTCTTTCAACCTCACTATATGAGGTTATAGTCTCTACTGTAAACTCAGTAATATACCCTTGCAGAATACTGTCAACCCAAAATTCAACAGCTCTAGAGATGGGGTTACTTACATTGGTTATCTCGCGAACCAACTGATCGCTCCCCTCGACTGCTTCTCTTCTCTGGAAATTTGTCTGGCTAGTCGCCAGTATTGACAACCACTCATGCAGTATAATAGGAAACTCTGCAAATAAGATCTCATGAATGTCAAAATATGCGTACTCATCCACCCATTTTTCTGCGCTCAACCATGATCATGCGTTCTCTTCTTGTGCAAAGGCTAGGGTCTTAGACTCTAGCCAGTCCTCTATTTCGTTCTTTTTCAGATGCCACAACATTTCCCTAGACTTAAATGGTTAATGGTCCCGAAAATGGAACCATTTGTTGGCCTCTTTCTCCTTCTTGTCTCAACCTACGATTCAACAACAACATAATACCAACAAGACACCAAAATACATCATCCCGACAGAGAAATCTCAGTCGGCAACGCCTGCGAGGCAAGCGCGGTCTCACTTGAGATATCTTAATGTGTAACTCCCAAAACCATGTTCCTGCAGTTGGCAAGGGATTATAGTCCCTTGGTACATGGCAAAGGCATTCGACAGAGATAGGAGGGTGGAGTCTATTGATGTGCGATAGAGGTGCAACCGTGTCCCACAACTGACGCTGGACACAACCTTATTGTTAACCACTTAACAACTGGCGCAACCATGTGACGCAACTGACTCCTTACTTATAATGAACTGTGTGCAACTTATATTGTGCCCTAGCAGGTTAATCATGAAATCATATGGAACATGTCGACAATGCATTAACATTCATTCATTCACTAACTGGTAATATTGCGACATACATTCAACAATAACCATAAACTATTCAAAGTAAGAAAACATTCATACTAGCATAGATCCATCTTAAACCTAGACCTAGAAAGCACTAAGAGGGATCCAATTTATTTAGGTGTAAGTTATTTTTATCTTAAATTTTTAAATGTTCATAAAAAATTACACCTCAAACATTTTGATCCCTTTAGTGTTTGGTAAATCCGGGTTTAACATGGATATTTTAATTACTTTTCATTTAGTTTTATTATTGGGTTTTTATTTTTTTATTTATGTCGGTTAACATAATGTTTTTTTTATATGTCGGCTAGCATAACGTGACTAATGTGACAGGATCTCCCCTATACTAGGCTGAGAGCACCTCACTTCTCTCAATGCAATAAGCATTCAATCATTCAACAACATCCATCCATTCGACACAGGAGATTAACGTGGAAACCCATCTAGGAAAAACCACCAAGGTGCTCTTCATCTGGCATGAGAAATATAGGTAGCACCTTTCTATCCACAACTTGTAGACTATTCTGAGATATGTCTTTCTGACTCAGACTCTCCTTTCTCTCATGATCTTTGTTTTATTCTTCTATCTACTCCTACTGATCTGCACACAGCCTGGATCGACTCTTCTACTTTACTATATGCGCACTCAGCTGTAGATTCCTTCTACTACTAGCGTTCTGAACACTCAACTGCAAGATCCATGGCTCAACAGCCTTCTACTTCTACTATAATCCTCTCTGAGTCATTGAACAATACTGAAGCTAACAGACTTACTATCTAACTTACCGAACGAGACTAACAAACTCTAACAAAGTCTAACCCTTATACAGAGTGGGTTCCTCTTATTTATAGTATTTACAAGACCGCGCAGGGTCGAATGAGTATAGTTCAATTATTACAGACTCAAGTGGCTACAAAATATCTGCAATTACATTGATGACATGCCAAACTGGTTGCAAAATTCTTGCATGCCATTAACCACAACCATAACTAGCCGCGTAAACGTCTTTCAACCTTCTATATTGGTCCTAACTAGCCGCAAAACTATCCTTGGTATTCTGTCGGTTTGTCTGTGCAGTCTTTCATCAGGTTGTACATATTCCTCTTTAAATCTTCTACCTTCCTCTTCCACCGACTCGTTCTTCCTTCCTCCTCATAGCTATCATCGTCGCAACTTCTTCCTTCACCTTCTTTTCTCTGTCGCATGCCCACTTTTCCTCTTACGCTTGCACGACAGATTCTTCCTTGTGCACTTTTCCTGGCCCAAAAAATGACATATTTATTTCCACAGGATGAGCCAAGGAAAGTTCCTTGATACCATTGTAATGTCCATGAATCATATTTCAGAGATACTAACTCCAAACAAATACTTGGTACATAAAATTGTCAAACTAGGTGCTAGGAAATCACTAGTTTTGACTGGAAGAACTCAAACTGAAAGGGATTATTCAAAAAAAGAACTCAAATATCTGATATTATTGTAATGTCCCTGATATATAATCAGATCAGAATATTATCTCTGATATAATTTTAATTCAAAATATTACATGAAAATTGCATTCAATCATAGAGCTCTTGAGACTAGGAAAATATGGGAAATTGGTTGATACTTTTGCAAACAAGGAAGTGGGTTGTGGAGATAAATCAAGGAAAATTTGAGTACTTATAAAGTATCTTCCCTATCACATTTATATCAAGTACCATTTAGGTTTCGGAATCAGCATCCACTGAAACCTGCTCCAATGCTTCTGGGTCACCCAACCGTGAAACTAGAAATACTTTGTCAGGTCCAATCAACAAGGGGATTTGGAAGGGTATAGAGGTGTGGTATTACTGGTAAAAGGTATTAAACAAATTTTTATAAAGTCAATAATAGATCCATATTGATCTGGGTTTTCTTGGGAATAATTGGGAAAAACTGGCAGTTTTGGCCCAGGGAGGCCCTGCATAAAGAAGGTGGCACAAAAGAGGTATGAACTCAACTAAAAATCCATCTGAAGTTTAGGATGGATAGTGGGGACAGTTAAAAAACTCCATAAACCTACATAATTAAATTTTTATGTACATAACTCTCATAATTACAAAAAATGTAAGACTAGTTAAATTTAACTAGTCAACTAACTAGGGTGTACAATAATTCATAAATTTCGTATCAAAATGAAACAAGGGAAGATACTATAGTTTAAAAGAGGAAAATACATAATCATTAATCATATCATATCCTTTAAATATCCTATCATGGACATTAGATTACTCCCATTACATTTTATAGTCTAATACCCCACTAGTTGGGCACAAAAATCACTCCTTATGTGCATTTAATCATGGAAGCTCTACGAAACAGAATATTACTATCAAATACATATCATAAAGAGTGAGAATAATATACATAGGTTTAACTAGTCTTGATGTGCTGCTCCTTAGCTCAAGTCACCTGCAAAAAGGAGGGGAGAAGAGGGGAAGAGGAGAGAGGGAATGAGAACCTTGGGGCGCATCTCCCAAGAACCTGAGGAACAACACTCAAAAAGGAAGCCTTAGCTTCATCAACATCAAATAATAAAAATACAAACTGAGTAATTGAGCTCCCACTTTCTTTAAATAAACCTCTGGTGACTTGTTGAGCAAGTCAACCACATGTTGAGCAAGTTTCCCTTGCCAAAACCCTAACCCTAGCCATGAATTCACCCTCCATGAGTAAATTAGCATGTGTGAGACAAGAAATATGTTTCTCTATCATCCACCTTAATCCAATTTGGGAACTACTCCCTCCTTGGACCACATTTCTTTTTTTTCCCTATGACAGCTTTTCCTGCACTGCCTACTTTTGTCACTGAACTCCAGAATGGAAACTGCGCCCTAGAGTTGTTGTTTTTCCATATGACAGTTTTTTTTGAACTTCCTGCTTTTGTGACTAAGTCTCCAAATGGAAATTGCACCCTACCTTGGCCCAAAGTTGCCTCTTTTGTGTCTTGCAAATTTTATTGTCTTTTTCAGTCTTATGACAAATTCTATTTCCTCCTTGGCAAGTTGGCTTGCCCAAGTGGCCTTCCTGTTAATGGAAACTTATTTTCCACATAATTATTTGCATAAAAATTAAAATTGGAAAGAGATCAAACTTAGTATAAGCCTCTTGCATAATTATTTTAGCAATTTTCCCTAGGGTAATTAAATAATATCACTTAGAACCCCTAGGTGTTTATCACGGTCAACATTTTTTGGTGGTCAAAATGTGGGGATATGACAGCAACCCACAACTACAGAAGGATGAAGTTACCAAAGATTGCGGAATGATCGTTGCTAAAGCTTAATTGTGGAAATATATTTTGCGAAAAGATAAATATGGAAAGGTCATTGCAGAAAGGAAATTGCAGAAGTGGAAAGACATGTTGTAAAAAGATAGTTGCAGAAAGGTAATTGCGGAAGGATTTCTGTTGCGGAAAGGAAATTCAGGAAGGGTTTTTGTTTGACACCCTGAAATTGCACGAGAAATTTCTGAAGAGTCACAATGAAGATACATGATTGTTAGATGAAGAATATTAATTCTTAAGCACAGTTTACTAATCATAAACAAAGTTATGATAAATAAGAAGGGATGTGATTGTATTATTTAAAGCATAAGAAGAATTAATTGAACAAAGTTAAAATAAATAGGGCGTGACTCATATATTAAAAAAAAGTAAATGAAGAGGCACATTTTATGAAGGGATGCATTTGATGATGAAGAGACATGAAGATTGGATGAATTTGTTACTAATCAAAGATATAAAAGCATATGCCTGAATTGGAAGTAAGGTGTCTCTGTAGTCCATATCCATGTAGCAGCAGCAACAGAAGATAGAGACCAAGGAAGTGATGAGAAACCAGTGACAAAATTGAAGACAGAAGGAGATACAAAAATTTGATAAAAACATATTAGGGTGTTAGGCTGGTTCTACGGAAGGATACATGCCTGCAAGGAGGTTGTAGCCTCCTTCCAATAGTTTCTCATAAATTAGGTGTCGAAACATCCTTTCAGTAGTAGCTGATAAACCAGGGGGTCGTAGCCTTCTTCCAATTGTAGCTTGTAAAAAGGGTGTTGTGGTATCCTTGTGTGTTGTAGTAGGAAGAAACCAAGGTGTTGTAGCATCCTTCAGTTGTAACTTAGGAACTTGTGGATTGAATTCTCCAGCAAGTTGTAGTTTGCAAAATCTATTGTAAATATAATTTTGTAGTTGTAGAAAGTGGTTGTGGTATTCCCAATTGGGATTCCACGATAAAAATTGTGTTCCATGTATCTTAATGATCATGTGTGTTAATGAATAAGTTCAAAGTGGTTTTAATTGTTAAATTTTATCAATATTAATTCACCCCCCACCTCTCAGTATTGTCCAATATTTAAACATCAATGACCTAATAATTTGTCTGTATTGATTCATATCCACTAACTCTGATGATTCATCGGCTAAACACTTCAAGATGGTATACATGGGTGTTTCCATGGATTTACATTCCAACATGTCAAATATTTTTAATATTTCCACAACATACTTTCCCTAGTTGAGAAAGATTCCTTTAGGGCTCTGCCGTACTTCCAAACCTAGAAAATAGTGCATCAATCCAAGGTCTTTCATCTCAAATTCTTCAACGAGCTTCTTCTTGCACTCTACAATATGTTTCTCATTTCATGTCAAAAATAAATCATCCACATACAACAATAATATGACAAGTTCATCATCCATAACCTTAAAGTAAAGGTTAGGGTCAGCTTTACTTTTGGTAAAGCCCAAGCTTGTAAAAAACTATCTATCCTTCCATACCAAGCTCTAGGAGCTTGCTTTAGTTCATATAGAGCCTTCTTCAAATTACATACGTGAGCCCATCTGTATCCAACTTCAAATCCTTGTGGTTGTTTTATGTACACTTCTTCCTCAATAACACAATTCAGGAAGGTTATCTTCACATCCATCTAGTGTAAACTCTACTTCATCATGGATGCAAGTGCCATCATGGTTCTAATGGAAGTGTACCTAGATACTAGTGCAAATGTCTCTTCATAATCAATTCCCTCTTTCTGAGAGAAACCTCTAGCCACAAACCTTTCCTTGTATTTCTCAATACTTCCATCAGTTGCATGATTTATCTTGAGATTCACTTGGAAGATACCACACTTTTTCCTTCTAGTTTGGGAACTATATCCCAGACATCATTCTTCATTATAGATTGGTATTCTTCTGTCATTTCTTCTACCCATTCTTTCTGGTAGGCTCTTGATTCGTAAGATCACACATCAAAGCTACATAAATGGAAAATGGATTTGATCTCTTGATTGCTCTTGTGGAGTCCTCTGGAACTCCATACTTCTCTGCTTCTTGTATAATTTCTCTTACCCAATAAATATTTATTTTTTGTGATACATTCATAGTAGGAGGTTCTTGAGGTTCTAGCATATCATGTTCCTCTGATGTTTCTTCTTCAAGGGAGGGTACAACTTCTATATTTCTGGGAGGTGCATCTTCTTCAAATACTTCTTCATGATGGCACTTCTTGGATCTCTTGAGAGCTGCTTCTTGTTCAAATGTGACATCTCTACTAATATCCATGTGATGGAATCCTGGAATGTATATTCTGAAGGCATTGGAGACTTCACAATATCCAACAAATATTGCCTTCTTTTCAGAAAGGTCCAACTTGGTTATTTTTTCTTTGGGAATGTGAACATATGTTGGGAAACCAAATATCTTGAGGTGGCTCACTTCAAGATTTTTTTATATGAAAATTTCTTTTGGAGTCTTGAATCCAAGTGCACTATGGGATAATCCATAGATGCATTGGAAGATCTTGATCATGTATCATTGTATTCACTGCTTCCATAATGGTCATATTCTTTCTTTTCGCAACACTATTATGCCCAAGATTGTAGGGAGTGGTTAGTTCCCTCTTGATTCCAGCTTCTTTACAAAAGGCTTCAAGCTCTTTTTAAATATATTCTCCACCATTGTCTGTTCTAAGTGTCTTGATTCTTCTTTCTGAATGATTCTCTATCAAGGCTTTGGATTCCTTGAATTTTACAAATACTTCATCCTTTATTTTCAAGAAATATATCCACGTCTTTCTTGAATAGTAATCAATAAATGTAACATATTTTTCATAACCACTCAAATATGTGGATGGAATTGAACCACATACATCTAAACGAAATCATTCCAACGTACCTTTTGTCTTTGTTTCACTCTTCATAAATGGATTCCTTATATTTTTTCCTTTTTCACATCCTTTACAAGTGCATCCATGATCGATCTTCAAATATGGTAAACATGTCACTACTTTTCTCACCTGGGGTAGTGATTTGTAGTTAATGTGAGAAAGCCTCCTATGCCATAATTCACTCAGGATAGCGATCTCATGAACATGAGATGGTTTTGAATGTCCCTTGATTTTATATAAGCCTCCTTCTTCACCAATGACAACTACATCTTCAATTAATTTTCCTTTCAGACACATAAGTACTTGTCCATCTATGAATGAAACCCTATATCCTTTCTTATCTAATGTTGAGATAGAAATGAAGTTCTTCTTCAAACCTGGTACATATAAGACTTCCTTCATCTTCATGGGGGTTCCACAATCAAGCTTGTATCTTGCTTCACCAATTTTTTTGATAGGATATTGATAGTCATCTCCTAATGATACCTTCTAAGGAGAGTTCTTCTCTTTAAGTTTTGACAGAGTTTTCTTTTTTCCTGTCATGTTCTTTGAAGAACCACTATCAATAATCCATGCATGTTCTCTAGTTGTTACATACCAAGAGAGTGCAAACTAGAGAACAATACATACTCTTTTGCATCTCCTTCTTTTGCTTGTTTTCTTCGAGGTACTTCTTCCTCTTCTTCTTCCTCTTCACCTTCGATTAAGTGTGAATGATGTTTTTTGTGCTCCTCTTATTGTATTCTTCTTTATTCAATGGATAATTTCTAGCAATTTGTCATATCTTGTTACAATTGAAACATTGAAAGTTGGAGTAGTTTTTCCTTCGATTTTATCCTCTTTTCCTTGGGAACTTCTTGGGAGGTTGAGACTCCTTGTGGATTTCCTTCTTAAATTTAGATTTACTTCTTCCTCTTTTGGTATGGGTGTCTAGGTCTTGATCATCTTCTTTAAGTAGAGCTTCTCTATTGGCTACTCTAGCCTCCTCTTGGATGCATTATTCCCATACAATGTCAAACTTCATGCTTTCCTTTATTTCACACATAGTCTGGATGAAAGAATCCCAAGGTCCAGTAAGACCATTGAGAGAAGTCATAACTAACTCACCTTCATCAAGGGAGCCTCTAATGGCTTCTAGTTGTTCCTTGAACTGGGATACCCTTGTGAAGTATTCTTGGGTGGATTCTCCTTGGATCATCTTAGTACTCTTCAATTGAGCTCTCAAATTCATCTTTCTATTGATGTTCCTTCCTTCGTATATTTTGGATAGGGCATCATTCATCTCCTTCGAGGTCTCTTTGGATGAAACTTGAGGAATCAAGTGATCTTTAATAGAATCATCAATGATCCTTATTTCCCTAATAAGGTCCTTCTTATGCATCTCTTAGCTTCATCCTCTTCAAGTTATTAAAATTCTCCTTTGGTGTATTTGTCAAGATCATTCTCTCTAAGAATGTGACTAATCCTATACTTCCATGCTAAAAAATTAACTATGTATTCTAGATTTTCCTCAAGCTTAGTGCTTGGGGCCATCTTATCTAGGAGGTCACTAAAGAATGAAATTTCTCAAAATGCAAAACTAACCTTACTAGGAGATGCGCTTTCCTGAGGCGATTTGACTGGTACACTTGGTTTTTGGAGATTCCAAATCTTCACCTCTCAAAATTGACTTACGAGATTTTGATCTATAGTTTCTGCAGTTTTCTGGCCCAAAGACAAATTAGGGTTTGAATTTCCCGTAGATATACCCACTCAAATATTTCTATCTAGGGCTCAAAAGATGCGCTTTGTGGAGGTACAACTTTCTATGCAATCAGATCTCCAAAATTCCAACTTTGACAGAAACCCAAATTGCTTACCGAAGGGAGAGGAGAGAGAGTTTCACCTTGTGAAAGTTGTTCTATTCAGGCTAGCTATTATACCATGTTAATATTTCATATGATTATCTAGATATCATTAGTATTCAATTCAATTTCACAACAATAGCATATGCAAGATCACTGAAAGAAACGCAATCACAAGATAGACAAAGATTTATCCTCAGAAACCCTCTAGGGGAATAAAACCCAACAAAACTTCCTCTATATAGATGTATCAACAAAGACAAAACCCCAAACATGTGCTCCTTCNTCTCTCTCTCTCTCTCTCTCTCTCTCTCTCTCTCTCTCTCTCTCTCTCTCTCTCTCTTATGTGTTATACACAAGTGAGTGTGTATGTTCAAATGATGAACACACCTCTTATATTTATACTTTATCTTCCACTTGACTTTTTCCCTAATGGGTTGGCCCCAACAAACTTACTGGGATGACTTCACCTAGGAAGACAAAAAACAATATAATATTATACTCTAGAGGGTTCTATTGACCCGACATATAACAAAGGTTTTACCTCATGACTCTATAAGGACCAAATACAATAATAACATCCCGATGGAGGAATAAAACATATCCAATAGATTTCAAAAATTATATACATTTAGAATATTCTTTGAAGTTACAATATTTCAACACTTCACCTGAAAACCCCTGTCCTCCAAGGTGGAAACAAATATGACGTTCTTTTCAAAACCCCAAAGCATATAATACAACAACAAAACTGAGGGGTTTTCTAGACTTCCTTTGAAATGAAACAATACCAACTCCTTATTCCTGATACTGTGCATTATCTCCAAAATCAATGTGGAGATTTACTCCACCCTCCTACAAGATTTTGAATAACCTTTTATATCTTTTCATGTGACAAGATGCTTCGCTATCAATGTACAAGAATTTGCTTCCCGTGGTGCTTGTCATGCAAGCTATTAAAAAAAAACCCGCGTCAAAGTTTTTGTTAAACTCTTCCATCTCTGCAGAACCTGCCATATATGTATTGTTCTTCTTCTTTCTGTCTAGGCACTGGGAGGCAAAGTGTCCTTTCTTGTGGCAGATGAAAAATTTGACCTCTGACATGTCAATGTTCTTCTTACCGCCCTTCTTCTTCTTTTCCTTTCCCTTGCCTATTAGGGCTAGAGCCTCTTCATCCACGATTTGTGGGGCACCGCTAGATGAACCTGAACCTTGACCCATACGAATCTCTTCCTGCACAAAGTCATCCCACAATCTCTGCCAGTCAGTGAGCTTCTCCCTAGCCACCACACCTTCGACAAATACGTCACATGGCTTAGAAAATCCATTGAGGGCTATCCGAACTAGCTCCTCATCTTCAATATTAGATCCCACTGCTCCAAGTTCATCCCTAATTTGTGTGATCCTTGTGAGATAAGGTACCACTCCTTCACTCTTGGCCATCTTGGTGCTTCGCAACCTCTCATGTAGCACCATCTTCTGGTTCTCGTTCTTACTATGTTAAATACTTTCCAGAGTCATCCACATGTCTAATGTCGTCTTCTTCCTAGAAAGGTTAGGAACTTTGTGATCCTTCACCCCATCCAAGATAATCAACATGGCCCTAGAATCCACCTTCTTCCATATAACTAACTCTTATAGATCTATGGGTGCAACCTTCTTGGAGTCAAGGTGCTCCTCTGCCTCACTAACATCTGGGATCCTCATTATCCTCTCTTTTCATGTAGAAAAGCTTTTATCCCCCTGAATTATATCCTCAACTCTCAATTCTATGACCATAATGAAGTGTACATGTCAAAACCTAGGTTTGTTCCTTCAATAGATCTTCCCTCGATCTATTCAATACTATTTCTTTCTCTCAGATCCTCTCATAAGAGCTCTGATACCATGTAAATTTCCTTAAAACCCAATCTTGAGTTACCCTATATATAATTTTTTTATTACTGACAACCATAAATGAGTTTCTTCACAAATATTGAAGTGAAAATATATATACTGAGAAAAATAGAACAACAATCACATCAATAGAGACACCAATATTTTCCGGAATGAAAACCCCCAGAAAAAACCCAAGATAGGAAAACTGGTGTAGCATCCTGAGAATATATTTTTATTAGCAAGATATAGAACAATACAATCCAGAAATCGATTTTACCTAACCTAGTAAAATCATATAGCCAAAACTCGCAGAGAAAACCCCAACAAGATCGTATGACCCGTCGTCACCAGTACGGACTCTGCATCACCCGTACGGCCATTGCATCACTGTATAGATACTGACATCACCCGTATAACATCCTACGTCACCTTTACGGCCATGCATGGCTACTGACGTCACATGTATGACTACCTACCTCATGACCTTTGTGTCACTGTGTATGACCTCCATGCGCCATTGTATAGCCGCTGTGATTTTCTTGTGCTGCCTTGTCGATCTCCAGAAAATGTTCTTCAATCTTACTCTCTGGAAAAAAAAATCTGCAAACTTTCTCTCTCTCTCTCCAACTGAAATCTATGAGCAATAAATCTCTCTCTAACAATGTGTGTGTCAAAGCAACTGTGTTGTGTGTCCTCTCCACCAAATCGATCTCCTTTTAACTCAATGGCCAAGCAAAAACTCTAATTCTCACCATGAATCAATAGTTTGGATCCTCCGGTGAGATCAATGGCCAAGATTAGATTAGACATCACTTAAATTATTTTTCACTTGAACTTTATAAAAGTGACTCCATTAACTCAAATTAAAATTAGATCACATAATGCACTTTTCCTAAGTATAAACTTTGGATAAAGGCAATGATCAATGTGGATTTTTGTTTTATGTATTCCATGAAGCAAGGACACATGAAAATGATTGAATACCTTCCTTGTTACCACTTTTTAACAATCACTAGGGTGAAGGAAACACCTACATGATTTTCTCTCTCAACCCACAATCCATTCTGCTCTTAATGCTTAACCAATTGTTCATCCAGAGCTTTACATGAATCTCATTAAACCATCACAACCATGACACTCCATGCAATCGTCCCGCACAAAAGAAGGAAGGAATTTATCTTCATTGACCCACAGTTCCCTAAGAAAATCTTACTTTTATAGTGTTTACTAGTGTGTGCAGTAAGAATCCAACCTATTGTATGTTGTTGGAGAACCTCTTGCAGCATTAAATCATGGCTTCTCAAGCATCCGTGAGCAGAAAAACTCAATGGGTAAAGGTTCCTATGTTTCCCAACCTCTATGCTCATCTACAATCATCTTTTTTCCCTCCAATCTACAATTCTTCTTCCCAATTTCAACATTCTAGTTTATGCATAGTCTAGTAACGGTAATGGTAATCAACAATAAGAGGAAAAAACTCTACGAAGTGTAAATTTACATAAATAGAAATAGGATATGAGAGGATGGTGAAAAGACAATTGACATAACTTCTGACCATAAAATAAAGGACTTCTGACAATTGACATTTTTACCATAGAAGTACAATCATCCCATGCTTCCATAACTACATGAGAGGACTTTCCCCACTGAATTCACACATGCAGTCAATGATTGAATTTAATAGTCAAAAGGAATCAATCGGTTCATTTAAAGTACATGGAAACAATTTTATGGGTTCTAAGGTTGACACTTGGAAATAAATGATTTAATCTCTCATAGGCCCCCTTTCCTGTTCCCCTCTAGTGGAATCATATCCCTTCTAGTGCTCTTTACACAACCATATTGGACCATTTTATTATTTTTCTAATATAATATTTACATAGCTTTTGAGTTAGCATGACAAGCTAACCACATGTTCCATATATAAATATTTACATTATTCATGGCTAGTCATTCACTAGTCGGGCCTAGTCATGCCTTGGCTTTGAGCTCTGCACTACGAATCTATACTAGCATATTTACACGATTTACATACTTTTGATTTAATACATTACAAGTCAAAATTGGGGGTATTACATTTTTTTTTAAATTAAACAATTATTAAAAAAAGATAAACATGTAGATATATTCAATGCCATCCCAATGCGCTAAAGAACTCGAAAAACTAATGTTGGTGTAGAAAGTTATGGTAAAACTACTATTAAGAACAATTATATTACAAATAAGATGTGTACATTTTGGAACTTGCTCTTGTTTTGGAACACACACAATATTAGTGCATGAACATTTTGTAGATGCTAATTTGGGGAAAATTGTGCTAGTCTATGTGATGGTTTAGAAGGCACCAAGGATGTTGTAAAAGGATCATGTGCACATTTCAAAAACATTCACCCATTCCTATGTGAGTGCATTACCCATTGCCATTGTTTCAACCATCATCTTCATGCAAGCACATATAAATCAACAATCTAACATATTGATTGAGGAATACACTCCTTTCTCTAGGGATATTGTAGAAGAAATGGATATCGGGCTATACTCCTCAAGGGAGGCTATGGTAGTTGAAGCCCCTCTAGGTGGAACAAAAGTACTTTACAAAATCGATGTCTTATTAGTAGTTGGTTCCTTCTAAGAACCTTAATCTCCCGCTTTCTAGTCATAGTTTAGTTATTATGACTCCAATGGTGTGGCAAGAAGATAAAAACAAGGGAAAAAATGAAAGAATGAGGATTATGTTTTAAAAGGAATATATATATAAATAATTTTGTAATTTTAATCTTGTTGTAAATGAAATTTGTAGATGTATTTGTTTTATTTGTCTCATGCATAGAACGCATAAAAAATATGATTTCCATTTTATGATGAAATAGTAGTTGTGATTTTTTAATTAAAACAAAGAACAACTATTCTAAATGACAAAAAATGTTATCTCCTAATCTTTTAAACTGTCGCAACTATACAATTATAGGAGTATTATATTTTATTTTTCTCATAAGGTTATATACTTAAAATTGGTACCCAACTTTATCGTGAAATGATTCATAACCATATTTTCTTGTCTTTATTTATACAAATAATTAAAATTTGTCATTTAATAATGAACAAACTTAATATTTTTTTGTAGTTTCATCTTAATTTATTTATTTTTTTCAAAATTCTTAAAATTTAAAATGTCACCAAATAAAATGAACTTGAAATCATAACCTCAAATAAATTTTGAGAAAAATTTAATTAAAAAATTTGAATTTATCTAGTTATTAATTTATTACACTTTAAAATAAAATAAAAAATGTTATCAAAATATGGAAAAAAATTTGAATTTATCTAATTATTAATTTATTACACTTTAAAATAAAATAAAAAATGTTATCAAAATAAAAACTTAACTTTTTATAAAAAAAATTTAGCTTTTTATAGAATTCCCCACATTGTTCTACACATAATGCCCACAAGACGAGGAAAAACAAATCCATGCCCACAAGACGAGGGAAAATAAATCCATAACCATTAGGTCAATGGAAAACTAATCATCACAGATAATATAAGAAAAAAAACAACACAGCACCATAACAAAGTAATGGATGCAAGCTCTTTGTAGGACAGTCTAGATAGTGGGAAGAGTTGCCAATTTTTTACCTTAATTTAAAAGAATGATACACTTGTATAGCTTTACGTTTGATGAGTACAGGTCCTCCCATTAAACAAAAGGTAGCTTTACATTTGATGAGTACAGATCTTCCCTTTCTTTCTTTAAACAAAAGGACAAATGAAAAACAAAAGAAGTTTGATGTCCTATTCGTTCCTAAAGAAGTAATATTTTAAACAAAAGGACAAATGAAAAATAAAAGAAGTTTGGTGTATAAAGTCAAAGTTGAAGATAAGAATATAGTGTATTTATATTGATAGGTTTTAGTATTATTTTCTCGCATTTATGTAATAGAGGTTGATCTTCATTAGTTTGGAGATTTTTCTGTCGTTTTCACTTTAGGATTTTCCCCAAGTTTTTACAAATCTTTTGGCAACTATTAAAACAAGTGAAATAGCAGTAAGGCTGCTTATACCTGCCTCTTAGAAATATTTTATTGTGATATTGTATATAGTTTAAAGCTAAAAGTTAAAGAAATTATGAAACATTCAAATTTGAAACAATGTATTACTTGTTGCCATGGCACTTATATTTCTATGTGAGATTACTTGTTGTTTATAGGTTGTTGCATTACTTGTTACTTCTTGTAACTGTCATTGTTTATATTTCTATGTGTATATCAATTAATTAGTTATTAAGTAAGTCCTTGAAATTAAAGATCCAAAATGAGTTTACTTGTCTTTGTGAATAGGAGAGCTTTTGTCACTACCAATAGTTGAGATAAGCAACATAGATGCCTAGTACTTGGCTCTTAAAAATAGTTTAATAAATATTACGTAAGAAATAGATATTGAATAACATTAACAATGTTGAATGCCTAATAAATACTTAACAATATAGATATTAAAAAATGTAACAACAATTGGAGATTTTGAAAAATCTGAATTCCAATGTAAGCACCAACTATTACAATGAAACTTTCAAGAAGATAATTCTTTAAAAACATAGAATGTTTCTCATATATCTATATATTTTATCATATCACACATGCATATTCATTTACTTATGATAGTTGTTAAATATTTTATATAGTTATGTTTGTATTACGTAAAGTAAATATTTAAATATATTTAATCTAAAAATTATAATATTATTATGTTATTCTATTATTTTGGTGAAAGATACCATTTGTTATTTAAATGATTTACTAATCTCCTTAAAATAACCATTTCAATTTTATTATATTATTTTGTTGGAAGATAAAGTGTTAATTTTTTTTTATAAATGATGTATTAGTCTCTTCTCTACTTTAATTAACTTTATGTTGGAATATATTCTATCATATCATACATGCCTTCCTTAACTTAACTTATATGATTAGATTGAGTATTTCATATGGTTATGTTTATTTTGTGTCAAAAAAGTATTTGACATGAAGATTAAAGTACCTAAAAATCCCTTCTCAATTTAATTATATTCTTTTGATGAAAAATACCTCAATTTTTTTGTCTTAAGAATAACTATATTATATTATAGAATAACTATATTTAAATGTTTGCTATTTTGTGTATCACTAAGTGTGCCAATATATGATGAACCACAATCTGCTCTCTTGGATGATTACTATAACGATTATATGAAACAGATTTAGGTTATCAACGGTGTAATTAATTTTAATAAACTTTAAACTGTCTTTATGCTTACATGTTTTCATTCAACAAGCAAACTCATTATAAAGATAATTGATATTTAGTTAATTTATTGTTAATATTTTTTGATAATTAAGTTTATAAACGTTTTTATTTGAAACTTGGGGTGGACTATGACCTAGTATGCTTTGGAAGCAATTTAAAATTCTAAATAAATAATTACAAAAAAATAACTAGCATATATGGAAGATAACTAGAAAAATGTGAAATAACCAATAGTTTATAAATGGATAACAGGAAGAATGAATTTAGGTGATCCCTTTAACTAGAAGAATAAAAAAATTTCTAAAATGTCTTCCATTTTATAACTATTTATCAACCATTTAATCTTTATCAATCTCATCAGAACACAAACTATGTGAATGTGTTAGTTATAAATAATTGACAATAAATCATTTATCTAAATATCATGATGCAGTAAACTTTCATCCTCAGGTTTAGGAGTTCTTCATCAAACTTTCATCCTCAGGTTTAGGAGTTCTTCATCACACATTTCTTAAATAAGTTAAGGCGGGCTAATAATATAGCACTCATCGCCATTATCTGGTGCCATTTCTTCGGGGAATTGAAATCCTTCAATCCAATTTTGGTCAAAATTGGCAGGATAATGGACACGCTCATCGTTGATTTTAGGAATGTCTAAACATGAAATAAGATATTACGATCTTGGAACCTCACAACAAGGTTGTGCATCGATGGACACTGCAATTTAAACACCTGTATAATTCGCTTCAACAAACCAAAAGTGTGATTGTTTCCTCATAGAAAAGAACTTCAGTCGTTAAAAAAATAGTTTGTGGTGGACTTGATTTCAAAAATGGAATATCCAAGATTTCTTCCAAGATTTCAAAAATGGAATATACAAAACGCTTTCTTCAGGTGCCACTAAACTAAATGCTCTCTGATATTCCAGAGAGAATCAAAGTCTCCTGGAGGAGTGACAAAAGAAAACAAAATTGCATCATATGTAAGGTGCATAATGAAAACAAAATTGTAGATAATGAAGATATTCGTGTCGCATATTTCCACACAGATCATATCACGCAGATATCTCAATGCATTAGTTTGTTTATACCAGATCGCACCAGGAAGATGGGCTGATCATAGGCTTATGAAATTGTAGATCAAAGGATTTGATAGATCGTTGACTGATGGAAATCGCTGCAAGGTTTGATGTAGATCCTCTCAATGATCGCATGGCAGGTTAGATCGCATAGATCGCTGGTTCAGATGGAGATCACGGGATCCACAGACGTAGATCACTGTAATTCTGTTTAGCAGATGCTGGTGGCTGGTGGCTGAAGAAAACGAGATCGCTGAAACAAATTGATTGGCAATTCGCTCATGAAGATAGGAAATTCACTTATAGGCGAATTTGGTAGAATTGCTATCAGATCGCTTTACCCTTCACGAAGATCTTTCTGACCAAGAACTTGCTGGCAAGATAAAGAATCTGTTCATAGTACGGAAGAACCAGAGGACCCAATTGTCGCATGTTTTCCTTGAGAGCCTCCACAGCAATTTCCATAATGTGTTTGCTGAGATTCACCCCGACTGTTCCAGTCAGATCCTCTTCTTGAAAAGCAGCATGATAGGCCATGTCACTCATGCCTACTCTGTGCGTTCTAACGACATGAAGCAATCTATATTTAGCACGATGGCGATCGCTTCTTTTGTTCGACAGAAGCACAGCCCCGTAGCCCATTCTGAACAAAATATTGGAAACCAACATCGGTTCATAGTTTCCTAAATACCAATTTTCTATAATATTCTCTCTGCTTAGAACAATTGCATAAGTGCCTCTGTTGGCAGCACGAAGGCAACCCTCCGCCAGATCCAGCGAAATTAGGTTAGCGCTGCATCCCATTCCGCCGACATTATAAGTCTTGATATCGCTACGAAACCCAAATTTATTAACAATCATCGACGAAAGTAATGGAATAGGGTTAAAAACACTGCAATTCACAACAAGAATACCAATTTCATTAACAGCAATGCCAGTTTTGTCCAGCAGATCTTGAACACAGCCAAACATGACGATCTCTGCTTCTTGACGAGAAGTCTCATGTGTCAACCTTGGCTGCAAGTAATGCAGAGCCGGAGGAACAGCAACAAATTCGCTCACAGCAGCTCTTTCAAGAATCCTTTTCTGAAACTCCACACTTTTTGCTGTGAATTTCTGTGAAATCACAGCATGTTCTATGAAATGATCGAACGAAACTCTCCATTCCTGAGGCGCTTTGTAATAGGACAGATCCAGCATGTAGATTTGCTTTGACAGACGAAAATAGTAAATAAAAAGGGTCCCTAAACCACAAGTTAACCAGAGAAGCCATACTATCGTGGCCATATGATCACTAGTTCTCCAAAAATAGAGCTGGTCGATGACAAATACAAGTGCACCAGCCCTAGATGCCCTAGATAGCAGATCAGAGTATCCCAACTTTATGTAATTAAAGTTGAGATTCTCTACCAAATCAAATGGCTTATCAGTGCAATCTGCATTCCCAAGTTCCATATCCATCTCCGACTTTCCCGTTACTGCAATAATTAAATTCTTCTTCGTATCTCGATTGAACCTCTCTTCAAGCTATCACACAGATAGTGAAAAATGGCCGCGCATCTCGCTTCTTAAATACAGTCTCCAGCATCCAGTTTCTGTAACGTGGCCAACTTGCGTCCATTTGTATTCCACCATGGTGTAAGTTGAACGTTCAAATTCAGTCTTTGAATTATAAATAACATAATAATAAAATAAATACTGATGTCATCATTTCCATGTGTCAAGTGAAAACCAGATACCAAACTCTAAGAATGACATCATTCCTGATTGGCCAATTAGAAGTTTACAAAATAGCAATTACAAATATTTTTATTAAAATTTAAAATATTTTTTTGCAAACTCTAAACTTTAACTTTAGAAAACAGATTTTAATTTTTTGGTGGCAGCAACTAATAGAAGGTCAAAGGGTGGGTTGACTAGCAACCGGTTACTATATACCTGCTGAGGCAGGTATAATAAGACAA
This sequence comes from Pseudotsuga menziesii, assembly GCA_001517045.1. Lineage (NCBI taxonomy): Eukaryota > Viridiplantae > Streptophyta > Pinopsida > Pinales > Pinaceae > Pseudotsuga > Pseudotsuga menziesii. The sequence goes on along the minus strand of LPNX010532722.1, from coordinate 537,904 downwards.
AGCAATTCTCTAATAGCCAAAACCGAGCCGACTAAACTTGGGTTTAGAGCTCAGTCAATATTTAAAATAATTTCACTTTTCACTTCGACGGGATTTTTACTGCGACCACCCTTTTACTTCGACCAAATTTTGGAGGCTTCGACCTCCGACCAAGTTTGGGAGCTTCGACACAAATCAATAGCTGCGACCAAGTTGGTAACTCCGACACAAACTTAGTAGCTTCGACCTTCGACCAGGTTGGGAGCTTCGACCAAGTTTGTGCAGAATATGTTTCTTAGTCTAAGGACTCAAGAAATTACAAATGATTTTACCAGTGAGTAAGATGAAGTAAACTACCCACTTTTACAAATCCAAATAACTTATGAAATACATATGCCCGAATATGTAGGGAGATTTGAGTAAACCAAGGTGTCGTAAAACTTCGAACTTTCACGCGGTGAGATTTTTATGGGTTCTTGTTCTTTTACTTATCAGTAATTGTAAAAGACATTTACAGAAGTAAATCTGGAAATATGTGCGGCCAAATAATCATGAATTCAACCACAAACTATTTCATATATTAACTATGCGAAATTACAAAGTAATACAAACTTGTCTGTTACAAACTCGTCGATCTACAGAGCTTCAGCTCTTCGACAAAGTCACATGCACAGAAGCTTGAGCTTCGACTTCACTTTCACACTTTGAATCCTCTGCTGGTTTGCGTAACTGTATATCTGTATCTGTATATCTCTGTGTGTGTGTGATTTACAATGTGCATCTTCTATTTATAGGCAATCTGAAAATTGCTTCAGCATAGGCCGACTTACTTGCCGACTTACTTTCCATTAAACACTGCAATAACTATCTAACTAACAACTTAGCTTCTGAAATAACTTCGATTGACTTACGTAGCCTACTTGTGGACTTTTCCTTCCTGTCAGAATGACGGACAAGATCGAAGCTTGTACAGACTCTAATAGAGTCGGTTGGAAGCCAAGTAAAGATCTGCGAGTAATTACATTTTTCCAACACTCCCCCTTAATTATAAGCAGATGGAGTTTTTAAAACAAAAATTTACAAAATGTGACAGAGCTTAGACATGCTCTGTTTTTTGACAGAGTTCACTCTGAATAACTTGTCATTCCAAGATAACTGCGCAGATACTGGAATGTGTCCTTTGCCAATGGCTTTGTGAAGATGTTAGCAAGTTGGTCTTCAGACCTGCAAAATTCCAAACAAATTTCCTTGCCGTTTACCAACTCTCTTATAAAATGAAACCTTGTGTCGATGTGCTTGGTTCTCTTGTGAAACACATGATTCTTTGATAATGCTATGGCTGAATTGTTGTCACAGAAGATTGTTGTCGGTTCTTGATGGTTCTGTGACAAATATTTTAAGACTCTCCTCATCCAGACAGCTTGACATGCAGCACTTGTTGCTGCGACATACTCTGCTTCAGCTGAAGATAGAGTTACTATGGACTGTTTCTTTGAAGCCCATGAAACAACACCTGCACCAAAATGAAATGTGTATCCAGATGTGCTTTTCCTGTCATCTATGCTGCCTCCATTGTCACTGTCAGTGTAACCAATGAGTTTAAAATTTTCTGAGGTTGAGTACATAATACCAAGGTCTTTTGTGCCACTTACATACCTCATAATTCTTTTACCTGCTTGCCAATGTGAGTCTTTTGGTGACTCCATGAACCTTGAGATCAGACTTGCACCATACATAATGTCTGGTCTTGTTGCTGTCAAATACATAAGGCTGCCAACAAGCCTCTTGAACAGCGTAGGATCTACAGTGGATCCTTCATCATCCTTGCTCAATTTTAAACCTGTTATCACTGGTGTTGGGGCTGTCTTGCAGTTAGACATGTTAAACATTTTTAAAACTTCACTTGCATACTTCGACTGTGATATAAAGATACCACTTTCAGACTGCTGAACTTCAATGCCCAGAAAATTTTTCATAAGCCCCAGATCAGTCATTTCAAATTCACTTTCCATGACTGTTTTAAAATCTGCTATGCCATAATCACCAGTAAATATTAAATCATCCACATACAGGCAGACAATTAACATCTTACCTTGCTCATCGACTTTGGTGTACAAAGTCGGTTCACTTTCACTTCTGTGAAATCCATTTTCAATGAGATAGGAATCAATCCGACTGTACCAAGCTCTAGGAGCTTGCTTCAAACCATATAATGCCTTTTTCAGCCTGTATACTTTGTGCTCTTGACCTGGAACTTCATACCCTTGTGGTTGTTCCACATATACTTCCTCTTCTAGATAGCCATTTAAGAATGCCGACTTGACATCCATTTGATGAACATGCCATTTGTTTTGTGCAGCAATGGCCAAAACTGTTCTGACTCTATCCATGCGTGCAACAGGTGCAAACGTTTCATTAAAGTCGATGTCGGGTTGCTGTGTGAACCCTCTTGCTACCATTCTTGCCTTGTGCTTTTGCACATTCCCATCAGCATCTTGCTTTGTTTTATAGACCCATTTGATACTGATTACATCTTTGTCTTTTGGTACATCAACCAGTTCCCATGTCTGGTTTTTTCTCAATGCATTCTATTTCTTCATCCATGGCTTGTGCCCATACTTCTTCTTCTACAGCTTCTTCAAATGTTAGTGGATCATATATAGGAGAAAATAATGCAAACAGAGAGAATGAATTAGGTGTACCAGCTTCATATATCTCTCGCAGACTTCTTGTCTTCATTGGTTCTGTCGATGTTGACCTCGACGAAATGCTTGATGGAGTCTGCTGTTCTCTTGGTGTACTTGTCGGTGTAGCTTGAGCTGCTACTTGTGTCGATGGTCCTTGTGCTGAACCATGTCTTGGTGTCATGGGAGTCGACGGTGCTATGACCGGTTGGCTTACATGTGGTATTTGAACCACTTCCTCTTCCATATCATCATGGTCAATGTTCGACACAATCTTGACATTTGTGTCGACGGTTCCATCCCATGATTCATTCTCGACAAATTGAACATCTCGACTGATTATCACTTTCCTTGTGACCGGGTCATACAACTTTTATGCTTTTGTGTCTTCTGAATAGCCGACAAAAATACATTTCTGTCCCTTCTTGTCTAGCTTTCTTCTCAACTCATCTGGGATATGAGCATATGCGACACAACCAAAAAATTTTAAATGTGAGACACTATGATTCATACCTGTCCATGCTTCTTGGGGTACTTTGTTTTTCACACTCTTTGTCGGACATCGGTTCATAATGTATATAGC
>LPNX010532722.1:514615-534546 GCA_001517045.1 Pseudotsuga menziesii | reverse complement strand
TTGTCTTCCCTTTTATGTTGGGAACTATCCTCAATGGAAACAAGCGGTTGCTTGTCATTGGCAATTTTGCTATCAGCTGGTTGCTTGGACGCTTGTCTTTGATCACATAGTGTTCATCTTCCATGTAGACTCTATAGCTTTTTTGTAACAACTGTCCAATGCTTAACAGATTATGTTTCAGACCTTCGACATGATAGATATCAGGGATATACTTACACTCCCCCTGTTTGGTTAGAATATCAACAGTGCCTTTTCCTAAGATAGTAACTTGGGCATTGTTTCCAAGTGTAACATCAGTTTTAATTGAAGTATCTAGACTGGAAAACAGATTCAAATTACCAGTCATGTGGTTGCTGCATCCTGAGTCTAAGTACCATATGGCATGTGGACTTTCTTGAACAGCATTGCATTCAAGTGGAGATGTCGAGGCTATTAACATTACACCTGTCGAAGTGTTGGTGCTGGTCGATTGACTTGGGCTTTGTCTTCCTTGATCATATTGTTACTTCCTGCATTCATATGCATAATGACCAAACTTCTTACAGTAATGACATTGAATTTTTGATTTATCAAACCTCTGCCCACTTGGCTGACTTGGGTTTTGATTATCTCCTCTGCCACCGACATTTGCAGGACTTCTGCCTTGTCCTCCTCTTGAAGAACTTCTTCCTCTGCCTCTGAAATTGTTTCTCCCCCTGCCTCTACCACAACTTATGGATGACTGTGCTGCAAATGCACCTTCCAATGATGTATGTGATCTGCTGATTCTGTGTTCATGATTGATGAGTGAAGCTTGCAGCTCATCAATGGTAAATGTTGACATGTTTGTGTGTTCCTCTAAGGTCACAACCAAATTTTCAAATCTTGGGAGAAGAATTCTGAGAATTTTTTCAACAACCCTTTGGTCTGATATGGGTTCTCCATGAGATTTTAGTTGGTTTATCAACCCAACAACTCTGGTGTAGAATGTGTCTACATTCTCTGAATCTTTCATGCATAAAGATTCAAAATCTTTTCTAAGAATTTGCAGCTTGGATGTCTTTACTTTACCCAAACCTTGATAGGCAGTCTCCAATGTATCCCATGCTTCCTTGGCATTAATTGCTGCTACTATTCTTGGGAGTATGCTCTCATGCATAGCTTGATGTATGAAGAACAGAGCTTTTCTATCTTTCTTCCTCTGTTCTCTTAAGACATATTTCTCAGCCTGTGTGAGATTGTTATATGCAGCCATGTCTGCTGGTTCTACATAACCATGCTGGACTATCTCCCAGACATCTTGTCCCCTAAATAAAGCCTTCATTGTTAAAGACCAATATTCATAATTCTTTCCTGTAAAACTTGGAGCTTGCAATGAACTAGAAGTGGAAGCCATTTTTAATTTTTAATTAACTTTCCTTAGAAAATTAATTTCCACCTTTTAAGACAAGATTTCTTTCCTAAAATCTTGCACTGGTATAAACCTCGCTCTGATACCAGATAGCCAAAACCGAGCCGACTAAACTTGGGTTTAGAGCTCAGTCAATATTTAAAATAATTTCACTTTTCACTTCGACGGGATTTTTATTGCGACCACCCTTTTACTTCGACCAAATTTTGGAGGCTTCGACCTCCGACCAAGTTTGGGAGCTTCGACACAAATCAATAGCTGCGACCAAGTTGGTAACTCCGACACAAACTTAGTAGCTTCGACCTTCGACCAGGTTGGGAGCTTCGACCAAGTTTATGCAGAATATGTTTCTTAGTCTAAGGACTCAAGAAATTACAAATGATTTTACCAGTGAGTAAGATGAAGTAAACTACCCACTTTTACAAATCCAAATAACTTATGAAATACATATGCCCGAATATGTAGGGAGATTTGAGTAAACCAAGGTGCCGTAAAACTTCGAACTTTCACGCGGTGAGATTTTTATGGGTTCTTGTTCTTTTACTTATCAGTAATTATAAAAGACATTTACAGAAGTAAATCTGGAAATATGTGCGGCCAAATAATCATGAATTCAACCACAAACTATTTCATATATTAACTATGCGAAATTACAAAGTAATACAAACTTGTCTGTTACAAACTCGTCGATCTACAGAGCTTCAGCTCTTCGACAAAGTCACATGCAAAGAAGCTTGAGCTTCGACTTCACTTTCACACTTTGAATCCTCTGCTAGTTTGCGTAACTGTATATCTGTGTGTGTGATTTACAATGTGCATCTTCTATTTATAGGCAATCTGAAAATTGCTTCAGCATAGGCCGACTTACTTGCCGACTTACTTTCCATTAAACACTGCAATAACTATCTAACTAACAACTTAGCTTCTGAAATAACTTCAATTGACTTACGTAGCCTACTTGTGGACTTTTCCTTCCTGTCAGAATGACGGACAAGATCGAAGCTTGTACAGACTCTAATAGAGTCGGTTGGAAGCCAAGTAAAGATCTGCGAGTAATTACATTTTTCCAACATTCTCTCCGATTCAAACTTTCTTTACCATATACATTACTTAAACAAATTTACCCCTCAAAAAAATTAATCTTTTTATATATACTTATTTATACATAATAATAAATAAAGAATACATTTAAAAGAATTTATAACTCAAATTTTTTTCATATATACCTATGTATACAAATAATAAATAATAAATACATATATTACATTTGATTTTTTTTCTAGGTAATGGCCCATTGACTAGATACTACTAGTGGCGCCTAGAATTGTTTGAAATTGGATTTATTTGCCATCGACCTCTATAGATAAGCACTGGTTTGATTGGACTAACTAGATCCAAGTATGTTCTCCACAGAAACAAATACAATGACTGCAAATTGGCCACGTATACCAGATTATTTTTGTTATGTGCCTCCTGTTAAAGCCAGTACAAACCGTCCGATGACAAAATTGGGTGATGTACGGCGTCCATGGATATAGTGGATGGCAGGGAAACAAGTGTTTCGACCGCGTGCGCAAGAGCTTCTTCTTAAATTTTCATCTATTCCCCGGTTTCTGTTAATATTAATTAACAGCCACAGATCGCTTTGAATCCTGTCAGGAGTCGTTGGATTTTTATCGTCATTACGCTGCGATTCGATCCTTCATCTTCATCTGTTGCTTCACCACTAAGTTTCAGACGGTAAGCTCTCCGTCTTTCAACAAGATTTTGTTGCTTATGCTTTCTCTTTGGGAGCAATTTCTTTTTTTTGGCTTTCATGAGCTTTTATTTTTATATTTTGAAGACTATCGTGTCAGATCTTACTGCCATAATCCAGAAATTCACAGAATTGTTTATAAATTCCGTTTGTTGGAGTATGGATTCAACCAGCTCCGGAGAATCCAGTTTTTGGTAAATTGCTTAAGGAAGGAACTCAACCAACGTTTGGTGAATGTGATCATGAAATTTGCAGGATTAGGAACTCTTTCCAGGAAGGGCAGGGTGTAAGCAAGAATCCTGTTTATCTGAATTTTGCAGAAAGGGTAGAGTAAGAGCTAGAGTTCCATATATAGGTGATAGGGACATGGACGGAGTGACAGTATCTGGTGGTGCAGGAACCCAAGCTCAATTCGGCATAGCAGCTGTTAACAATTGCCTTCTTTCTGATCGTCTTGCTTCGGCAGGCGGGCGCTTTTCCCTAAACCATTCTCCATACGAAATTGTTCGCAAGCAGATAAGGGATTTAAATGCAAAGGCCGAACATGGAAGACGAAGATCCGCGATACTTACTGTATCGAAAGCTCTCCCATTCCTCAATAGTTCTATGGGAAAACAAGAAGAATTCTCCTCCAAGAGAAAGCTCAAAACAACGTCGTGAGTTAAAGCAGTAGCATTTAAAAAGGACTCCGCATGCACTATTCCAACTCCAGAAGTCGACTATGGCGAAGCCGCTGCGGCACTCGAAGACATTTACAACGACAGCCCGGCCTCTGTTTCGGGTTCCGATTTAGACACTGTCGACCAGCCACGGGAAAATAAAGGTCGAAGGAGGAGGGCAAAGGCCTTAAGCAGACATGAAACTACTGATGCGGCATCACCTGAATTATCTGTTCCAGAAGCCGTTTCGCCCTCTGTTGTGCCGTTGAAAGCTGGAAAGACCGGTGATACTGCTAAGAAAACACTTAAAAGGACCTCCATTAGAAGTGCTCTCGTAGTCAGAAGCCCAGAAAGTACAAGAAACAGTTAAGCCTGGACTCAAGGATCGCTATAAGGAAAGCGAGGTTGGAAAGGATGCAATCCAAAGAGCGGGCCGCCATTCGAGGAAAGAACAAACTAAATGCTAGCAACGAAGATCCAGATATCTGGAGTGAAGAAGTTGATCAGCTTATCAAAGGATACTTAGTGTCCATGGATTTTATATCTTTGGATTGGAATAGGCTACGAACCCGGGATCTTCTTTCTCGGGCAGAGCACATATGGCTTGCTCAGCACATGCAGCCAATAAGCTGAACGTTCAAATTCAGTCTTTGAATTATAAATAACATAATAATAAAATAAATGTTGATGTCATCATTACCATGTGTCAAGTGAAAACCAAATACCAAACTCCAAGAATGACATGATCATTCCTGATTGGCCAATTAGAAGTTTACAAAATAGCAATTACAAATATTTTTATTAAAATTTAAAATATTTTTTTACTTTAGAAAACATATTTTAATTTTTTGGTGGCAGTAACTAATAGAAGGTCAAAGGGTAGGTTGACTAGCAACCGATTTCTATATACCTGCTGAGGCAGGTATAATAAGATTTATGATACTTGCCTGCAAGTAGAGTCCATTGAAGTGCATTACATTAAAAACTTTACACCTGGCAACCCTAGTGAGATGGCTAGCAAAGTAACATGGAGGAGGCCGGTTTGGTGTCACCAGGGAGCCCCTATCCACAGCTCCTCCGTATATTCTTTTCTTTCCCATGTTTTTGTTATTGCATACGTGGTTTATAATAATTTCATTTTAATTTATTTTTTTTCTTTCCATAAAATTTGGATTATCAATAAAAAAACTAATGTTATTAAGTTAATTGAATAATTATAAGAGAAAGCTTAGATTTAGAAGATTGAGGAAAGTCAACAAAACAGCACAACAAATAACTAAAAAGATTGAGGAGACTCAACAAACAGCCTAATTAACAGTAAAGATTAGGTAGTTAAGAGCATCTCCATGAGTTTACACAAGTTAGCAACATTGAAAAATGCCAATACCAACACTTGCTACAACAGGTATAATGTTTGAGAAATTTTTAAATATTATTTCTTATTTTATCAATAGTAATTAAGATAAACTTTATATTTTTTAAAGTCAAAGGTGTCTATCTGGTGGTTTTGATAAGCAACTATGGCTTTTAAAGGATTTTTGCTTTACATTGTCAACACAAAACAAAAGTTATGATTATCAAATCCAAAAATGACACTTACCCTAATTTTGTGTATGACAATAGCAATTTAGAGGAAGTGTCTTCTTACAAATACCTAGGAATTGATATTCATCACAAGCTCAAATGGAACTATAGCATTGAGAAAATGATTAATGGAGGGTGGAAAACTTACTTTGGTCTCGAAAATAATTGTAAAGCAACAAACCTTCTGATGTGGGATAAAAAGAAGTTCCTCTTTGAAACTTTAGTCACTCCTGTTATCTTGTATATGGATGTGAGGTTTGGGGTTGCAGCATCTCTAGAGAATCTTGGAGAAAGATTGAGCAAATCCAGAAACGTTTTATAACGCATAACCTCAAAATTAAAAGCATTACACCATATCCTATTCTCCTTTTAGAAGTGGGTCTTTCCCCTATCGAGAGCCTAGCTATGACTAGGCTCTTGTTGTACAAGCACAAAATCAATAACATGGGAGACCATAGACTTCCTAAGATAGCTTTTAATTCCAGCCAAAACCACCTAAGGCTCAAGCCAGGTTGGTATAAAGATACCAGTGCCTAGGAGATCGACGAAAAAATATTGCATTGCAAAATATTAATAACATCAAAAATATTGTTACTTCTAAGTTTAAAGAGAAACTCTAGTGTGGGAAAGATTTAGAGGCTAAGAAAAAATTAAGATATTATAAGGAGGTCATCAACCCTACTCTAGAAGATCAATAGTATCTCCTTGTCTTAACTAGTTCAAGGAAAAAAACTAATATAGCCAAGATAAGAACGAACTCTATGAGCTCCATAGTGAAACAAGTCCTAGAGTGTTCCTAAAACACCATGGGTGGAAAGGATCTGCCATCTCTACATTAGATCTTAGTTTCATAATCTTTGTTGCAATACCGACCTTCTTAGCCTTTTAACTTGTCAAAATTATAGTGAGATGGGGAGGCTTCTCACCAAGCTCTTTGAGCATAGGAATACAATTTTAAAACAAACTAATTAATTGGTTTCTTTAGGTCCGATAGACCAAAGTTCTCAATGGAGGTTAACTATGGTCACCATCACAATAAAAGTTATTACAACAATACACTTTCATAAGCTTAACGTATCACTTAAAGAAATAGAACTTGAATATAGATGATGGCTCCAAAATTGTCCTTTTTTCATGACTTTGTTTTCCAATAATTTCATAGTTCATTCACCCACAATTTAGTACATCTACTTTTAAAAAAATTATCTTTTACATAATATTATTGGTTATAACTCATAAACTTAGAAGAAGATATCTAAATCTTTATTTTTGATGTATTAAATAAATTTTGACATTGATTAATTGATCCTAGGGTTAGTAGCTCATGTGCTCTGAAAGGTTATCCAATATTGAGCAAATGCTCCAAATTACATTTGACAATCTTAAACTCATTCCAGCATATAAGAATTTAAGTTTGGATTTCCACTACTCAGTAGATTACTTCTTCTTGGACACAACACACTTGTTTTTCCATGATGTAATGGATCTTGCTTCCTATGAGTTCTCTTGCTTACTCTTTGCTTACTCTTTTTATGAGTTGATTTACCTTCTATCTTCTAGTTTTAGCTGATCTCATAACATCTGCAAGTGCAAAATTAATCATATGCAAATCTTAAACTAATGGATCGTTGTTTTGACTTTTTAATGCAGGTCAAGTATTTTATGTACATAGCATATATATTTCAGATTGTGCAGGAATGGTGCAGATTTCAATCATATGAAGGAATCCATCCAGCAACCAAATCAACAAGTCCAAATTATTTTAAGAATTTATTTGATTTCAGAGATTCCAACACTCATAGTGCATTCAATTTAGCACTCACGTCATTAAGCCAACAGATTTAGGGGATGATTTCTAAGCAATATATAAGAAATCTGGTGAAACCATTGGAAACCTACTTCCCAAATATGGTCATTATTAGTCCTACTGGTTGGCAATTTTTAGAATTTGTTAGCATATTTAGAAAGAAAGTGAATTCCAATCTATCCGTCCCTCATTGTTTTTAAAAAAAAAATAGTTAAAGAAAATGATTATAATTCAGTCTCTCTTCAATGAAGATTTGGTTTCCCGATATCAACTTCTTGTACAGTTCGTTTAGTTTATATGTGTGGAATCCTCCGGCTGGCTGGCAATCCGGTAGATCCTTTTTTTCATTCCTATGCAATTTCGTTTTTAGATTTTTCATAGGCCGAACCGCTTGAACTTAAAAAACATGTAAGTTCGGTCCATCCAACCGACCAACAACGAAGTCAACCATTGACTTCGCTGTTAGTCAATTGGATGGACCGTACATATTTTTGTTTATTACAGATTAGACTGCAGATTCTCATTAGTCAACATTTTCATTAGTTAACTCATATTGTGAATTTAAATATGCTATGTTCATTTTATTAACAATTTGTTTACAAAAACATGACACTCAGTAGAATTTTATTTTTATTTTCATACAATAATAGTCATTGTTCTGGATTCAATACTCTGTAAACTGCCTGATGAATCATCAACCTCTGTTGGATGGGGTTTGCAGATTGATGTTCGGAATGATATTTGTTTAAATTTGAAAAGATGGAGCTGGATTGACATCACCCTAACGAGTTTGAAATCCTGCGAAAATAATTGAAACGTTCGCATATATATATATATAGCTCATATATACTCTCTCTGTTTCAAAATACTCGCCAATTATACCCTTTGAAAGAAATTCATTTTATATTTAAAGTTCAAATCCCACCATAGATTCCATAGGGTAGATTTTCAGTCCATAGTTCTTAGTAATTTCAATAACGTTTTAATGGTGTTGGTTTGTTTTAACGGTTAGATACATAAAACAGTTTGTTTATTTTAATAGTGATTGTTTGTTTCAAAAATAGTTTGTTTATTTGTTTAATTTAAAGCATTGATTTGATATTTTAAAATTTAGTTTATTTTTTTATTTGCAATTTTTATAGTTTATAATTTAGTTTGTGTTTTATAATAAATGATTTAGTTTCTAACTCACATCGTATTACTTTGTAATTTATAATTTTTTTTTTAAGATTGTATTTATATTATTTAATTTGTAAATGTTTGGTTTGTAGCTTATAGTTTGTGAAGTTTGAAGTTTGTAATGTTTTGTGAATATTGGTAGTGAGTTTTTAGAATAAGTATCAAACCTAGATTATATTATAGGTTTTATTTTGATTTTCATAGTTTTCTTATGTGGATTTCAATAGTATAGGTGCCTTTGCTTTGAATTTAATGTTTTGATTAATAGAATAAGTCTTTCATTTGATTTGGTAGAGAGTAGATTAGAAGCTTTTGTTGATTCTTTAGTGTAGATGTTATAATCAATGAACTATTTGAGTTCTCACCATGAATGACCTAACTTCTTAGAGATGGTTATTCCATAAGAGGCTTCTTCTTTAGGTGTCGAACTATCCCAATTTCTTGTTTTGTTTATTTCATTTACTAATGTTAATGACTTTAGATTAGGCTAGTTTAAGCTTTGACTTATAAATTTAATGTGGTAAATATTATTATATAAATTTAAAGACAAGAAAAATAACATTTATCCAACTAAAAACATTTATGCAATAAAAACCATGACTGAGAAACTTATACTAATGAAGCAAATTATTATAGTTTGATATCAGAAACTGATATGATCTGAATTGACCTTTGACAACCAAAGTAATTTGTGAATTGACAATGTGAATGGGAAGATTGATGTTTCATTTACCTGAATATTTCAAATGGAAGAATTCAAGTTAAATTCATAATTGCCAGTTTATCGTTATAACAGTGTAAAACCACGGAGAATTATGCAAGTCAAATGTGTTTATTTATAAGGTGTTTGGAAAATCATTTACCTGAATATTTTAAATATAAAAAGAATTCAAGTTAAATTCACAATTGCCAATTAATCGTTATAACCGTGTAGAACCACTTCTAATAATACAATTCAAATGAGTTTATTTATAAGGTGTTTGTATTCCAGACAAATTTAAAAGCAATTATAAGTATGTTTTTAACTTTCAAAATACATACAAAGTTTTAAAAAAAATGAAAGCAAATCTCTATAGCTGTTTTTCCTTTCAAAATTATGTAGATATAAATCTCTATTTCTTTCCTTACTTTCCAAAATTATATACATGTTTTCCAAAGTTATATACATGTTTACCTGTTTGGTAAATCATCGTACTTGACATGATATACCTTATCAGGTTACCCAAGTTATAGATACAAGGGTGGACTTTACCTTATCAGTTCACACAAGCTATATATACAAGCCTTCACTTTGGGAAGTCCAGCAAAGTACCACATGACAGATTCATAGTGGTTGACCCAGGGTTTTCAGTGTAGAGATTTAAAGATTATTTTATGAATCCAGTCTGAAAATCTAGTCTTATTGCTCTGTTATACAAGCTCGTTTCCCATTTCACGTGACTGTGGACTCAACTTCATCACCAGTTACCTTGACTTCTTTATCGTTGGGATTATCAGTGTTTTTGAAACAACGACTTAGCCACATCATGAACAGCATTGCAATAATGCCTCCAACTGCAAATAAAGATGACCTCATTGCTCTGGACAGTTTGTTCCCAAGAAAACCCACAATTAAAATGGTCATCAAACTACCTGTGCACAAACATTTAATCAGTATTGTACCGGACATTTGTACAAAACCAATAGTATCCCTTAAAACTCGTGAAATTTACTTATTATTATGTTAAAGAAGGAAAGGAAAAAAACCTGAAGCGGATGTCAGAAACCATATGGATTGAACAACTGATTTCATAGAAACAGGGGCCTGTGAATAAGCAAATTTCAATCCAGTGATACTAAAGGATACTTCTGCTGCTGACAGTAGTACATACTGAGGTACCTGCCAAAGAATTGATATTTGTTTTGTTGTTTCAATTGGGTATGCTAACATGAACAATCCCATACGCTCCTTATTATCCTGCTCAGAATCTGAAAAATTGTTAATATTTGAAGTGGTTCCCTTATCAATCGCTAACTGCAGCAGTGCTGATGTGAAAAATGCAACAGAACACAGGAGCATTCCCAGAATCATCCTTCTTATCTCTTCCATAGAAACTCCATGCTCCTCTAAGAAAGGATAAATCACTTTGTCAAAAAGTGGAATGAAAATGAGGAAGAAGAGTGGATGTAGAGCCTGTCAACAGACAATCCTGATCATGTTACTCATTAAATCATGTTACAACTTACCCTAGTTCTATATGTTATTACCATGAAATTCGTCATGTATCCTTACTGTGTGGTCTCATGAGGCTTCTTAGAGAGAGCTCTTTTTCTAAAAGTGAGCCAAGGGGACACTACTGCTTTATCAACTGCAGAGTAAAGTAGGAACCTCCTGGAAAATTGGAGAAACAGAATTCAGAGTGTCATTCTAACCTCTAATCAGATTAAGAGGCTAAATGAGTTCTTTTGGCTCGGATTAATGATGAGATAATGTTTGAATAAAAAAGAAAATATGTTTGCACTGAGAGTAGCCAAGTGGTTATAAATCAGTAGGGGGAGATGTTGTCACTAAAGTAGTTGATAACTTATAAAAAATAAGAAGTACTTAAAAAATCTTAAACATAGATCTATTGAGAGCCCAGAGGGATCCAATTTCTTGAGGTGTGAATTCTACTTTCTTAAAATATTTAAACCTCAAGAGAAATTAGATCCCTCTCCATGCTTAATAAATCCAGGTTTAAAATATTTACACCTCAAAAGAAATTAGATCCCTCTCCATGCTTAATAAATCCAGGTTTAAAATATTTACACCTCAAAAGAAATTAGATCCCTCTCCATGCTTAATAAATCCAGATTTAAGATGAATCTACTCTAGTTTTATTACAAATTCTTAAATGCTGTTAAATGTTTCTCCTCTCTTAAAAGCAATTGTTTCATGCTAGAAGAAAGTTGAAGCCTAGATAAATGGCAACAACCTGCACAGGTTCATATTTGTAAGAAGGTTTGTTGGGTTTAAAGCGTTGCCAATAAAAAGACTATGGTTCTAAGTTTTCAGTTTCATGTATAATCATCCTCCTTCCCTCTTCTAGGATCGACTGGGTAGTTTTGTTAATGAAGTGAATTACTTTGGCTCTATGATTAGCTCATTAGTGAAACGAAATGTATGAACGAGTATCCTCCCCGGACCTGTGTACCCTTTGTGAAATATAGGCAATCTGCTACAGGAAACCTCCTAAGCTCGACATGAAGATCCGAAAAGACAACTCAAAGGCCCCAATCCTTAAGCAGCCTGATGAATCCACAGCGTAATAATATAGTTACAACTCCTTTATAATTTTAAAATTTTAGAAATTTGTAATAGTTTTAACAATAAAAAAAACACATATTTCGAATACATTTTAAATACTTAACACCCAAAACCAAAAATAGAACTGTTTTCAACCCTAGTTTTAGTTTGAAGCCTGAAGATATCAACTTAGCAACAGCAAAGAAAACCTTCTTTCCTTTTGTTAGTGAAAACATAAATAACCCAGAACCCAGAGTCATCACCTGCATCTGATCAGGACTAATCACAACATTTCCTAGGCAGGACACATGCCCATTCATCTGTCTCGCCTGAAAAACCCAGGTAGAGGACTTCTGCCCAAAGAGGCACCAAAACATAGAAGCAGGAAGGAAAAAAACAAAGATTCTGACTACAGCCTTTACATCTTCAACTTCTTCTCCGCCGCATCTTAGCTTAGCAGCATCAAGCCAATGAGAAGCCTTGCTTGATCCTCCTCTGCAATTAACTTGCTCATAATTTACATAATTAGATCCGTTCTTCCTCAGCCTTATAGCACTAATTATGACCTTAAACACAGTTGATAAAATACTCCCCAGAGACCGTCTGTCTACATAGGCTCCCCTGCCAGCCCAGAATATAATTATAGAAAAAACCATGAGAAGAGAAGGCAGTCCAAAAGCTGCTGCATACGAGACATTGACCCTCAACAGTGGCGTGAGGAGCGTGGACAGAAAGGAACCCATGTTAACTGCAAAGAAAAACGCAGAGAAAAAGGTCACCCGAAGCTTTTCTTTGGTCTGACCATCTGGCACAGAGAATTCTATTTGGTCTCCTCCAAACGCTGCAACACAGGGTTTAATGCCTCCAGTGCCAACTGTTATCAATAAAAGACCCGTGGCAGTGCTCCACATAGCATAGCTCGAAGCTTTTTGAGTTACAGGATCGGGATCTGGAATTGCAGCCATGGACATAACCCAGTTCCCCACAGCGTACAGAAGAGATAGATATAATATTGTTCGGTATTTTCCCTGCCAAATAAAAACAGAACATACAGGCATGTATGTTAATGCATTTATCAAATTCAACATGACACTCATAGAGGATTAGTTTTGATAGTTTACCAAGAAGGAGTCGCTGATTATGCCTCCCAGAATTGGAGCGGCAAAGCAAGCCATTATGAAGAGATGATAAATCTGCGTTGATCGGACTTGGGAGAGACCAAGGTGCTCTGAGAAAAATAAGGCGAGGATTGCCTTGAGGCCATAGAAGGAAAACCTCTCGCAGAACTCGTTCCAGAATATGAATTTGATGGCGGGTGGTAAGGCCTTCAAATCTCTGAAATAGGAAGAAGAAGAAGAAGAATGAAGTGCTTCCATAGAAGATGTTTCTGAGATCTCCAATAGTGTTTCATGTTGGGCTTTTGCATGAGGCGATGTTGACGACACCATGGTTGCGCTGAAGCCGAACGAGGGAAAAGACCAGTCTACTGTCCAGTTTACGGAGTGAATTGAAAATGGAAAATGGAACTGTTTGTCACATCACAATAACATGATATGATAAATAGTCACCATATTGTCTCCATAATTTTCATGTCAAATTTCAATCGATTCTTTTTTAAAACTTACAATTTCGACATATAGAATATTTAAGGGGAGAGACGTGTTAGAATACAACCTTCCACTTTTGGTTGGGTTTCCACAAATCCTAAATTGGAGATTTTTTTTTTTTAAGAGATTTGGAAACAGAGCTGTAAATGTTTGCTAATAGGCATGTTTTTGTCAGATGTATACAAAGTTATAAGTAAAAGAGTCTGTGACCATTAACTAGAACTAGGTTAATATAGAACAATGATTGATTGTTGATATAGGTTCATTGTTTCTTATCGAATTTTATTAAATTTTTACATTTTATGATTTAATAATAGAATGAATGTTAAAAAAAATTGACTGTTTATTATGATGGATTTATATGGATTACTGCCATAGGTTTACATTGTTTATCATTGAATGTTATTAAATTTTTACATTTTAAGATCTAACCATAAGCAATGAATTTACAACAATAATCTTATAAGATCAAATTTTTACATTTTAAGATCTAACCATTAACAATGAATCTACAACAATAATCTTAAAAAATAGAAAATGACTTGGCAATATCCAATGGCAATCATGGCTTTTGCTGAACATCAATAAGATAGTTTCCACTTCAATACTTTTCCAACCATTAACAATGAATCTACAACAATAATCTTAAAAAATAGAAAATGACTGACAATATCCAATGGCAATCATGGCAAAAGCTTTTGCTGAACATCAATAAGATAGTTTCCACTTCAATACTTTTCCAGCCAGGAGCATATATATAAGCTTAATAAGCAATGAACCTGCAACAAGTAATGTATATAATAAGTTTTTGCAAGAAAAAAATAATGACTAAGCTATGATTGATTGCTGCAGTGAGTGTTTATTGTTTATCATTAAATCTTAAAACTCAACTTTTTAAAATCTAGCCATAAGTAATGAACCTACAACAATAATTAGAAAAAAACAAAAAATAATAATGGCGGTCATGGCTTTTGCTGAACATCAACAATTAATGTATATAATAAGTTTTTGCTAAAAAAAAAGAAAATGACTACACTATGATTGATTGCTGCAGTGAGTTCATTGTTTATAATTAAATCTTAAAACTTAAGATTTTAACATCTAGCTATAAGTAATGAACCTACAACAATAATTTTAAAAGAACAGAAAATAATGGGGGTCATGGCTTTTGCTCAACATCAATAAGATGGTTTTAACTTTTCACTTCAATACTTTTCCAGCGAGGATATGAGAGCATATATATAGGCTTAATAAGCAATGAACCTGCAACATAATCATAATAAGTTTTTAGTTGAAAAAAAAACTAGAAAATGACTGCATTATGATTGATCGCTGCGGTAGGTTTATTGTTTATCATTGAATCTCATTAAATCTTAATATTTTAAGATCTAACCATAAGCCATGAACCGGTTAAAAAAATAGAAGATGACTGCCAAGATCCAATGGCGGTCATGATGTTTGCTGAACATCAATAAGATAGTTTCCACTTCAATACTTTTCCAGCCATGAGCATATATGAGCTTAATAATATGACCTTCGCGTCCAAAGCTGAACGGACCCGCATTGCATTCTACAGCCTATATTATATTACGAGAATTAGAGATGAGAGTTCTCTCTGCGGCCCTGTGATTGAAGGACGAAAAGCAGAAATCAATTCAAAATTGGAAATTCCGAGGATTGAACTTGGGTCGCTAAAGTAACTTCTGGTTTGGCTCTGTTGTGTGATCTTACACCAATTTTACATTTACATCTTTAAATTTATTCAAATAAGTAAAATAACAATAATTTAAGAATAATTATCTCTGCAAACTAATTTTTAAATGCAAAGTATGATAGTCCAAAATTTTATTTATATTTTTATAAAACAAAAATTAAATAATTAAAAACTATTTCCTTATTTTCAAATGTGATATATATTTTTATAAAATTAAAAGACAATAATTTATAATTTATTTTTTAAATTTAATTTGATCAGTATAACCATTAATGCATTTAATAATTAATGATGTATGACATTCAATACACTTAATAACTAAATAACTAATGTATTTATAATTAATGATTATATTGTATAACATTTAATGCATTTAATAGTTATGTAATTAATACAACTTATAACAATTAATTCATCTATTAATAATGTCTAGTCTCAAGTCAACTAGTAACATTTGAGTATGCAATCTTTTATAAAATTTAAATTTTGAATTGATGATGATGATGGTTAATTTCCACTGAGACCAAACTTTGGTCTATTGGACCTAAAGAAACAAATTAATTAGTTTGTTTTAAAATTGTATTCCTATGGAGCTTGGTGAGAATCGTCCCGAACTCACTATAATTTTGACAAGTTAAAAGGCGTCGGTATTGCAATAAAGATTATGTAACTGAGATCTAATGTGGGTGTACACAGTGCACTCTAAGAAGAACTGGTTTTCATCTTCAATGTTCATATTCTCACAGAGACGAGAGATCCTTTCCACCCGTGTTGTTTTAGGAACTGTCCAACGACTAGTTTCACTATGGAGCTCATGAGAGTTCGTTCTTATCTTGGCTATATTAATTTTTTTCTTTGAACTGGTTAATACAAAGATATACATTTGATCTTCTAGAGTATGGTTGATGACCTCTTTATAATATCTTAGTTTTCTTTTAGCCTCTAAATCTTTCTCACACCACAATTTCTCTTTAAACTATAACAATATTTTTAATGTTATTAATATTTTGCTAAGCAACATTTTCGTCGATCTCCCAGTGGTTTAACTAGGCCTTGGTATCCTTATACCAACCTCGCTTGAGTCTTAGTTGGTTTTGGTTGGAATTAAAGGCTATCTTTGGAATTCTATGGTCCCCCATGTTATTGATTTTGTGTTTATACAACAAGAACCTAGTCATAGCTAAGCTCTTGATAGTGGAAAGACCCACTTCTATAAGGAGAATAGGAGATGGTGTATTGCTTTTAATTTTGAGGTTATACTTTATAAAACGCTTTTGGATTTGCTCAATATTTCTTTGGGATTCTCTACAGATGCTGCAACCCCAAACCTCACAACCATACAAGATAACAAAAGTGAGTAAAGTTTCAAAGAAGAGCTTCTTTTTATCCCACATCACAAGGTTTGTTGCTTTACAATTATTTTCAAGACCAAAATAAGCTTTCCACCCTTCATTAATCATTTTCTCAATGCTATAGTTCTAGTTGAGCTTGTGATGAATATCAATTCCTAGGTATTTGTAACTAGAAGACACTTCCTCCAAGTTGCTATTGTTGCGCCGAGAGGCACTCTACAGCCATGGGGGATTCACCTTATTGACCAATATCTTATCAAGTTCATTCATAAAGGGGGGTTTTAAATTATGAAAAATAAGGTCAATATATTGTAGGTATTAGGGGGTGGTTTGTAGGGTATGTGGGATTCATAGGTATTGTGGGGTATACAAATGGATTTCTAGTAAAAATATGGAACATCTCATAAAAATAGGGTTCTTTTAATTGGAAATATGTATTGGTAGGGGGGCTTAACAAAATTATTTTGGTAGGTATTTATCAATATCTCATGAAATTAGGGTTTTTCTTTAATATCCCATGAACGAAGGTGCTATGTCATGGTTTCATTGAGTGAAGACCCCGTTCTACAGCCCAGTATGGGGGAGATCTTGTAACATGATGTAACGTGATGTAACGTTAGTAACGTTTGTAACATGTTGGCAAAAAATAATAGTGATAGTGAATATTATGGGAGAGATCTTGTAACTTGATGTAAAGTTTGTAACATGTCAGCAAAAATAATAGTGATAGTGAATATTATGGGAGAGATCTTGTAAGGTTTGTAACATGTCGACAAAAAATAATAGTGATAGTGAATATTATGGGATAGATTTTGTAACACAAAATAAAAAATAATATCACTTTCCTAACTTTATTTTTATTAATAAAAAATAAATTTTCTAATAGGCCAAAATAAAACAATCTAAATGCCTCCTAAACAACCCATGGTTGTAGGAGGGCCTTGCATATGGTTTTAAAACCATGTGTGGGGAAATGATGCAATGTTCGTTCCTAACAAAATAAAAAATAATAAAAAAATATTATATGTCGGCCATAAATAATATTAAATATTAATAATAAAAATATTATATGTGGACCTTAAATAAAAAGATGTGTCTTTGAATCAAATCAATGGATACCTAAGAAGAGGTTTGCACCTTGAGAAATTTGATCCATCTCGGCGCTTGATAGAGCCTAGGATTTGGATCTACGTTGGTCATACACAAAATTAGTGTAAGTGTCCTTCTTGGATTTGATAATCATAATGTTTGTTTTGACAGTGTTGACAGTCATACCCATGGTAGAGTAGAAATCCTTAAGAAGTCGTAGTTTCTTATTGCACCGAGAGGCGCTCTACAGCCCAGTATGGGGTAGATCTTGTAACATTACGTAATGTTGTAACGTTACGTAACGTTGTAACATTACATAGTGTTATGTCGGCTATAAAAAAAAATAGAAAATTAGAAGAAAAAAACAACAACTATATAAATAGCAAGAAGTATCACAAACTACATCATAGCTAGCTACCTTGATCCAGCAACAGCAACAACCACTGCGACAGCAACAATAAACCCAGGTAAGAATTTTAAATTTGCTAATCAACAATCAATTCAGATATTCTTTAGATATTCTTTTTGCAGGTAATATTTGTATTATTTAGATATGTGGATATTCAATGGCTAATAACCAAGTTCAAACCACACAAAAGATCGACACGATTAGGGAACTCTTTTTGTTACTTTTGCCGCTCACCATAATTTCAATCCTTAAATGGCATGCATACTAAAATAAAGTGGTTAACCCAGTCATACGTTATTCAAATGATCCGAAAGAAACAATCAATTCAAATCGACAATCAATTCAGATATTCTTTAGATATTCTTTTTGCAAGTAATATTTAGATATTCTTTAGATAAAATGATACCTCAATAACTTCTATAGGCCAGCGTGGTATATAAAACGATCCCAGAATTTCTTTGAAAAAACAATTTTCACAGGCGGGATTTGGATAAACCAACAACAGGGAACCCAAAAAAGCAAAGTTGTCACAAGTAATGTTATTATGCGCTATGATTTTAGGCCAAGCAAAAACGACCCTCTCAGAGAGTGAGATCTCAGAAAATTAACGACTGAAACGTGTGCCACACTTCCATAAAAAAGGAGACCCCCTCAGAGACTGAGATCTCAGAAAATTAATGGCTGAAACGTGTGCCACGCTTCCATTAAAAAGGAAAAACATTCATCCCATATCAACTCACCCACCACTTCCATTAAAAAGGAAAAAACACACCTCCCATAGGTTTGACATATGGCAATAACAAACTCCCATGGCGAAATTCCAATAGAGATCTTTTGGTATACCCAATCAAACAGGGAAAGGGAACGAAGAAGGTCTTTTTTTTTCATTTTTACATGTACGAAGGAAGAAATTCAGTTAATGGGCTCCATGTGTTTCTTCTTCCATTGTTTCGATTTGATTTTGTGAATATTAATCAAGCTTTAAAGAGTGCATTTTATTGTTACATGTAGACCTGTCATGGTCCTTGTTCAGTTGTGACTTTATTGTCTTTGGTATTTACCTTAACGTACTTTCGAGTGATGCCATGGCTCTTAATTTTGTTGAGCTTTGTCAAAGGAATCGATCTCCACGATGGAAGTTGAATGGTTGCTTCCATGTTGTAGACTTCTAATTTCATAGAGGAATTGATTACCACCCAGGAGAATTGTTTGTTGATATTTTAAATGCATTTGCTTGGATATTGGACTCACTAGATAGCAATGCATGTTCAATAAGGTTAGATTGGATTTGTTTAAAATATTTCTATAATCAGAATATCTAAATATATTTAGGTATTCTGTGTTTGATGTCCAGGTTCAAACCACATAGAAGATCGACACGATTAGGGAACTCTTTTTGTTACTTTTGTGGCTCACCATAATTTCAATCCTGCCATCCCTTAGATTCCAATTTGAATAACAAGGCACCTGTTTAAGTCACAACCAGGGAGGGTATATATACAATATGCACTCACTAATGGAGAAAGCAACAAATTTGAGAAAAAAGGGGAAAATAGTAGTTTTGCAATGTCTATAGAGTGTGCAAATGAAAGAAGTGTGAATAAGTTATTACCGAAAGCAAACAAGCCACCAAGGAAAGGTATACTGTAATAAATTCAGAGTTTGTAGTCAAGTATAGCATAGTCGAGCCACTTATATTCATATTATTTTAATTTTAGTAGTACATAAACTATTAAATAAATAATTTTCTTTTTTTAAAAGTTTCAACCTCACGGGTGCTTAGTTTTTAGATATTCTATGGTTGATATCCAGGTTCAAACCACACAGAATATTGACACAATTAGGGAACTCTTTTTGTTACTTTTGCGGCTCACCATAATTTCAATCCTGCCATCCCTTAGATTCCAATTTGAATAACAAGGCTCGACGCTCTCTATAGCTTAAAAAAATGGCATCCATACTTCAAATAAAGATGTTAACCCAGTCATACGTTATTTAAATGAGATGTTTAGCCATCATAGATCCGAAAGAAACAGTTTCAAATAGTTTGATTGTCGATCTAAATATTCTATAAATTAGGTTATACTAGGTCCGTTTTTATTACATGTGATAATCACTTA
>LPNX010532722.1:439764-514424 GCA_001517045.1 Pseudotsuga menziesii | reverse complement strand
TCCTCTTGATCAACATTTCCTCCATTTTCACCAAATACAATATTATTTAAGTTTATAAATATTTTCCTTACTATTAATCATAAGAAGTACATGTGGTATAGTGATAAGGTTGTTAGGATAATGAGCATGAGGTTGAAGGTTCAATCCTCTCAAATTACTTAATTTAAAAAAAATGTATTGAGTTTTAAATTTGTATAGAATTAAGTGTATGTTTTTTTTTTAATTTCATAGTTTTCATTGTATTGTGTTTTTGTGTAGCTATTATTAATGTCAGTTTTGTGTAATTTCTAGTCTCAACATGTGTTATTAGACTATTTATTATATTTTATTAAATTTGAAATTAAATAATTTGTTTAAATTTTATATTTTAATAAAATTGTTTTGTATATTAAAAAATAAATTTAATAAGGTATTTTCATTAGATATTTTCACGATAATTTTAAGATTTGGATATTTTCATGAGATACCCAAACCTTAATCCATAACTTCCTAATCAAAAGTGCATGTACTATTTTTTGTTATAATTTATTTCCTTTAATATTGAAGTTACATAACACCAAGCAAAAGCAATAAGGAACTTATCAAGCACTAGCTTAGGGTTTGTATGTGTCCATTTGTGTAGGTTTCAATCATGGATCCTCTTGATCCAAATCCGAAGGAGCGCTTGATACTCCTGGATGAAGCATTTTGTGTTGCAATGGCAGCCACCCCTCCTCCCTTTGCTCTGAGCAGATTCGATGCTTGTTTTGTCAAGCTTTTTGTGGGCATAGACATCAAGATCAAGTCGACATCCTCTAAACTTAAAGTAGTCACCCTCTCTTAAATGGGTTTGGTTGGGTAGTTCATTGATCTTTAGTCCTCCCCTCATGCTATGGAGATTTGGTTGAATAAACACTAGCGACCTCTCATCTCAAGTAATTTGTAGTTTGAGGAAAGGGCTTCTTTGTCTTTCTCTTTGAAAAAAAAAAAGATATTATTTTTCGCAATGACTCATATTTTAGGGGACCCTAGGGGATGTATTTGAACCTCTAGAGTGTATCCTTTGATCCAAAAAAAGACATAGCATTTGTTGTCCCTATTTGGGTTAAGCCCCCACATCTCTCGCTTCATTGCTAGAGTGAGAAGTACCTAGCAACCATTGGAAACTCTCTGGGAAGATATATTGACAAATCAAAGCCGAAATCCCTCGTTTTCTTGTACTCGAATCTACGTCGAGGTTGAACTAGAGAAAGGTCTTCCTGGAGCCATTAATATCTCTATGGATGGATGGACTCACCTCTAAAAGGTCGATTATGAGAAACTCCCTTTTAAGTGTAAGATATTCCATGGATATGGATATTTTGCTCGAAACTTCCAAAAGTACAGACTCTTGGATTTTAAGCCCAACTAGGAGGACAAATGGAGACAAGTTTTGAAGAAAGGGAAAAATTGTGATTTCCTCCTCCATTGACAACTCGAAGTGAACCAACCACATTGAACAAATTTCAATCTTTATTCTTGATGGTGGGAGAAACTAGAGAAGTAGTCATCAAGCAAGGATCAAAGGAACTGCCCTTAAACCAACAACAATTTATAGATCAACCCCTTCTAGTGGAATTATAACAAGAAGAAACTAATACCCCCCTCCTTCCCATGAAACCCTATTAGGAATCGAGTGGAATACTAGGAAAACCCCTCTCTGTTTCAGAGAGTTCAATGGCATGCTCCATATCCAAATCTTTTTAGGAAGACTCTATAATACACTCATTTTGACCCCTAGACCATATTGGTTTGATAATGTAGATGCTGTAAAAATGTATGTATGATTCCTAGTGTGGAGCTCAAGGCCAAGGCCCCGCTAGTGAATGCTCAGTTTTAAAAAGGAAAAGTATTTTATATTGATCCGGCGGATTATTCCTCTTTAAAGATCCAATATGGTACATGGTTCAGCAACGGTGGTTGGAAAAAAAAAGGAACGGCAAAAATACGCAAATCGGAGGTCGGAAGAGAACTCCTTCCACAACATCGGAGGTTGCAAGCACATCTCTGTCCGCAACAGCAGGCGGCCAAACTATTAGTCTATCCGCGGAGATAACTGGACGAAAAAAATATATATATAAGGATTGGCGGTCGGAAGCTTTTCCCTTCCACAACGTTGGGGCTCGAAAGTCTTTCCCCTTCCGCAACGGTAGAAGCTTAACAGACGTTCAGACGGATCGAAATTCGGAGCGATAAGCAGTCCGCAACGACGGCCACAAGCTTGATCGGAAGAACAATGCTTCCGGCAGCCGCAACGGCGGAAGCCTAAAACTTAAAAGATTGGCAAAATAACTCAACGGAATCAGAAAAAGAAGTGGTGCGCCATCCGCAACTGCGGAAACCAAGGTGACTAAAGCCTCCGACTTGAAAACCAGCCGACGGCCGATTGAGACCGTCGGAGCCCGTTGTTTATCCTCTTCCGCAATGGCGAAGCACGGATGACTAAAAACTTCCGCAATGCGTTCACGCGGGGACATTTCAAAACGGTTTTTGCAGTAGTACACAATTTGATGCCGTGTTTCAAGGAAGGGAACAGATGCATTGGTTCCATCTTGGCATATGAGTAACGCTCTGGAAGGTGGAACATCACAATGTGGCAGGATTTCATAATGTGTACAGCTTCTTTGTAACGGTTTGGCGAAGCTTTATTGGCAGTTATGCTATAGTGGGGATAATGTTGAAAGGTAGATGAACAGCCTGTTGGGGACTTGGAACGTCAAAACGCTTGAGGCGGGATTTGGCTGAATGGCATATGGAATAGCTGTGTCAAAGAAGGAAAATCCATTACTTATGAGGCTTAAATAGAGGAAGCTGGCGACCAGAAGGGGGACTCATATGGTTGAGATCACAAACCTAATTTCTGTTATGAGAAGCTTGCAGAGATAGAATAGAAGCACCAAGCTCGGATTTGAGGGTGCGACCTGCTGTTTTATAACTAGAGTTTTGCTATGGAAGTCGACATTCTCTATTTTATTTGGCTTCTTAATATTTTGAAGACCAGATTGTAAATTCCAGAGAGAGGTCTTGAAGAATTTGTATAGCATTCTATTCGCAGTTGCAGAAGTTGATTCCAGAACCATTTTGTACCATTTAAAGCCATTAATTGGATCGGTACCCATTGGAGAGGGACCCGGAAACGTAGCCCAGTGGAGGGGGTGAAATTCGTTATCAACTTCTGTTTGTGACTCTGTTTCTGTGTTTTCTTCCTTGTATCTGTCTATCAGTGTTGTGGTTTTCATTCCTGTTCTGAGCATTTAATTTCTGCTAATACTGTCCATTAATTAACCTGTTGCACGCATTCTTTTACAACATAATTTTAATGCACTAAAGTTGAGGTCCTACGGATCATATTTGGTACCAGAGCTGGTTGACTGTTGTGCAAGTTTGTGAATGCTTACCAGGTCTAGGTTAAAGCTGGGTGAAGAAGAATTAGTTGAAGGAGATCTTGAGATTGGCTCCAGGAGGACATTCTCAAGAACCATGTCTTCTCCACGAAGGGAAGAAGAAGGACATACCGAACGGGAAAAACCTGTTATGTTTGAAACTGAGTTTCTAGAGGCTTTTATGAGCATGAAAGCCATGATGGAAATTCTACTCGAAGAACGAGCAGAAAGGAAGAAGAAAGAAGAAGGATCTTCATCTAGAGATGCAGAAGTGAAGCCAGAAGAAAAGGGTAAAGGAGTAGGAGGTGATGGTGATCCTCCTGACACTAATCATACTTTTTCTTCTTCTCATACTTCTCATTCAAATAATGCAAGTCCTAATATGCCTTATTTCAAATTCAATAGGGATCCGAGGTAAAGATAAAGGTATATCTCTTTCCATTGATGCAAGTTCAAGTTCCAATTCATGTGCAAGTACAAGTACAAATTTGCTATCTACTTCTATGCAAAGTGATAAAAGAAGAAGTGAACTGTTTCATGTTCGTGTCATTACAAATCATACAAAAATTGATACATTGTTTGATAGTGGTTCTCAAGTGAATTTGATATCGGAAGAAGTGGTTAAGAAACTTAATATAGTTACTAGTCCTCATGAAAAACCTTATCCTCTTGGTTGGGTTACTAATGATACACAGTTGCAAGTTACAAAGAAATGTATTTTGAAATTTGCAATCACTGAAAAGTTTATGGATGAGGTAGAACTAGATGTAGTGCCACTTGACATTTGTGGAATTGTACTTGGGAGTCCATATTTGTATGACCGGAAAGCAGTCTTTTATAGAGAGACGAACAAATATCATGTTTTTAAAGGTGGTGCGGAATACATTGTTCGTGCACATCGTATGAAAACAAATCTAGCATTAGTCACTACAAGTCAAATGAAAATGATAGTGAATGCTAGTAGGAAGTTTGCATTAATGGCTGTTAAAGGTGAATCATTGGTGGAACATGGAATTAAATTAATTAAAGGTGTTCCCGAGTATGGTGCTTTGTTACAGGGACCTGAAAGATTATCACCTAATAGAGATGTACAACATGAAGTGCAGTTGCAGCAAAGCATGCCTTTTCCAAATATTGGCATGAATCGGATGATTATTCAATTTCTTCAAAATTATTGTGATGAACATCCTAAGGTTCAGGGTGAATAGTTGCAGCACATGCAGTGAATTAAATCTCCTTTTGAGACTTGTTTTTGTTATCTGTTGAAGTCACATGTGGACTTTTCTTTCGGCACAAAATATGTGAGAGGTGAACATCATGATGCAAAGGAAATCGTGCAGCAAATAGTGCAAGAACAGCAGGAGATGAGTCAGGCAATTTGCAAAGCCAGACATGAAAATCATCATCCTTTTGAAGTTGAAAAGCAAATTTGGTTGCAGATCACCAAGGGAAGATTGAAAGGTAAAAAGCTCAATTCTGTTTATGATCGTTTTGAGACATCTGAAAAGAAGTGTAAACATTCTTTCTGTTTGAGCTTATCTCCAGTCCCATATGCAAAGAATTTTAAATGGTATGAACCTCCTTTGGTCATGGACAAGGAGACTAATATGCAGATTCTAAGCAAGGCAAGATGTATGGAGATTGGAAAGGTGAGGAAGCTGTACCCTCACTTACTTGCAGAATAATTCCAGTGGGGAGGATTGATCCGGCGGATTATTCCTCTTTGAAGATCCAATATGGTACATGGTTCAGCAACGACGGTTGGAAAAAAAACGGACGGCAAAAATACGCAGATCGGAGGTCGGAAGAGAAATCCTTCCACAACATCGGAGGTTGGAAGCACATCTCTGTCCGCAATGGAGGGTGGCCAAACTATTA
Source organism: Pseudotsuga menziesii (assembly GCA_001517045.1). Classification (NCBI taxonomy): domain Eukaryota; kingdom Viridiplantae; phylum Streptophyta; class Pinopsida; order Pinales; family Pinaceae; genus Pseudotsuga; species Pseudotsuga menziesii. The sequence goes on along the minus strand of LPNX010532722.1, from coordinate 509,145 downwards.
GTATGTCCACGGAGATAACCAGATGAAAATATATATATATATATATATAAGGATTGGCAGTCGGAAGCTTTTCCCTTTCGCAACATCGGGGCTCGGAAGCCTTTCCCCTTCCGCAACGGCAGAAGCTTAGCGGACGTTCGGACGGATCGAAAGTCGGAGCGATAAGCAGTCTGCAACGATGGCCACAAGCTTGATCGGAAGAAAAATGCTTCTGGCAGCTGCAACGGTGGAAGCCTAAAACTTAAAAGATCGGCGAAATAACTCGACAGAATCGGAAAAAGAAGTGGTGCGCCATCCGCAACTGTGGAAACCAAAGTGACTAAAGCCTTCGACTCGAAAACCAGCCAACGACCGATTGAGACTGTCGGAGCCCGTTGTTTATCCTCTTCCGCAACGGCGAAGCACGAATGACTAAAAACTTCCGCAATGCGTTCACGCGGGGACATTTCAAAATGGTTTTTGCAGTAGTACACAGTTTGATGCCGTGTTTCAGGGAAGGGAACAGATGCATTGGTTCCGTCTTGGCATATGAGTAACGCTCTGGCAGGTGGAACATCACGATGTGGCAGGATTTCATAATGTGTACAGCTTCTTTGTAACGGTTTGGCGAAGATTTCTTGGTAGTTATGCCACAGTGGGGATAACGTTGAAAGGCAGATGAACAACCTGTTGGGGACCCGGAACGTCAAAACGCTTGAGGCATGATTTGGCCGAATGGCATATGGAACAACTGTGTGAAAGAAGGCAAAACCGTTACTTATGAGGCTTAAATAGAGGAAGCTAGCGACCAGAAGGGGGAATCAGATGGTTGAGAGCACAGAACCTCATTTTTGTTATGAGAAGCTTGCAGAGATAGAACAGAAGCACCAAGCTCGGATTTGAGGGTGCGACCTGCTATTTTATAACCAGAGTTTTGCTGTGGAAGTCGACATTCTCTCTTTTATTTGGCTTCTTAATCTTTTGAAGACCAGATTGTAAATTCCAGAGAGAGGTCTTAAAGACTTTCTATTCAGCATTCTGTTTTACAACTTTTCTGTAGTTTCCTTTGCAGAGATTGAGGATAGAGGAAGGCGTTTTACTGTTAATGTCCAGATGTTGTTTGTAGTTAAAAGTCGACTGTTTTCTCTATTTGGATTTTCTTTGCTTTTGAAAGCCAGTTTGTAAATTCCAGAGAGAGGTCTTAAAGAATTTGTATAGCATTCTGTTCGCAATTGCAGAAGTTGATTCCAGAACCATTTTGTACCATTTAAAGCCATTAATTAGATCGGTACCCATTGGAGAGGGACCCGGAGACGTAGCCCAGTGGAGGGGGTGAACTCCGTTATCAACTTCTATTTGTGACTCTGTTTCTATGTTTTCTTCCTTGTATCTGTCTATCAGTGTTGTGGTTTTCATTCCTGTTCTGTGCATTTAATTTTTGCTAATACTGTCCATTAATTAACCTGTTGCACACATTCTTTTACAATATACTTTTGATGCACTAAATTTGAGGTCCTACGGATCATATATATTGTGAGCCATGTGCTAGTAAGCCACGAGAAATTGTTAAAGCATGTAGATATTTCTAATGCAAATAAAATTCCAAGAGTTGGATATGGAATCAACTAAAATGAGGGGGTTGTGTGTATCTCTACTAGGGAGAGGTGAGGGGGTTGTGTGTATCTCTACTAGGGAGAAGTGAGGGGGTTGTGTGTATCTCTACTAGGGAGAGGTGAGGGGTTGTGGGTTTGAATATTTTGTTGTCAAGTGTCATCTTGAGAACCCGTCTTGACTTTTCTTGCTGATCTTTATTTATGTTGTAAGGAGGTAGCTGAGAATCAGCTCGTGAATTTAATGGGGCATAGGAAAAACTCAGAAATTCGTATCGATGAGTATGGGCTTAGTTTGATTAACCCAGAAATCAATTTACCACATGATAATTTGTTTTCCATTATCCCCATTCCAGTGTGGAACAACTAGACATCAATTATCAGCCTACTATGCATTCCCGACTGTGGAAATAATGTTGACACAAAACCCGTCGACAAGGGTTCACTTCTCTGTCGACACCCAAACCACTATGATCTCCCTGAGCACTAGCCTAGAAAGGTTTTACCCCATCCAACAACACCTGTAGAGCAGATGTCTCACCTAAGATGTTCGAGGGAGAACTGTCGGAACCAAGTTTCTGCAGTGTGAAGGAGGAGTGCACATCTACTGTCAGCTCAGCGCAACATCACTTAACAGTTTTAATTATTCAGATTATGCAGTAACATAATCATGTCATCATTCAATAGATCGCATTATCATACTTAAATCATGGCATAAACATCGATGCGTAAACATATCCAATAGTATGGCATCATTCATAGCAGAGAAACATCGCATCATTCACAGATACACATCACATTCACATTTAGATTGCAGAAAAAAAAAAAAAAAAAGATAGAAAAAGACACAATGTTTCTGCTCAATCTCCGTCATATCATATTAATCTTTACAACAAAACACAAGTTCTCCAAAACAGTTCTTCAATTCTCATACACAGATCCAAAAAGCCTAAGCATGGCGCAGTAATAAGGAAGTAGCCAAGATCTCCAGAAGCCAAGAAGACTTAACACTTGCAATTCTACATCTATTTATAGGCTTGCACCTTTACATTGGTGGTCCACTTAATCCAACTTCCTAACTAATTCTAACAAAATCTACAAGATAATAACCACAATCCACATAATGCAATCCAAATCTACAAAATATGACCAAAATACATAAAATATAGTTAATCCGCCTTGCGTGTCGTTTTCCACTTTGCACAAAATATTTGACTTTGCACAGCATCCGCGATGTCGTGCAACTAACTTACCCCAAAACTACATGCCAACAAATACCAGAAATCACAACCAGGAAAGGAGCCATGTTTTGGAGTGTCCAAAACACCCCAAACTCGATGTGAGTAGTGAAATCCAGTCGAGAATCCATAGACATAAACCCTGGGGTGAGTTTGAGAGTGTCAAAGGCCCAAAAATGTTAAATTCTATGAATCATATGATTATTAGCCTACATGAATTCAAATAAGAAGAGAATGATGCAGAGGAGAGAGAACAATTTAGCATAGACTATTCAATTAATCATGACAAAATTGCACACACATGGAGACAAAATTGGAATAATATGATTATATGCATGAATCAATAAATACTATGGAATACACTGGTTGTACATATAGGAGAATTCGAATGCCTAATATAGGATTCAAATCTACCAACTCAGACTAACTCTAGAGCTAACTCAATGTGGAAAAATCACCACTAGAGCTCACTAATGCAACTTCGAATAATTATCTTAGTCTACAATTAGTTAACCGATGAGGGTAGGTGAGAAAAGACGCCCACACTCCCTTCAACCATACAAACTGTTTCTAGGCTAATTGATTATGATCTAACTGATAGTAACTGGATCATAACTGAACATGACTGATTACCTACCAAGGTCAACTGAAGGAGATTTCTAGTGGCACTAATAGTGGGTTCCTAAATTATAGGGATTAGTCCTCAGGGAACTTAAACTCATGCAATTAGGTGCAATAAGTGGCAGATGTCCCCTAGGTATGTCCCCCATGCACTAGCGGCTGAATGATGAAGATATCTTAATCTAGGAAAATAGACAATTAGACTATATGGTCAAAGGGAGGATTAATAATAATCCCAACACTCCACCTTAATCCTTACTTTGGACAACCTGGGCCCTAGATACTAAGACCAAAGTTCACCCATGCAATCTAAATGCAAAAAATAATAATTGCTTAGTAAAACCTAGGAGATGGGGAAAACCTCCCCCTCAAAATAAGCAGGAAAATCAGGATCAAGCTTTCATATCAAGAGAAAATCTCTCTTTGAATAAAAAATTTGTGAAAATATTTCTACAATCTGCATCTTTGTGTTCCAGTGAAGCAGTATGATGGTCATTGTGTGCACTAGTATCCTGGGACTGTGCATGTGAAGCTCTCCATCTTCTTCCAATATGATGGTAGACAGGAGAAGGAATGTTTCCTTTGGTCTCTTCTTTCTGGAGGAAGAGTGACATGATCCAATTGGTTCTTCTGTGAACGGGGTTGTTGATAACCTTGCCATCATGTAGCACCTCACTGGGAACTTGTTGCACCTCTTTGAAGGAAGTGAACTTGCTTGACATAGGGCAAGGTTCTCTTTCTGAAACTGGAATATTGTTCTCCTCATGTCAGATGGCTCTCCAGTCATGTTCCCAACTGCCTCAATAACCTTATGTTCCCATTTATGCATAGGATTGGGAGTAGGGACTGGATTTGGATCTGGATCATTGTGAACTTCATTTTCAATTTCATTAACTGATTCAATTGGTCCTCTACTTTGAATTCTGAATTTGAAACACTAATGGAAACATTATCATATGTAAAAGGAGTACATAGAATGGTTTTACCTCCCCTTTCAAATGGCATCTGAGACTATACTAGATCTGAGTATGGCAGAAAGTGTGAGAATTAATATACCTTGGAGGCATGGTTTGCAACACCCTTCACTACAATCTTCCCAGTTGAGATATTTGAGATCTCCAATGAGTCAAGACCAAATACCACTTGCTTTGGTGGGATAGTATGTGTCATCTGGTATACAGATAATAGATTTGTAGCTAAAGAGAGCACATAGAGTTTATCATTGAACACTCCATGTTTTAACTTGATTGAACCATTTCCTTCAACTCGAATTTGAGTGTCATCACCCATATGAATGCTCAAACCATCAATAAGTTTTAATGAAGAGAATGATTCTCTAGATGCAACCATATGATTGGAGGCTCTTGAATCAATGAGGAAGGCATGTGATTTTGAACAATAAGCCTTCAATGCATGGAATCTCTCATCATGATCTTCAGTGTTTTCTCCAAATTCATTCTTCCTTGCGCCTTCAGGGAGGGAAATATTGTGTTGCACAAGGAGTTTTTCCATCAGATTCAATGGAATTCTTCATACAATACTTCTCTATATGGTTTCCTTTCTTACAGTAAGAGCACTTTCCCTTGTCATACATTTTATGTTTGTCCTTCCTAGATCCCAAGGCTTCATTTGATGGATCAAACTCATCTTTAGGTTCAAATTCAGTGTTTCTTTTCTCTTTACCTTTCTACTTTCTTCTTGCTTGCACATGTTGATTGCATGGGAAGACTCGGGTTTACTATAATCAACCAACAACACCCCTAGATCACTGGCCCTTTCGGCAACAGACCACCAAGCGGCCTGAAGTCTCACCCAAAGTGACTCTAATGGGTTGGCCAAGGACTCAAGTGTCTTGTACCAGGTTCTGTTGTAATCCTACTTGCTGCTCGCAGCCCCCCTGGCTGCGAGAGCTCCCTCTGTGTCTGTGCGTCGCACGACCTCCTGCTCGCGTCGCGCGGTCCCGTTGTCGCGCAGCTCTTCTAGCCGCGGGACGTTCCTCTACACCACCGTGCGGTCCTTCTCTATGATGCGCACTTTCCCTGACTTGCGATATCTCCAGCCTTACCACATCGCCGCACACCGTGCGACACGCAGCTCCTGCCCAACGCGAAGTCCTCAACCTGCAGTATCGCGCACCGCAGCTTCTCTGTCGGTGCGGTATCACCTCTCTGTAATATCCTACCTCCGCGGTTGAGCGCACTTAGCGTTGCCCGTGTCGACGTGCAAGACTTAACATACAAAGCTATTCAATACTGCAATCAGTGACTGTTTTACGCAAAGCATAAGTGAAACACATACAACATGCCAAAGGTTTTGACCTATGATTATCCTTCTATGCTGTGGTGAACTGAGTAATACATTCATTCATTAAACTGCAAGCAAAGTCCATGAAATAATTGAGAAATGCATAAGTAAACATAACACATAAATCAGTCGCATAACGCAGATTTTAACGTGGTTCACCTCCAGGATGGAAGTTACGTCCACAGAACTGTGTTTTCTATTATAGCTCAAGGGGAAGGTAAAACACAGTTCTGCTACACCGCATATGCAGCTCAATATCTTCTCTCTTAGATCTCTCTTCTCTCTCTATATTGCTCTCTTACAATATACTCTTCCCTCTCAGTCGATCCCTGCGGATCGTTACATGCATGTTCTATAAGCTAGCTACTGGGTTCAGTAAGATTGCTACAGCTAAGACCAGAACCAGAGCTCGGCTTTTACAACATTCTACTTATCCTTATTTCCTACTTCAATCACGACTGTCTAATTGTCTAACCAACCGACCAACCCTTTTACAATACAAAATATATCCTTTTATAGGCAGCCCGAAGGTCTTGACATTACAACACTGTGGGCCTGTCCCAACAGTAACCCAAACCCTAATTAGTGACCGTCGGTCCTCTCTGTCCTTGAGGTAGCCACTTCCTGTCACACCACAGCTCTCTGCAGTCTTCCATGCTTCCTGGCACTGACCATGGGTACTACGCGCCGCTTCTCTTTTATGTCCTTCGCCTTCAATGCTTGAGCCTCGTTGCTCCTTCTTCTTTATGAGGGTCGTTGAGCCCTCCTGTCTTCCGCCGCTGCCTTCAATGCAGTGGGTGGGCTCATGTACTATTGCCTTTCTTTGACTTTCCTATCTCATGGTTTCCGGGTCTGCTCTACAGCTGGAAACGTGCTACGGCGTCGTAGCTCCGTCTTATCTTCTTTCCGCCAAAACTTATCTCTCCGCCAAAATTAGCAGCTTCTTCTATAGCTGCGGGACCCTGCTCCAACAACACATTTCTTATCTCACCGGCTAAGAGAGCTTGATTTGGAGAAGCTCTAAGAGCTCCCATCTCTATAAGCTTGTCTTGGATTAGAGACTCTATGAAGGAATCAAGGGATGACATTCACCAATTAAGAGTAGTCACACTCCCAGAGTGAAAGGTAGGTACAAACACTAAGAATATTGAGCCAAGTTTGCTCAATATGGATAGCAACAATTGCTCATCCTTGTTTTCAATCCTGCATTGCTTGCATTGTGTGACCAATGACTTGAATTTAGTGAAGAATAGTTGTATTGTGTCAAAGTTAATGGGTTGTAGTGATATCATCTCATTCTCCAGGATATGGCCCCTCATCTCATCATGTTTTCCAAACAAGGATTCGAGCTTATCCCATACTTCTTTCGGAGTCTTGAGTACATCAAGATGGAACAATAACTCCCTGGAGATGTGGATGCACATGTAGCCAAAAGCTTCCTCAAACATATCTAGATGCTTCGATTTTTCAATACATTGTTGGGGTTTGACTACTCTGCCATGGTCATCCTATACAAACCTTTGTTGCGCAAGGAAATCTGCATATCTACCCTTCAATCAAGGTAATTGAAGGGTGTAAGGATTATGGGAGCGAAAGCTGTTGAATTCTCCATTTCACAGCTATATTGATCAACAATTCTTCAAGAAATATTTGAATGTGCCTACAAACACACTGCAAAACACTTCAATTCACATTAATTTAGCTCAAACACCCTTCACTTCGACATGTGCACCTTCTTTGAGTACATCACACCTGGATAGACCTCTCTAGACAGAATCTAGAGGGAGCAATGCAATTATTCCATAAATTATGTGGAAACTGAATGGCTTCTGGTGCATCAATGGAAGTTTCTGAGGTTCAAGGCAGGCATGGATACCCTCTCTAATACCATGTTAAATTCTATGAAGCATAGGATCATCATCCTGTGTGAATTCAAATGAGAAGAGATTTTTGCAGAAGAGAGAGAAGAATTTAGCATAGACTGTTCAATTAATCATGACAAAATTACACACACATGGAGACAAAATTGGAATAATAAGATTATATTCATGAATAAGTAAATAGTATGGAATACACTGGTTGTACATATAAGAGAATTCAAATTCCTAATATAGGATTGGAATCTACCAACTCATTCTTACTCCAGAGCTAACTCAGTGTGGGAAAATAACCACTAGAGCTCATTAATGCAACTCCGGATAACTAACTTAGTGTACAATAAGTTAATTGATGAGGGTAGGTGAGAAAAGGCGCCCACACCCCCTTCAATCATGCAAACGAGTGCTAGGCTAACTGATAGTAACTAGAGCATAAATGAACATGATCGAGTACCTACCAAGGTTAACTGAAGGAGACTATTGTTGGCACTCAGAGTGGGTTCCTAAATTATAGGGATTAGTCCTTAGGGAACCTTAACTCATGCAATTAGGTACAGTAAGTGGCATATGCCCCCTTGGTGTGTCCCCCATGCATTAGTGGAGTGATGAAGACCTCCTAAGCTAGGAAAATATACAATTATACTATGTGTTCAAGGAGGATTAATAATAATTACAACAAAAAAATCCATAGGAAGACTCATATTTGGAAGCATGGAAGTTGAATTTAATGTTTGAGAGTCGCGTGGTCAAAATTCGGAAAAATATAAGAGTGGATTGAATTGGGAAAGAGTTCGGAGGTTGGAATTGCCTGATAAACCCAGTGAAGGCAAGAATCTATAAAGGTTTAACATCTTGGACCTTTGATCCAAGAGGATCTCCAAGTGGATTAATTTTCAAACTTAATGAAACCAAGATCCGAACGTAGTGCTCGTCAAGCCGGATTCTATAGCATTTGTTTCACTCAAAACAAACTCTGTATGGAAAATTTATGTCATTCTAAATTTTCGGCAAAACAACATTTTAAAGTGCAGAAAGTGGCAAAAAGGAGTGCCACGTGGAACCACTATAAGGGTGCCACATGGCTTGAATGGTGCTGACATGGAATCTTGATTGCAACATGTGGCATTGATGTGGCATGACATGGATTTTGACTAGATATCCCACGTGGCAACTAACTTGGTGTCTCATTGGCAAGGTTATGTGGCGTATGCATGGACCAATCCCAAGGTGACACATGGCTCAATGATATGGGAGGATCTAAAAAGGTCAAATTTTAAACTCAAAAAAATATCGGCACAGATAGCATGTTTGCAAAGAGCTCATCGAGCTAATTCCAACGGCGTGAACGACACCTCAAACATAGTCCAGATGAAGAAACTACAACAATTTGAAGTTTTGGACAAACAACAAATTCACTACAGAAATGGGAAAAAATGGGTGTCATGTGGAAGAGCGTATAGTACAAATGTTGACATGGCAGCACCAAGAGGTGACATGTGTCACTCATTTCGGCCTTTTCAGGGTGTTGAATGGACCAATTAAATTGCAACACATGGCGTCTATACCGTATGGAAAGATGACATGGCAAGTGACATAGTAGGCAAATTAGCAGAGTCGTGGAGACAAGTGGACCAATCAGAGCATGACATGTGTCTCATTTTGGTTTTTCCAATTGGATTGGAATCCTAATGTCCGTACTGTACAGAAAGATGATGTGGCAAGAAGTGGTTCGAAAGATGATGTGGCAAGAAGTGGACCAATCTGCTGCCATGATCAATGTGCACCACTGGATTTCACCTTTCTCACCTGTGAAATGCATCATTGAAATTCTCTTAGACCAAGCATAATATAGGCATTAAAATCAGTCAATTAATTTCCCAATTGGCATGACAGTCCAAGCCTCATCAATGAGACTTTCATATTTTTCATGCCTTCCCAACAGGAACATGAGCTCATTCATGTCCATTCTTGGACAGGGAATCAACCATTCTAGCATTCACAATTTACTTTAAGCAAATACAGACATTCTATTTTCAGTCATACATGCATTCAACAACCTTTTGTTTTCTCAATGCATAAATGTATATATATATATATATATATAATCAAAAGGCAAGAGAGAGCAGCAAGAGTTTTTTTTTTCCTCTTTGTTTTGTTCCATCCTAGAATCCACACCACCGCTGTGGATTTTCATGCTCTCAGCCTCTTTCACTTCACTATGAATGCTGGACCAATCCCTCTTGGTCATGACACTTAGTGTCTCCAGTCTATTTCAGACCTCTCAACCATGGAACCTCCCCACATGGTTTGTCTCGGCTACTAGGAACTTCACAGTCTCACTAGCACATTTTTCATTACTGCTCATTCTGAGCTCTTCAGGACAGTCACATGTCCACATGCACCCCTAGGATGCTCTCATATTCCTTGCTTCCAGTGATACCTATATTAAGACATTGAATAAATTCACATGTTTAGTTTATTCTCATCAGTTTTTATCTCTTGAACAAGAGCTTAAAACATCATAACCAAATCATATACACATGCATATTCATAAGCAAGAATTGCAAAATAATCCAATACTTATCTGTATTGTGCATTTCCTCATTGGTCCACAGGATATTGCTTCGCTTTGCAAGCCTTGGGATTACTTATGGACTTGGATGTTAGGTCAGTGCGCAGGCTGCTTCACAACATCCTTTTAGCTATATATTAGGCACATTCAAGCCAACCTTCAGTTGGGTTTATCAGACCGTCAACAAATCGCCTGTGCTTATATCAACAATACAATTATATCAACAACCAATCATCAGCCAGGGCAACACCGTTGGGTTTATCATGCCATCAACAATAACACATGCACTTATATCGATCATTTCCAGGTTTCATTTCTAGTAGTGAGCTCTAATGCCACTACCCCATATCACACAAGAGACTATTCCCTTCTCTGAGTTGATAGTCCCTCGAAAATGTCTCCTTTTTCTGTGCCCTTTAGAGAGACCACTCCCTTCTCTGAGTTGACAGTCCCTCAGGAATGTCTCCTTCTTTGTGCTCTTTAGAGAGACCACTCCCTTCTCTGAGTTGACAGTCCCTCAGGAATGTCTCCTTCTCTGTGCTCTTTAGTAGAAGGTAGGATGAGCTCAAGCCTTTGTCCATTTAGTGTACAATACCAGGCTACATCTGTTTAGCCTGACAACACAAGCAATGTAAGCATATTCGTTAGCGTTATTTCTAAAAAATTGTAACCATACTTCACATCATTCACTATCAAGTATTGAGACACCAGGAGTGCGTCCACTCCCTAGGGTGTAATCAATATTGAGAAACCCTTCCATGATCCGACATCGGGAAAGTGTGCACCCTTTTTCGGTGTGTGCCATGTAGTCCCTATGCATACTCAAGCAATCTTCCATAACGGAAACAAAATCAAAACATGCTCTGCATATTGAATTTAACAATTTGACATGCGTATTCTTAGCTAGGGTCACAGAACACTTATCCATTTGCCGAAGTAGTTTTCCTTCGTTAAGGAGGAATGGGGGCTCCCTTATCTGAGTTGACAGTCCCTCGGTTTGCAATCCCAACTCCTCTTTTCATGTTGTATCCACACATGTCTTACTGAAATCATCTATACCATCTCACTCATGTTGCTTACCAAACATGTAGTGCAGATGAGACATTTCCAAAATGTCCAATGGAGTTTCACCCGAAACCCATTCCAAGATAAGGGAAAACCTTCCCATGAAGTTTGGCTCCTGCAAGCCAGCACACATGATCTTCCTGCAGTGTGTGCCCCTGGCACATTAATAAAATAGCCAAACAGTTAGTCATTATCTGATAATACAATCCAAATTTGATTGTTCCATAACCAAGCAATAACATTATTAATTAAATTCAATGAGAATTTGCAACTCTGTTTACTACAGAAATTGATTTTCTTGGCAATGAGGTGATCCTCATTTGTGGGTCTCTTGTAAGCAACACCATTATTCCCATTATAATTCTATGCTTCATAACATGAACACCCACTTTCATTGCGCCCTCCTGACACAATTCTATGCAAGCCAATAGTGATTAGTAGTTGTCAGCAATTTCTCAAACCCGAAATTCACAAATTCAAATTTGACAACTCGTTATGCATATAAACTAGTTTCACGTCCATGAGACTCTTCTCATGAGGTTTGGCTCTTTCACATGGTGTATTTACGACATTTGTCATGGTCTTACTCTCATTGCCATGCTCCAAACAATCTACCTGAAACCTGAACTTCAAGCCAATCTACCTGAAACCTGAACTTCAATCAGCCAAACACTTGGTAAGTCTTGATGCATATAACCTTTTCATTGCTACAAAAATCACTAAAGCATTTTCAGAATTTATAAAATTCTAATACTTCCAGTTGTTAATCGCATCAGTATTACCAAAAAACATTTACTTCATGCAATCATTATCATACTTTAGATTACAGGGTACAGTCACATCATTCATGTAATTTAAATGAAACATTTAGATACCCTGTACTTCACAAGCGTATCATTTGTACCACCTTTCCCTTCCATAGAGCATTGCCGGTAGCCAGTCGATCATGGCTACCTTCTCCATGCACTTACTATCTTGCATTCATAACATCTCTTGAAATGGTTCTAGAATTGTCATCAATTCATCATTTCAGCCATTAGTTATTCATAATATCACATGCGCTATCTTAGTGCATTCATGCAATGCATCACAACATTTGCGCCCATACTTAGGTAATCATTTACTCGCACCCTTCATATGCATCCATTCAATGCATAAATTCAAGATTTATGAAATATTTTAATGCATATCCACTCATTGCTACCTTGCATTGATTCAAGAATACTATGCATTCAAACATACCATGCATGGCCTAACCATGACTACTTCATATAGGATGCATTACTATAATCAAGATCCTCAGTGCTTACTTTCTTCGGGCTACTAAGCTCATAGCAACATAATATAGGCATATCATATTTCTATATGAAGGTAGTATAACATTCAAATATCCACATGGTATGAGATCTCTTACCTTTACCACTCCAGGCAATTGTCATAATTAAACTCTTACCTTCATGGGTCCTACTTACACCCTTGACATTACCAGTTTGGTTGGTCCTTTGCAGGAGATTATAGAATTTGCTCACCAACTTTTGATTCTAGACTTGTTGCCTTATCCCTTTCTCCATAGAGTTGCTAGTCACATTCGTCAACATCAGCAACATATTCAGCCATGTTCATGTTGTTGTTGGTTTTTCCACTACTACCAACATCAATGCAATAATCATCATTAGTGGTTCATTATAAACGTATAATCCTCACTATTTTTACCAGCATGTAATATCCTATGCATGCAAGGCATATCCTCATACATTTCATGTATATAACTTATAAAATGTAGTTATAATCAACAAGGAAACTTCCCCTTTTACGTCCCTCATCCTTGCATGGAACTCCTTTTCCACACAACAACTGATTTGACTGCATGGTCTTGCTACCTCTAGGCATGCAATTTCCCAGATTTGTTCATTTGACAGCAGCACCTTTCTCTTTCAGGAAATCACTTAGCACTTTGCTGCTCCTGCCTATCCATATGCTTCATTCTGACCCCGGGTGTGAAAACCACATCATTTCGAAAATGATGGCAAAACACACCACTAAATGTTGGGTCTGAAATGTGAACTCCAGCCACCTAGGGTTTTCTTCCTTTTTCAGTCCTGAAACTGCTGAGAACCCCAATGAGAAATTCACTGCCAAGCCCACTGGAGCATTAGCTGGAACTGCTAAAAATTCCATTGGAAAACCCAATTTTCTTTCTCTCTATTGGGTCCCTTCCCAACTAAGTTTCCGATGCTTCAGTGGTCAAAATGCATAGCTCATCGGTGGTCTGTTCCTTTATTTTTTTCTGGCGTTTCGATGGGAAAAAAAACTAGACTTCTGATTTGCATCGACGAGAAAACTGACTGTTCATTGGGTCCTCTCCTTACTAATCTTCCAGTGTTTCGATGGCTGAAACCTATAATTTCTTTCGCTTTATCGGCGAGTTTCTCGTCTACTATTCCAAGTTTCATTGACGATTCCTTGGTCTATTTTTGTCCGCAGTATCGGGTCTGTAATCGTCTATTGCTCCGAACTTCATCGACGATAGCATAGACTAACCTGTTGCGTCGGCGCCTGGGTGCCCTACGCATTGGACGGTTAGTCCCTTCAGCTTCTGCAATGGTGGCCCACAATCGAACTATATCTTCCGCAGCTCACGACTTTGTCGACGATCGAAGCAACTAGGATTTTGTGGCATCGGCGCTCGGAGAACATCGGGTGATTAGTTCTTTATATGGCTGCAACGACAGCCCACTATCTCTCTATGCCTTCTGCAGCCACGGGTCTATCGGCGGTCAAAACAATGTCCATTGGTTGAATAGTCTACTAATGAGCCGCGACGACGGACGTTCGATCAACTAAAATTATCTGAGGTAGCTCATTGGAAACTGAATAACCTAATCATCGGCGATGTGATCAAATAACCATCGTCAATGGCCGATGATTCAATTGTCTCTTATTCTCCATCGATGCGAAAACTTCCTCTACCTTCCGTTGATTCCATCGGCTCCATCTCCCCTATCCTTCGCCGATCAAAGCAACTGCTTGTCGCCGCTGTAGTTATCGGAACCATAATTCACTAACACCTCGGCATCGACAAGTGGAAGACTAATGCATTGACGGAGTAGTTCACTCAGCAGCCACAACGACGGCTCATCATCTTCGATCTTTTTTTGATCGGCATCCCAATCTGCTAATGATTTCTGATCGGTGAACTGAAGCATAACCTGATCGACATCGGCAGTCGGAACTTTTCCCGTCAGAAGACTAGTGCTCTAGGATTCTGCAACGGCGGGTGCACGAACCACCATTGTCTTTTGATGGCCAATGATTTTGGGCCTTAGAGAAAAATTTTGAACTTTCTTTACTACGTCAGTTGTCAAAAGTCTTCCTCTGCAGCGTCAGTGGTCATAGGCTCTATCCGTTGAAAGGATAGTCCTCTAGCTATCCGCAATGGCGGTGCAAGATCATCTAATTCCTTCTGATTTTCATCGGTGATCCACACAACTAACATGCTCTTATGGGCGACGAAGTCAACACTTAGAAAATTTTCAAAAATTCTATGCCATCGACGGTCGGAGGCTCTATCCGTTGGACGGATAGTGGTCTAGCCATCCGCAACAGCGACGTTCAACCAGCTAAGCATCGACGATCCATCTGTCTAAGTGTTTCAATGTGCCAATGGCCAAAACACTTAGAAAAATTTCTGAATTTTCCTCCTCTGTCTCCTGCCGCATCACCCGTCGGATCAACTATCCGTTAGGTGGCCTTCCCACTAAGTGCTCTGCTGCATCAGAAAAACTTGTCACCAAGTTTTCTGATGAGCCGACATTCTGGCACTTAGAAATTTTTGTGAAATTTTCTTGTCTTCACCCATTTTTCCTGGTTTCTGCTGGGCAGTAAGCAACCTGCCTCTATTAATTGTTTATCATGGCCCTCTGAGGCCCAAGTGCTGCAACATAAGCTCTGTCACTGCATCTTCATGACCCATTCAGGCCCATGTTGCAACCTTTAGCTCTGATACCATACTGTAACATATCGACCCTCTGACCAACGAAGAGGACCCTACTATCACCAAACATACTGGCAAATAGCCCCATGAATATGAACAGGCATATAGCGCTGAAATAAAAAATTAAAACATAAAACATGATAAGACGCATAAACCTTCACATGCATAGTGGAAGCAAACATACATTCATTCAAGCATACCACACGTTCATCATATTCATTATTCAGTAAATATAAATGTAGAGACAAAATAGTTAAGAATACTCATCTTAAAAAGGACTCGTCCCGCAACTAGCTATGTCACTACAACATTCCACCCAACCATAGGCCAGTGTGCTCATCAATCTCTCAACAACAATGCCACCCCCGAGCTGGGAATGATTCCTCAAGGAGTAAGGGTCAAAGCAGGCTTACACGTAGCCAAGGTACACAAATCAGCTAAGCCCACACAGTAGGGTTTATCAGGCCGTCAAGGAGCTAGGAAAGGCTAAATGCTAATATGGTGGTCTTTGTAGAGAGTTAAAGATGCTTACCCTAGAGCTAATCCTGACTTCTAAGAAATCCTCACACCTAATACCAGGAATCAGTCCTTTCTTTGCTTCACAGTCCCTCAGGCCTTGACTTCCCCTTCCAATACTCTTCAACGGTTGTGGAGAAGAAATCCAGTAGTCTAACTCTGTCTGAGTGGCTCCAAACACCATTTTTCTAAAGCATACCCCACCTCTAATCGTACTCTCAATAGTCTGAAGACCAACCACTGCACACTGCAGCAAAACAAACAGTTCACAGCTCTGTGAAGAAGATGAAGGCAATAGGGTGACAACCCCAAACAAAAAGGTGAACACGACTCAAGTCCACAAGACAACTTAGAGTTGTTCTTGGCCCTAGTATGGCCAAAACAACTCAGCAGCAACCCAAATAGGTACTTGCACACTGCAGCAAAACAAACAGTTCACAACTCTGTGAAGAAGATGAAGGCAACAGGGTGACAACCCCAAACAAAAAGGTGAACACGGCTCAAGTCCACAAGACAACTTAGAGTTGTTCTTGGCCCTAGCATGGCCAAAACAACTCAGCAGCAACCCAAATAGGTACTTGCATACACAACAACCCAAAGATGTACTTGCATACATAGCAACCCAAAACCAGGGGAAGACAATACATAGTCCACAAATGGGAAAGAAGCAAAACTCCCAGCATGGACAGGGGAAAAATCAGCCAACGAATGTGGAAATCAACAGCCGTCCAACATCCATGATCCCACAGCACACAATTACTCAATGCAATCGCTGAAGAAAGTTACACAGATAGAAAATGGGAAAAGAAACAATTCTCAATCTGTACGTGAGGGGAAAGGACACGACCTACAAAACTGTGGAAGAGAATGCCACCACGATCCAACGATGGAAAACAGAACATTACGTAGTCTAACAATGTTGGAAAAATACATTGACTCTCTGCTTGAACATGAGGGTGAACACAACTGCAGACTAGCAACTTCGTGAGAGGAGGGAAGAATGAGCCCCCCAACAAGGAAATGTAATCCATTTTAACTCCATCCTGCGTGAGGAAAATGAACAGTTGGTGGTGGGGAGAGTGGATAGAATAATCGACCGTCGCATCGTGGAGGGAGTGTAGGCATGAGCGTAGTGGTTTCCTGCCAGCCCATAGCTGCCCCCACTAACAACAGAAACTAAGGTGGTCGACACATGGCAAACGACCAATGGCCCCCACGGGTTAGACAACCCCCCTTAACCTTAGGAATCATGCCCTTTTCATTTAACGTTGCACTATCATAGCTGGCTGTAGGTTTATTTTAAATTGATGTGCATACTTACATTATGCCAAAACTATAGTGTGTCGGATAGCACGATGTACCATCGGTAATGATCCCTATTGCCGAAACATAACATAGCTGAATCGATGGTGGGGATTTTTCCTTTAGCTCCACACCTCTATTTATTACAATATATACATCATGTACCTTTTAATGCAAATGGGGTAAAAACGAGGCATTACATTTTAGTTTGCAAGTTTAGACTTCTTTAGAAAAAAGAAAAAATAAGAAAAAGTTGTTTGTTTTGGTGTTGTGTGTTTTGGTTGATTGGGTTGATTAAAATATTTATTATTCATCTTTTGATCCTCTTCAAGAAAAGAAAGATCTTTCTCCCTCCCATAGACATATCTTATTGAAAGAAAATGATTGCATATCACTTAGTAGGTGCATGATATTGGGATGAGCCTACACTTCATTGGTATATTTAACCATATAAGATAAAATTAAGCTCTATCTAGGTTAAACATTTTAGTTACTTGAGTGATTGTTTAGAGACATGTTTCGACATCTTAAAACATAGGAGTTGTCATTACTTTTCCTGCACTACATCCCAGGGACTGTGCGATTCTTCCACGTACTTGTTGTTATATCGAATGGATTTTCATGTACTTTTATGGTATATATAAAGGTTCTTTCACTTACTTGACAATATATAGGAAGGCCTATTTCAAATGGTTAAGCATCATATATCGCAAACACGGATTTGAGATCCCACATACCTTGCATATATCAGGAGACCCTTTTAGGATCCTGAAACCATTCGAGTTGACATATCTGCCATCATGTCATTGTAATACACTAAGAGCAACACTTTAGGAGATACTATGAATGAATTCCTAGGATATCATGCGATGTATCACGAGTTGTGACGACTTGACACTCTTGTGGGGTGTCATCATGTTGGAGAAACCCACCAAGAAATCCTCATCGACAGGGGTTCTCACTCTGTCGATGCCCAACCAGCACTATCTCCCTGAGCACAAGCCGAAACAGGTTTTATCCTGGCCAGCAACATCTGCAGAGCGGACCAAGTCTCACCCGAGATGTTCAAGGGAGAGCTGTCGGAACCGAATTTCCAGCAGTGAGGATAGAGGACATGGGGATCCGACGAGGAGACAACATAACTATTGGATCCAAAACTATGCAATTGACATTAACTCATTTCCACAACTACAGAGTGCATCATGCATTTGTCACAGTATTGCTAGTGCAGCAACATCATTGATAAAACATCTCAACTCATATTGCAACAGAAATGTGACAGATTTAAAACAGATCGCAACATCATTACAGATCTAGATTATAGTAGCATCATGATAAAACATATTGCAACATCATAACAGATCTAGATTACAACAACATCATGATAAAATAGATTGCATCATGATAACAGATTAGATCGTGGTAGGAATAAAAGATAATATTTGTGCAAAAACTGTCATATCATATTAATCTTGCACAAAGGATCCAAAACACACAATTCTTCTCCAAAACGGGAGGCTGGATACATCAGGAAAAACCCAGATAGATCACAGATACAACAGGAAATTCTCCAAAACCATAAGCTGATTGTACTAGACCGCATGCGACAATCATGCTTCATATGATACCAATCCTTCGATGTCTATTTAATTGCAAAACTAGATCTATATATAGGCTTGCGCCTTTACATTGAAGGTCCACTTCTAACTAACTTATAACCGCTAATGACCTATTGTGACAAAAAATGGTCAAATAATATATAAAATATTCAAAGCAATTATTCTTCCACCCATCGCGCCGATTTGGCCTTGCATAGTACCGCATGAGCTTGCGCAACTGCCACGACGCTGCGTAGCTCACTTACCAAAACCACTTCCAACAGGCCCCCAACACAGTCTTGTGGCTCATCCCTAAGCCACGTCAGGTTGACAAGGTATATGCCGATGTCCGCGCCTTGAAATATTCGAATTGTTGTGCGATCTCGCGAACCTGAAGCTGGACTTTGGTGGCAACACTCTGACAATTATTTAAGGCCTACTACACCAGGTGTTCTTCTCTATCCTTGTCATCGACCACCTATCGATTCTCTTATGCAGTATGCAACGTGGTGATTTCTTTAACAACCAACTTTCCACAGATTTCCTGAAATTCATCTAGATGAGCGTGACACTTTTGTTGGTGTTCCTGGGCACGGGTAGCTTGCTACTGAAGATCCTTCAATTCCTCAGCCCTAGTGATTTGCACCATCAGTGGCATCGCTCGCAGTGACATCTTTAAGGTCATCAGTTGACCTTCGAATTCTTACACCTGTGTAGTTAGCTTATCAAGCTACTGATCTTGGACAATGCTCTGCTAAAACTGCGTTGTTGCCTCCATAATGGTCTTGGCCTCTTGCTCCATGATTTCGAACTAAGTGGCAATTTATTTAATGGAATCCTTCCTTTTAGCAACCTGCTTCGGTGCCATCGTAGGTTGGACCAGGGCATTGAGCATCAAGTTGGTATCCTGGAGCAGGACAATATTTTTCCCCAATCACTTGGCCTTATCAACTGGGGTGAGATCAGTCATGCTCTCAAAAATGTGCTGGCGGGCCTTGGAAATATCTTGCTCGACTTCGTCGCATCAGGAAGACAGTTGCGCTTGTTCAACAATAAGGTGGTATTGCACCTTCTTTAGCTCAGTAATCTCCTTAGAAACCTTTCACTGCATCTCACCCTGCGTCGCCTTCAAGGCATCTATCTCCCACACTTTTTCTTTCACTAGTTGCACTCGGACTTGATGCAGCTCCTCAGCCTCTTTCTGTAGCTTCTCAGCTGCACTCTGTGACTGGACATATCCATCAGTCAGCCCTTTTTGTTGGTCTGCCAATTCCAAGGCGGAAACATGCTGCAACTCCACTAACACTGTAGTAGATAACTTATTCAGATCCAAATCCACACTCTGGATCGGTCGCAACAACTGGTGTACTTCCTCATTTCCCACATCGATCGTAGTCGAGGGAACTTGCACATTCCTATCTCAAGGCTCAGTGCTGATCGACGGGACGTCCTGCATCATGGGTCTTGCAGATGTCTTCTTGGAAACAATATAAAAAATGGAATTTAATGTATCTCTTACCGCATTGAATTGTTCATGGTTTGACTCTCGGATCGCATGTGTCACAACCTCAGAGGAGTTAGTGACCGCTTTGATGAACCGCTGTAGTTGGTCCTCCATCCCTGACCTGATACCACTTCTCGCATCATATTCTTGGCTCCATTTGGTGCGAGTCTCCTCCCACATGCGCTATGCTTCGGCCTCGGGATCTGTCGACGACTCGTTGTCAGAGTCGTGAATACTCAACTCCTTTTGGGTAGGCTCTTATAGGGAATCAGGTGGCGGATCCTTAGACAGTTCCTCCTGACTCACTGGGTTGTGCCATTTAGCTGACCACTCTTGAACAATAACATCCAATTCTTCTGTCGTGACTTTGTAAGCTATAGGTAGCCACTGCCGTTCAGGGTCTCACCTTTCTTGAATGTAAATAGAGTGGGGCTCGATGGTGAACCGAATAAGCTTCTGATACTTGGCCGCTGCATAAGGAGATACACAGGGAACGGCATTAGTTGCAGCTTGCAACACCTCCAAATAAACCCAAAAATGAATGGCATAGTTCACCTGTCGACTGATCTCTTCAACCCACCATAAGTTCTGATACTGTGCACCTCGACGCATCAACTACCATTGGTTGGTAGTCTTCAGGTTCCATCCAGGCAATGAGGGAAATAAGGATCAACAACCAACTATATGAAAATTTCCACCTAGCCTAAGCAGCAAGAGCGTCTTCTAGCAATTGGTTCAGTAAAAACAAAGGCCAATTCATCTGCACTCCCTTAGCACACTTCTGGGTGCATGCGACAACACCCGTGTTACATTGGACTGGGCGATTTCTTGGAACAACTTACTCGCCAGAATCCTTATGCCGATGTGCACCACTTGTGAGTTAATCCTATCAATTCGATAAGCATGACCATAATGCTGTAATCCAAAGCACTCATTCAGCTACTTCACAAGCTTTTTGTCAGTATCCCTCTCGTAGATATACTGCGCCAGATCTTCTCTAGCCTTTGGCAGGCCTGTAATGCTCATGATTAAGTCTACTATAATAGGGATGGGCATATTCAACCAAAGCACCCCCCTCGTGAAAATAGGCCAACAGTCGCTTAACACACAGATGGGCTTCATTCAGTCGCCCGAAATGAGGCATATTGATGAGCCCCAACAATCCAGATTGGTTTAACCCACTTGCCCAAGGTTTAGGAATTCGCTGAATAGGGGCACCAGGAACCGTCGGGACTGACTCGTAGGGCTCATCTCGAACATCTTTGAGTAACAACAAGTCATGGTCTTCGAATTTCAACCTGATCAAGGTAGGGATGATGTCAACCGAGCACGTCATCCCTTCCGGTAGCGATGACAATTTCAGCGGATACTTTTGACTTTTCAACGGTTGCCTCGGATTTTCTCCCGTACACGTAGGAGAGATATACCACAAAATATCATGAACATGGATTCCCCTAGGCATCGTAGACTCTACAGCTCCCAAGCTCGATAGACCGGTCTGTGCAATTCCTTCTCCTTGCACTCTTGCCGACGTACGGGTTTTCCTCTTTTGCAGCAGCGTGGAACTAGGCTTTTGAGCCTGTCACTTCCGCTTGGGGATAGATGAGGAGCCAATTGGAATACTCATGAATTCTTATTCAACAGTCGTGGGATGAATAGGGGACTCTTGTTCACTAGAAATCTCAATGGCGTCGAGGTCGCTCAGCATGCCTCACGCCCCAAACCTTACAATGCACCGATAACTCTAACCTTCTACTCTGCAAATCTATGAAAAGCTTGCAACACACTGCAGAATTCTCCCTTTGCTCAACAATCTACTCGCTCAACTGAACAATGCCATCCTCCCACGTCTCGCGCGCTTTTTATAGCCACCTCCAATTCAAACTCATCATTGCAAATTCTATGATCACCATTATGACTAAATCAGTAGTAATGATGCCAAATCCATTGGCAATCCTACTCCTCTAATGGTCGGATCAACCATTAATGCACGTCGCTTCAACAAGCACTACCAACCAATTGTTTCAACTACCTGCATTTATTACATGATTTGACCAACCCACAGCCCTGTAGCTGTCGCAAGTGGTCAACCGACCATTGCTACGAACTCTAAACTTATGCAGCCTCTTCCCCTGGGCTCGCCTTATTGCTCTAAAACAAAATATTCATCATTTTTTTTCACAGCGCCTCAATCAGTGCACAGCTCAGGCCCCATCCTGTAGGGATTCAAGCAAATCCCATTGACGAGCGTCGACAATACCGTGCCATCTAATTGTTGTAAATGAATTGCACCTCTAGAAGTAATGGAATGAACAAGATACAGACCTAACCAGTGCATTTGTAACTTACCTGGATGCTTTATGAACTTACTGTCGTATAACATCTCCAAATCTCCTTCTGCAAACTATTTTTTATTAATGTGGCGATCATGCCACGCCTTCTATCGATCCTTTGCAACCTGCTGGTGGAAGCCAGCAATAAAGTGGTCTTCTTTAAGCTGGATCAAATGCGCAATGTGCTCTTCTAATGATTCTGCATCATCCATGCTCGTCGCCGCAGAGATGCGCAAACTAGGAACAATGTACTCCATGGGAATGACTTCCTCTTGCCCATAGACTAGCTCGAATGGTGTCTGGCCTGTTAGCCATTTGCAAGTAGTGCGGTAGGCCCATAGCACTATGGGACTTTTCAGGTCCCTGTCATCGCGGTTAGCATTACATACCTTAGTCAACGTTGTTTCCAATATTTTGTTGAATGCTTCGACAGTCCCATTCACCTGTGGATGGTATGGTGTACTCCTCTTATGTTGCACCTGCAACTACTCAGTTAGCACTTTCACCATTCGATTGGTTAAGTGAATTCCCTTGTCACTCATCAAAATTTGGGGACACCCAAACCGTGTCACAATGTTTTCAAAGATGAACCTCGCTGCTGTCGCAGTGGTACAATCTACTACTGGTGCATCTTCCACCACCTAGTCAGATAGTTGGTTGTAGTAATGATGTATCGTGCACCAGTCCTCTTCCTGGGTGGATTAATAGGACCCACAAAATCCACCTCCCACTTATCAAAAGGTTGGAGAGTTACCTGCGGCACCAGCGACATCTCATCGTGCCGCGATGGTTTACCGACACGCTGGAAGATGTCATAGCTCTAGACATATTCTATGACATCATTATGCAACATAGGCTACCATATCCCAGTGTGCAATAACTTTTGCGTAGTAGCCTCACACAATTCCTGCATGTGCTTCTTCTAGAATGGGAACCTGCTCATGCGGTGAAATACACCGTCGCAACATTTCATCTGGTCCAAGCTTATATAACTACCCAGCAATTAGCTGAAAATCAAAATCCTTTACTACCAACTGCATCTTTTGGCTAGTCGACATATCATCCGAGGCGACATGAGTGGTAAAAAACTGAATAATTGGTGCATATTCATCATCTATGATGTCAACACAGAACAATTACGCATCTGGAAATCCATCATTAATATTGGTCAGTTCTTCACCATTCTCAACACGAGATAGATGATCCGGACCAGCGTTCAATCGTCTTGGCTTTACAACTATTTCAAAGTCAAACTTCTGGAAAAGTAATAGCCGTCGACAGATCTTCCCCCCCAACACAGGCTTATTGACCAGGTATTGCAAAGCAAAATGATTGGTGAACATCTTGAAATGTCTGTCCAACAAATAGTGCCTGAACTTTTGCAAGGAATAAACCATTTCCAAGCCTTCCCTTTTCGTTGTTGTATAATTTTGTTTAGCAAATGACAACTTTCTACTGGAATATGCGATTGGGTGATCCAGGTCTCCCTCACTTGGTTGCGCAAGAGCAACCCCCAATGCAATGGAAGAAGCATCAACGTGCACATGGAAATCCTTATTCCAATCAGGAAAAAATAGTATGGGCATAGAGACCATCTTGGCCTTCAAAGTGTCAAAAAGTCCTTGGCATTCCTGAGTCCATTCATACGCTCCATCATTTTTCAGTAGTTTCTCCATGGGGGCAGTAATCACAGCATATCCTTTGATAAAATTGTGATAGTATCCTGTATGCCCCAATGTTTCCTGAAGCATCTTCACATTTGTTGGAGGAGGTAAAATGAGGATTAGTGTGATATTCACCGGATCAACCAATAGACCTTCCTTGCATACTATGTGCCCAAGTAGCATTCCAAATAATGCACAGAAAATGCACTTTTTAGAGTTTAATGCAATATGATGCTGTTGACACCTTTCTAGCATTAGTCCCAAGTTATCGAGATGGTCCCTAATTAGTCCATAGACAGTCCAGTCATCCATATACACCTGCAAGAACTTTTGAATAAAGTATTTAAATACAATGACAACCGCCCGAGAAAATACAGCTGGTGCATTCTTCAGCACAAAAGGCATGACTGTATATTGAAAGCAGCTCCATTCAGTGACAAACGTGGTATTATGGTGATCCTCCTTTGCAATCCAGATCTGGTGGTATCCCGAAAAACCATCCATGAAAGAATACATATCCTGGCCGCCTATTTCCTTCAAGAACTTCATCTGTAAATAGGGTCCGGAATGGATCATGCATGCATGCATCATTCAACTTTCTTAGGTTGATGCAAATGCATATTTCACCAGTCTTTTTATCCTGGACAAGCATAGGGATTATCCACTTTGATTCTTCTATAGGCTCGATGATCCCAACATCCAACATCCAGTCTATCTCAGCCTTCACACGGTCCTTGTATCATGGGTTCAGTCGATATGGTATTTGTCGCACAAGTTTGGCATCTGGTTTCAATAGGATTTTCATCTCCCCCAGGTCTCTGAAAATCCCCTTCATATTTGAAAACCATGTTGGAAAAAGGTCCTGGAATTCATGTAGCCAGTCCGTGATATTGGCCACAGTCTCCTCATCCCAGTAGTCCCCGATATTGGAAAATTTTGGGTTCTCTATCGATCCAATGTTAACTTTTTGGATCCTCAACGACTGTCTCATCGATTATGTTGGTATGTCTGGGGCTGTGACATCACAACTTCCTTCTGATTCTAGAATATTAACATTCCACAACTCGTCATCATCTTTGGGCTCCCCAAACAGGTTGTAGCATGTCATCATGGATTGTATTGAGCAGTGCACATGTGGATCAACTAGGTATGCGCCGGGGATGAATTTCTAAACTACATCGCGGATGATTTGTAAAGCATTAGATACCTCTGGGTTGGCATCCTGGAAAGTAAACATCTGCACAAAGCAACCAAACAACTCCTCCCAAGTGGTTATAGTTTTGCACAACTCTGCTGCTACATACCAGGATCTAGGAATCTCTTCCAGAGTGTGAATGAAAGCATGGACCCATTCATCTCTGGGTCACGACACCCATAAAGTATGACACTCAATCAAATTACTGGTGGGATCATTTCATCCATCATATCTCCCAACATGATAGACCTCTGAATCACTGAAGTGCACCATCATCAATCTATGACACTATTCCTAGTCATGGATCATATATTTGTGTGTCACCCACCATCGAGCCTGAGTAGCCTTCAGTGCTACATTGAGGGCTAGTATCCTTTGTGGTTCAAAAAATTTCTCTTCAAATTCTTGAAAGAACTCTAATAGTCCTGACAATCCTTCATAAATGGGAAACTCGACAGTCTTAGTTGCAACACGCTGAAGAGACTGTGTAATCAACCCACATTTCCTAAAAGATACTTCATGCAACCTATTCTGCCAATTTTCCAAGGCATCATCGGAGTCAGAGGACGTAGAACTTGCATTGCGCCATCCAAGTTCCCCATCAACAGTAGGATGGATATAGTCTTCAGAGATGTTATAAGCATGATCCCAACTCCTACAGACTTCATCCTTCACAGGTTCAATATACTGACGTCCCTCCTAAGGGTCCATAGGAGTAATGAACCTGAAATCCTAGTTTTCAAACATCATAACTCATTTTTTGAAGTTGATAATCTCCATGCTATAATTAGCCCATCTAATCCCTAGCAGTTTGGGATAGGAACCACCATATTCGAATACTTCTTTCACATCAAAGTCAACATTCATTTTCATACCTTCAATGTCGACAACCAATTTTGAGACGCGACTAATGGGATGAACCTTTTCCTGATTTGCTAGTTGCGACTGGATGGACGACCATCCCAATGATGGATTTCCCATCAATTGCCAAGTTTGCTTGGTCAGAATGTTTACATCTAATCCAAGATCCAGAATGAACGAGTCAACCTCAAAATCTTCGATCTAGATATTCATCCTCATCATCTTGGCTGTCTTCCTCTTTTCCAAAGAGTTCACTGTAGAATCCTTCACTAACTTATCCATGTGGTACAATAATGTCTCAAGCTCGACAAGGGCGTCAGGGTCCCTTGCTAGCGATAGACAAGTTTCAAAGAATAGTCGCAAGTTACCATGCTGACACAATGGTCCTACCTCTACAGATGGATCAAAGGAAAATGGCATGTCAATAATTGGTAACTTACCCAGATTTCTCCCGATTGCATGCTTTGCCTTGAAGAAGGTGTATTTCTCTGTCGCAATATCAAATGCTACTTTTTTCTTGCCAGTGAGCTGAAATTGATGCCACAATTCATCTTCTCCGGCTGTCACACCGCTGTGAGTAACAACGCCTACGTCGACATCCTTTGTCCTTGGTTCGACTTGAATTGTCACAACCGTCGATCCTTGATTCAAGTTCAATGGCGGGTTCTAATTCAACGACTGATTAATCCGCTGGTTCTGAGTCTAAGGTGGGTTCCAAGTCTGAGTCTGTGGTGGGATCTGGTTATGCATTATCGGTTGGTTCTGTACTTGGACCATAGGCTGATTCTGATTCAGTACATTCTGCAACTGAGGGATTTTTCCAGCTTGCCATTTGGTAATCAACTAAGGATAGTTTTCAATAGTATGGTCGCTAGCCACACGGTATGTACACTGCGCATGAGGGAAATCCCTTTGATAGTGCCCGAATACTCCATAGGTATAACACTATATTGATTCACGACCTCCTCCTCCTCCTCGACTAAAGTCGCCTCCTCAGCCTCTGAATCCTTTGCAGAATCCTCCTCAGACTCCTCCTTACTGAAACTGCGGCTGGGCCATCTACTGCTGCAGTGGGTTTGGTTGCTACTGGACATAGTGTACAGCTTGAACATATTGTGGCTGAGAATGAATGAGCGATGCTTGATTATACTATGGTAGTGGTGCATACTGCGGTTGTGCTACATTCTATGGCTAAGGTGCAAACTGTGGCTGCGTTGTAAACTATTGCTACGGTTGTGCTAGGATAAATTGCATTTGGGGTGGTGGTGTATACTACACCTGAGCTGCTGGTTGTACAACCAAAGGGTGTGCTTGCATTTCCCGAGGGTCCCCACCTTTCACAAAATATGAATCATACGTCCTTTCCTGGAGAAAATTATAAGCTTGGTAGTTTTTATCATCATGTCCTACCGACTGACAAAATGTACAGTACATATTTTCTGCCTTGGTAAACATATTCAGCATGTATTCACAGTTTTCATGTCGATGCCCAAATACCTAACATATGTGATACCATGGGATACCAGTACAGCTCAACGGGTTCAGGGCTCCTGATAGCAAATGATTCCAGAACGTTGGATAGGTGTCCTTGGTATGTCCATCTGCATGGCAGTAGGTGCACCAAAGATCATCATGATCTTCCTCATCCTTTTTGATATCTTGCAGTTGGAGTGTCATATTAGCCAACTATGGTTGAATCTGGTCCATTTCGATCGCGGTTTCTCCTACTGGCGATGCTTCCAATTTCATCATGGTTTCCAAAGCTTCGATCCGTGTCACAGTATTTTGTTGCATTAATGGTTGTTTGATATGCAGGACAAGCGTGGCAATGAACCACTCCTTGTGCTGGACATTGCTCATCTGGAAACTGACTTGAGCCATCAATGTCTTAAACAGCTGATCAAAATCCCAAATTGTTTCATTAGGGAACTGCTTGATTTCCTTCAACTCGGTAATGCACTGAGCCTCATACTTTGGCTTCTTGACTTCCTCAAATAACCTCGTTTGGATCTCATCTAATGTTTTCGCGGTACCTCCTTGAGGAACCTACATGAATCTCATGAACCATTCCAGTGCATGGCCCTTGAGAGTAGTTTCCATCTGCATTTTCTTGACATCATCATCTACGGTCTGTCAAGGGGTCCAAATCGCTTCACACAAGAACTAGTAATGCTCTGTGTCATCAGTGTCGTCTCCATGAAATATTGGTAGCTTCATTTTATTGCCCGCCATTCTGTGCCTTCTTCCTCCTGCTGTTGCTTTATTGCTAGAATGTTGCTGACATGTTGGGCAAGTCAACGCAAAATGCATGTTTCTTCCTTGTGGTGGAGTAGTGCATGGAGGTGTGGGAACATTACTGCTGGGGTTTGATCCTGTCGTCCTTTCGGGCGTAACCTGGGATTGGTTGTCCTTGTCGTCACAAAAAGGTCACTTCATCCTGTGTGGTTGTTCCTCATGGCATCACACTTTGATCATAGCAAGACATTCTCCTGTCCTCTACCTCTCCTCTCGAAACCTTGCTCCTCCCCTTGTACAACCACTTGTTTCCTCGACGACCTTCAAATTCTTAGCAGAACTCATGCCCATATACCCCTTACCTTTCCATGAGTCTCCCCCCTTTCATCATGGTGCCTACATCCTCCGCACACCAGAGTTCCACTACTCTTAGTCCATCTTCAGAATACCTTTTTGACAGACCATCTTCTTAATTGACAGCTGCAGCGAATGCAAGAATCTTCCTCGTGGTCCACTGAAGAACTTCCTTTCTGCTTCGCTAAATGAATTATTGGTGTCAACTATGAACTCAGTAATGTAGCCTTCCAGGTTACTGTCCAACCACATTTCAACAGCCCACGATGCCTTATTATCTGCTTATTGTAATTCCTGGATCAGCTACGGAGTCCAGGATGTCGACTCTCCTCCTTGGAAGTTTGTTTTCTTAGAATTGAACTTTGACAACCACTCATGCAAGAGGACATGAAACTCACAAAATAACCATTCGTGAGGACTATCATGGATATATCTATCCAACCAATGGCCCGTTGATAGCTTTAGATTCTAATTTTCAGCTTCAACAAATTCTCGCAACTTTGGATCAAACCACCCCTCGATCTCTAGTCGAGTTAGATGCCAAAACATATCCTCCTTTTGAATCACAACTCGGTCCTGGTAGTGCAAATATTTGTTGGAAAAACCCACCAACAAAGCCTCATCAATAGGGGTTCTCACTCTGTCGATGCCAAACCAATGCGATCTCCCTGAGCACTGGCCTAGACAGGTTTTACCTTGCCCAGCAACATCTGCAGAGCGGACGAAGTCTCACCTGAGATGTTAAAGGGAGAGCTGTCGGAACTGAGTTTTCGGCAGTGAGGACAGAGGATATGGGAATTCGACAGGGAGACAACATAACTACTGGATACAGAACTATGCAGTTAACATTAACTCATTTCCACAACTACAGAGTGTATCATGCATTTGTCACAGTATCTCTAGTGCAACAACATCATTTATAAAACATCTCAACTCATAATGCAACAAAAATGTAACAGTCTTAAAGCAGACTGCATGATCATAACAGATCTAGATTACAGTAGCATCATGATAAAACAGATTACAACATCATAATAGATCTAGATTACAACAGCATCATGATAAAATATATCGTAGCATCATAACAGATTAGATCGCAGTAGGAATAAAAGATAATATTTGTGCAACAACTGTCATATCATATTAATCTTGCGCAAAGGATCCAAAACACACAATCCTTTACCAAAACAGGAGGCTGAATACATCTAGAAAAACCTAGATAGATCAAAGATACAATAAGAAATTTTCCAAAACCATAAACTGATTGTACTAGACCTCATGCGACAATCATGCTTCATACAATACCAATCCTCCGATGTCTATTTAATTGTAAAACTATGTCTATATATAGGATTGCTCCTTTACATTGAAGGTCCACTTCTAACTAGCTTATAACCACTAATGACCTATTGTACCAAAACTTGGTCAAATAATATATAAAATATTCAAAAGAGTTATTTTTCCAACACGCTGGAAGACATCACATCTCCTCGCATATTCTGCGACATCATTATGCAACGTAGGCCACCATAGCCCGATGCGCAATACCTTCCGTGCAATAGCCCTTCCTCCATAGTGGCCTCCCGCAATTCCTACATGTGCTTCTTCTAGAATGGGACCCTGCTCATGTAATGTCCCAAATTTTTCAATGGGTCACAATGGCCAAATCACATTTTCCATATTCATGAAAGTTGTCAAATGGATGCTAAAAGTCAAATAATTGCCAAGGAGGAAAATCACTAGTTTCCTAGGTTGGGGGTGGAAGATTTGATATTTGGAATAAGGGGGATAATAAATGATGTTTAGACATTAGAAGGGGATAAATATTTAATAATTTATCTTATTAACTAAATACAAGAGAAAATGGAAGTGGCAATGGAGAATGAAGACACATGGGGACTATGGGGCCCACACTAGCTAGAATTCCTATGTTAAATGGTATCTTTCTCTTGTAAATTAGAATATATGCGAAGCCTAATGTTTTTGGATAAATTATAAGGTTAATATATTTTTCCATATACTTCATAGGTTGAATTTGGGATGAAGTGTAACTCACATGAGCAAGGAAGAGCCAAATGGGGAGTTTCATGGACACTTGGCTAGATTCCCTTACATTTATGACATCTATGACATCAATGATGGAGATTCTATGACCGTTATGACACAATTCAGATTTGAAGGCTGAAATTCTGACATACTTGCATTTCAGGACTGAATAGAGCATCTTAGAGGTCGAATTTGGGAGTTGGAGAAGGCCAAGAGGCTCCTACTCAAATTTGGGAGAAGAAGGAAGGTGAAGAGAGAGGCCACACCAATTCGAATTGGATTAGGTTTATGGATGGATTTGGAATATTAGAAGACCAATAATGTTTATAAAATACAGGGATCAACCATGAGAATAATCTTTTTCTCATTTGTGAATTATGAGAGCTAGTGGATGACTAGTTTTCTTACTTAAGCCAATTTTGAGGGTGAAAGATTCCCATCTTAGTTGGTGTTTGTAAAGGCCACTCAGGTATTTCATGGATATTTAATGGGGTATTATTTTCAGGTTCAAGCTACAGGAATTTCATGGACATCTCAATATCAACTTGTTCTTCCATTCATCTCAAGTTTTCTCACCATATTTCAGCTCTATGGAGTGAGGCGCACTTGGTGAGATATTAATCTCTTTGAGGGAGATTATCTTGCTCCAGTATTTTGTATTATGATGTAAATTATATTTTATTTAATTTAATAAATATCTCAGGTCAAAAATCCAAGATATCTCATGTATTATTGTCCAATATTGAAGAAACAATGCAATTTCCCCAATACCTTGTTGTAAACTCTTGCAATATTGATGGAATCGAATACATGTGTGCACAATTTATGATTTATGAATAAATGAACTATAATTAAATAATATTATGGGTTTCATTGTCTTTAACTAATAATTTTTTTCCCTTGGGTCGAATTTCATAGCATTTGGGGAAAACTACATCTCATTTCCCCAAGGGTCCAAAACTAGTTTTTTATATCTTATTGAAGGAAGTGATAACAACCATGGGAGTTCGATTGGTTCTGCATATGAGTCTCTGATAATTTATTCTACACATACCCTATTTCAATATTATAATTTGAGTGAGTTTATGTACATTTTGGAATCCATTCCGGAAATGACCCGGGAGGGATTTGAGCCCCAAAATTGCTAGTAAATTCATCTATCTTATTCAGAATTTGATATAGACTTGTAGAAATGATTGGAGGATAATAATACATCCCTGAAAATAATAATTAAGTTATTATATAATTCATACACCTTATTTTAATATTTTGGAGCAATTGGGCTGATTTGGAAACCAAGACACTAAAACTAGTCAAGAGCCGAAATTGTGAAAAAATTGGAAAATTGGGCATTTTAATAAAATTCCAAAAAGGGGACATTACAGTGGTATCAAAGCATGCTCTTGGCACCTGATTTGGTATGATATTTATCAGTACAATAATACAGGGACCACCATTATATATTGAAACCAAAAGTGCTTTTGTTGAAGAGGAAAAAAAAGTAGGAGAAGAAGGCACTTTTTTTGGAAACTATGACTAGGCATGAAAAGAGAACCTCATATGATGGTGAGGAGATAATAAAAATAATGGAACCTATCCTTGAAGACATGACCAAGAATATTATTAAAGGATTCAAATTTTTGGCTATCCAAAGTTGGGAAAAATATATTGATTTTAAGAAAACCAAGGGGAAAAATTCATCAGCGTGCTTGAAGGAGCAAAAGCAGGAGACCCATGAACCACCTAGTTCTGAAATAGGTGAAGTAGAAGAAGTAGTACATGAAGAGGATAGAAATTCAATCCCAAATGAATTTGAAAAATATGAGGAAACATCACATGAGAAGGAAGAAGAGTACCTTGAAACTATTGAATATCATTTTGAAACAAATTCTACTATGGACATGGACCAAGAGCATCTATTGATGGATGCTTGAACTATGAAGGAGTACCTACTGATGGGTGTTCACAAATCTATGTTGGTGACATAGATATTATATTTCAAAATGTTGCTGCAAGCCAAAATTCCATTAAACATGAAAATGAAGATCTTGTAGCAATTGAAGAGGAAACAAGATCAACTTCCCCATCACGACTTGAGCTTCATGAAGTTGGTCCAAGCAAGAAGGAAGAAGATGAGGAGGTTCATTTGTAAGAGCCTCATTTTCTTGAAGGGTCCTTAAAGATGAATGAAAATAATATCCAAGAGGCCCTTAGCATACTCCATGACACTCAAGCATTGGTATCAAATTCTTGTTGGAGTGATACTTCCTTGGAGGATCCATCCTTCCTTGAAGACATGGAGAATATTCAAAGAGCAATGTGCAACATCAAAGGAAATTTCATGTCTTTGATTTTCGATAGAAAAAGTTTCATTGAGCATAGTGAATGGTTACATGAATCCTACTTGAATAATAATGAAGTTATTCATAAGCTCACAATTCAAAATGAGCAACTTCTTGAAAAGATGCAATACACTTGTTTTTCCTCCTATGTTTCAGATTGTCAAATGGTAGATTGTTTGGAGGATTCTCATGACATGGTGGATCATGATAAATTTGGAAATTTGAATGTACTTTATGTGTTTGAATATGAACTTGAATATATCCAAACAATTGATGTGGTGGAAGAGGAACTTGAATTGTCTCTTGATGAAGGGTATGCAATTTTTAAAGAAGAGCATGATTCCTCTACATTGGAACCAATCTATGACAAAGGTTTCACACTCTTGAAGGAGCTGCATAATAATACCCCTATGGATGCTTCACATTATGAAAATTTTGCACTTACTGATCATTTTGGTGAGTTGGTTCTTTCTCCTACATCCTACACTTTTAAATTTTGCAGCAGTCATCCTAATGAAGTATGGGTGAAAGGTTTCTGTTTGATGGTGCCACATGAAGAGCATGGAGATTCTATTTCTCCTTTTGATGATGGAATTATTAGAGCACTATATTATTTACATTTGTATAGCACCATATTATACACATCTACATGGGTGCACCTATGATGTTCACTTGAGTCACTTGGAGACTCATGATTTTGCTTACTCCTTTCCTAGTCTATTTGAAGTTGGAGGAACTTCATCCCACACTTGGGTGAAGAGTTATATGATTGAATAACATTATTATTGGAAGCAACATTCTCTCATGTTACATGATGATATACATATTCATGAGTGTATTGATGAGACTCCTTTGAGCCACTTGAAGTCTTCATGTTTTCCTTGCTCCTTATTTTGTTCATATTTTGGTGGAGGTTCTCCATTCACTTCTTGGATGAAAGAACACATGTATGATTATATTGATTCACATTAAATATCATTTGGAGCAAATTTTTATTCACATTTTCAGCAGAATTCCTTGTTACTTTCTTATGATGCACATCTACATGGATGCATCTATGATATGCATTTGAGTCACTTGAAGACTCATGGTTTTTATTGCTCAACACTTGGTTCATTTGATGTTGGAGGAAATTCATCCAACACTAGGGTGAATAGAATTATGATACGAGAAAATTTTTGTTACCAGACACATACATTGTTATATCTTTATGATTCACTCATCCATGGATGTATGGGTAAAACTTCTTTGAGTCATTTGAAGTCTCCTTGTTTCTATTGCTCACTATTTGGTTCAAATTTGAGTGGAGATTCTTCATTCACTTCTTGGATGAAAGAATACATGGCTGAATATTTCGATGCATATTACTTCCTTTTGGAGAAGAATTATAGGACATGGGATACTCACCTATGTCATTGGAGCAGATTTGATTGGTCACTTGAAGCATGGATGTACTTGGCATATGGTAGTCTACTCACTGGGAGGTATAAGCACTTTCATGATTTCTTGGTGAGGCACCTCCTTGAAGTACATTCTTATTATGTTGTTATATATGTTTATGATATATATTATGCACTCATGAGTTTTGGAATAATGCATACAATAAAATGGGATCTAGGAATTCTCTTTCCAAATGGTATGGGTTGGAGAGCACTCTTAATTGTTGAAGTGTAATGCAAGCAATGGGACCCTAGGATAGTTTTTAGTCCCATTGATTTCAAATTATTTGGGAAACAAGAAGTATGGGAGATGGATTCCCATTTAATAAGGTGATTTTAATCAGAGTAGTGCAACAGCAAGGATGGTGGTTCCTCTCTGAAATCTTCATGGAATCTCAAAGACTCAAGGTGGGCAGCTCAGTGGCAACTTCAAAGAATCATACAGAAAGCAGGTTCTTGAACAACCATGTTTGAAATTGCTTAATGACAAGAAATATTGGGAAGGGAGGATTTGTAATGTCCCAAATTTTGAATTGGGTCACAATGGACAAATCACATTTTCCATATTCATGAAAGTTGTCAAATGGATGCTAAAAGTCAAATAATTGCCAAGGAGGAAAATCACTAGTTTCCTAGGTTGGGGGTGGAAGCTTTGAGATTTGGAATAAGGGGGATAATAAATGATGTTTAGACATTAGAAGGGTGTAAATATTTAATAATTGATCTTATTAACTAAATACAAGAGAAAATTTAAGTGGAAATGGAGCATGAAGACACATGGAGACTATGGGGCCCACACTAGCTAGAATTCCTATGTTAAATGGCATCTTTCTCTTGTAAATTCGAATATATGGGAAGCCTAATGTTTTTGGATGGATTATAAGGTTAATATATTTGTCCATATACTTCATATGTCGAATTTGGGATGAAGTTTAACTTACATGAGCAAGGAAGAGCCAAATGGGGAGTTTCATGGACACTTGGCTAGATTCCCTTACATTTATGACATCTATGACACCAATGATGGAGATTCTATGACAGTTATGACACAAGTCAGATATGAAGGCTGAAATACTAACATAATGACATTTCAGGACTGAATAGATCATCTTAGAGGTCGAATTTGGGAGTTGGAGAAGGCTAAGAGGCTCCTACACAAATTTGGGAGAAGAGGGAACACATGGCATAGCATGAGAAGCCACACCAATTCGACTTGGATTTGGTTTATGGATGGATTTGGAACCTTAGAAGACCAATAATGTTTATAAAATATAGGGATAAACCATGAGAAGAATATTTTTCTCATTTGTGAAATTGTGAGAGCTAGTGGATGACTAGTTGTCTTGCTTAAGCCGATTTCGAGGGTGAAAGATTCCCATCCTAGTTTGTGTTTGGAAAGGCCACTCAGGTATTTTGTGGAGCTTTAATGGAGTCTTATTTTTAGGTTCAAGCTATAGTAATTTCATGTACATCTCAATATCTGCTTGTTCCTCCATTCATATCAAGTTTTCTCACCATATTTCAGCTCTATGGAGTGAGGTGCACTTGGTGAGCTATTAAGATATTTGAGGGAGCTTCTCTTGCTCAAATATTTTGTATTCTGATATAAATTCTCTGTTATTTAATTTCAAAAACCTCTCAGGTCTAAAATCCAATATATCTCATGTATTATTGTCCAACATTGAAGAAACAGTGCCATTTCCCCAATACCTTGTTGTAAACTCTTGCAATATTGATGGAATCGAATACATGTGTGCACCATTGATGATTTATGAATGAATGAAATTTTATTAAATTATTATGGGTTTCATGGTCTGTAACTGAGAATGTTTGGCCATTGGGTCAAATTTCATAGAATTTGGGGCAAACTACATCTCATTTCCCCAAGGGTCCAAAACCAGTTTTTTATATCTTATTGAAGGAAGTGATAATAGCCATGGAAGTTCAATTGGTTATACATATGAGTCTATGATAATTTATTCTACACATCCCATACTTCAATTTTAGAATTTGAGTATTTTTATGTACATTTTGGAAGCCATTCCAAAAATGATCCGGGAGGGATTTAAGCCCCAAAATTGCTAGTAAATTCATCTATCTTATTTAGAATTTGATATAAAATTGAAGAACTAATTGGAGGAGAATAATACATCCATAAACATAATAATTAAGTTATTATATCATTCATACACCTTCTATGAATATTTTGGATCAATTGGGCTGATTTGGAGACCAAGAACTAAAACTAGTTAAGAGCCAAAATTGTGAAAAAATTGGAAAATTGGGCATTTAATAAAATTCCAAAAAGGGGACATTACAGCTCATGTGGTAAAATACATTGTCAGAATATTTCATCTAGTCCAAGCTTATATAAATACCCAACAATTAGCTTAAAATCAGAAGCCTTTCCTACCAGCTGCTTCTTTTGGCTAGTCGACATATCCTCTGGGGCAACATGAGTGGCCAAAAACTAAATAATTGGTGCATATTCATCATCTAAGATGTCAACATAGAAAAATTACGCATCTGGAAATCCATCATCAATATTGGTTGGTTATTCACCATTCTTAATGTGAGACAGATGATCTGAACCAGTGTTCAACCGTCTTGGCTTTACAACTATTTCAAAGTCAAACTCCTGGAAAAGTAACAGCCATCGACAGATATTCCCCCCCAACACAGGCTTATTGACAAGGTATTGTAAAGAAAAATTATCGGTGAACATCTTGAAATGTCCACCCAACAAATAGTGCCTGAACATTTGCAAGGAATAAATCATTGCCAAACCTTCCCTTTTCGTTGTTGTATAATTTTGTTCAGCAAATGACAACTTTCTTCTGGCATATGCGATTGGGTGATCCAGGTATCCCTCACCTGGTTGCGCAAGAAAAATCCCCAGTGCAATGGAAGAAGCATCGACGTGCACATGGAACTCCTTATTCCAATCAGGAAAAATCAGTATGGGCGCAGAGGCCATCTTGGCCTTCAAAGTGTCAAAACTTCCTTGGCATTCCTGAGCCCATTCATATGCTGCATCATTTTTCAGTAGTTTCTCCATGGGGGAAGTAATCGCAGCATATCCTTTGATAAAATTGTAATAGTATCCTGTATGCCCCAACGTTGCCCGAAGCATCTTCACATTCGTTGGTGGTGGTAAACTGAGGATTAGCGCGATCTTCGTTGGATCAACCAACAGACTTTCCTTGCATACTATGTGCCCAAGTAGCATGCTAAACAGAGCACATAAAATTCGCTTTTTAGAGTTTAATGCGATCTGATGTTGTCGACACCTTTCTAGAATCGATCGCAAGTTGTCAAGATGGTCCCGAATTAGTCTATAGACATTCCAATCATCCATATACACCTGCGGGAACTTTTGAATAAAGTATTTAAATACATCGACAACTACTCAAGAAAATACAACTGGTGCATTCTTCATCCCAAAAGGCATGACTGTATATTGAAAACAACCCCATTCAATGACAAATGTGGTCTTATGGTGATCCTCCTTTGCAGTCCAGATCTGGTGGTATCCTGAAAAACTATCCATGAAAGAATACATCTCCTGGTTGCCTACTCCTTCAAGAACTTCATCTGTAAACGGGTCGAGAACGGATCATGCATGCATGCATCATTCAACTTTCTTAGGTTGATGCAAATGCAAATTTCATTGGTATTTTTATCCTAGACCAGCATAGGGATTATCCACTCTGATTCTTGTACAGGATCGATGATCCCAGCATCCAACATCCAGTCTATCTTAGCCTTCACACAGTCCTTGTATCATGGGTTTAGTTGATACGGCCTCTATCACGTAGGTTTGGCATCTAGTTTCAACAGAATTTTCATCTCCCCTAGGTCTCCTAAAATCCCCTTGATCTCTGAAAATCATGTCAGAAAAAGGTCCTGGAATTCATGTAGCAGGTCCGTGATCTTGGCCATGGTTTCCTCGTCTCAGTAGTCCCTGACATTGGCAAATTTTGGGTTCTCTACTGACCCAATGTTGACTTTTCAGATCCTCAGCGACTGACTCATCGAGTCTATCGGTATGTCTGGGGTTACGACATCATGAATTCCTTTTGATTCCAAAATATTAACATTCTGCAACTCATCATCATCTTCGGGTTCCCCAGACAGGTTGTAGCATGTCATCATGGATTGTATCGATTAGTGCGCACGTGGATCAACTGGGTATGCGACAGGGATGAATTTCAGAACTACGTCGTGGATGATTTGTAAAGCATTATATACCTCTGGGTTGGCATCCTAGAAACTAAGCATCAGCGCAAAGAAACCAGAAAACTCCTCCCAAGTGGTGATAGTTCTGCGCAACTCTTCCGTTACATACCAGGATCTCGACATTTCTTCTAGAGTGTCAACGAAAGCATGGACCCATTCATCTCTAGGTCGTAACGCCCATAAAGTTTGACACTCGATCAAATGACTGGTGGGATCATTCCGTTTGTCATATCTCCCAGCATGATAGACCTCTAAATCACCAAAGCACACCATCATCAATCTGTGACATTGTTTCCAGTCATGGATCATCTGTTTGTGTGTCGCCCACCATCAAGCCTGAGTAGCCTTCAGTGCTACATCGAGCGCCAATATCCTTTGTGGTTCAAAAAATTTCTCTTCGAATTCTAGAAATAACTCTGATAGTCTCGACAGTCCTTCATAAATGGGAAACTCGATAGTATTAGTTTCAACACGCCGGAGAGACTGTGTAATCAACCCACATTTCCTAAAAGATACTTCATGCAACCTATTCTTCCAATTTTCCAAGGCATCATCAGAGTCAGAGGATGCAGAACTTGCATTGCACCATCCAAGTTCGCCATCGACGGTAGGATGGATATAGTCTTCAGAGATGTTATAAGCGTGATCCCAAATTCTACTGACTTCATTCTTCACAGGTTCAATATACCGACGTCCCTCCTAAGGGTCCATAGGAGAAATGACCCTGACATCTTGGTTTTAAAAATTCATAACTCGTTTTTTGAAGTTGATAATCGCCATGCTATCATTAGCCCATCTAATCCCTAGCAGTGCAGGATATGAACCACCATCTTCGACTACTTCTATCATATCAAAGTCATCATTCATTTTCATACCTTCAATGTTGACAACCAAGTTTGAGATGTGACCAATAGAATGAACCTTTGCCTGATTTGCTAGTCGCAACTGCACCGATGACCATCCCAATGATGGATTTCCCATCAATTGCTAGGTTTTCTTGGTCAAAATGTTTACATCTGATGCAAGATCCATAATGACTGAGTCAATCTCATAATCTATGATCTAGTTATTCATCCTTATCTCCTTGCATGTCTTCCTCTTTTGCAAAGAGTTCATTTCAGAATCCTTCACTGTCTTATCCGGGTGGTACAATAACGTCTCAAGCTCAACAAAGGCGTCAGGGTCCCTTGCCATCGATAGACAAATTTCAAAGAACTGTCGCAAGGTACCATGCTGCCGCAATAGTCCTGCCTCTACAGATGGATCAAAATAAAATGGCATCTCAATAACTGGTAACTTACCCGGATTTCTCCCGATTGCATGCTTTGCCCTGAAGAAGGTGTCTTTCTTCATCGTAATATCAAATGCTACTTTTTTCTTTCTAGCGAGATGAACTTGTTTCCATGGTTCATATTCTCTTGTTGTTGCACCGATGTGAGTAACAACCCCAACGTCGACATCCTTTGTCCTTGGTTTGGCTTGAATTGTCACAACCATCGATCCTTGATTCAAGTTCAATGGCGGGTTCTGATTCAACAGTTGATTCATCGGCTTGTTTTGAGTCTAAGGCGGGTTCTGAGTCTGAGTCTATAGTAGGATCTGGTTATGCATTATCGGTTGGTTTTGTACTTGGAATGTAGGCTGATTCTGATTCGGTACATTATGCAACTGAGGGATGTTTCCTTCTTTCCATTTGGTAATCAACTGAGGACAATTTTCAACAGTATGGTCACTAGCTGCACAGTATGTACACTACGCATGAGGGAACTCCCTTTGATAGTTCCCGAATACTCCTTAGGTATAGCACTAGATTGATTCGTGACCTCGTCCTCCTCCTCGACCGAAGCCTCCTCCTCAGACTCTGAATCCTCCACGGAATCCTCCTCAGACTCCTCCTTGTTGAAACTGCAGCTAGGCCTTCTGTTGCTGTAGTAGGGATTTCTCCCTTGCTATAGGCAAGAACAACTCCTTTCTGTCTATAGGACAGAAGGGTGTGATTCCTGTGAGAATGAAAACACAGAAAGAAAATAAACAGAATGAAACCCTTGCACACAAGGTTAGGTCTAAGCTCCACAACCCTGCATCAAACTATTAGAGAGCAAAAGAACCTGTACGCAATCCATGGAAACCTGCAATAGAATGTTAAACAACCAACCGGCAAACAAATAAGGTCATAAAAGTACAATATAATCAAAGCAAAAACATAAAAGACAAGTATATCTTCTCTGGTTGGAATGGGCCACCATGCCCTAGCTTGGGAGGGCACCTCTCAATGGATGGGGAGCTATGGCTCAATGGAGGAATGAAGGAGAGGGAGGGTGAATGACTTGAGAGTAAAAGGGTCTGAAGGCACTCACATGGGCAACGTAATTATAGGGAGATGAGAAGTGATTTGAGAGTGACCCCCACCCCTCTATTTATACTTTTTCTCAAGATTTTTAGGGTTTTAAGCCCCTGGTCAGGGCTTTAGCCCCTTTTTTGGGATTTTAGCACCTTTTACTCGAGTCTTAGCTCCTTTGAGGGGTTTTAGCCCCCTTTTGGAGGTTTTAGCCCCTATGAAAGCTATTTGGCTCTTTTTAGGGGTTTTTAAGCCCTTTTTCATATTTTTGAGCCTTTTTGAGGGTGTGGGGATCAAATGAGGGTCGTGCATGGATGTCCTTGGGTGGTGTAGGTCATATAGAGCTTAGTGAGATATTTTTTGGGTTAACAGATTTTCCCTTGATGTGTGAGGGTAGGAGCTCATCGTATGGCCGACGGATATCATAGGATTTTCAAGGGAGAGGTGGTGCTTCCTGGGCTGGGGCATGGTGGCTTTTGGTTTTTGTATTAATATGGTTCCCATCAATGGATGAGATACAAATAATGTGTGACATATATATGGATGAGGCGGGCATCCCCATGCCCGTAACGATTTCAAAAAGAATAATGCGATCTAAGCTCTATAATTCAAGATCCGATAATGTACAACTGTTGTTACAATAGTGGTTTCCTTAATGAGAGGTTGAATACGATACTGATCTGAATAACTGCTACATTGGACCCATGGCATTCTCATGGAATGATATATCTTCACCACTGATGTCTTTCTGGATCTAGAATGGTACATAGTTGTAGGGACTCACTGACAGAGAGTCAGAGTCTCTGTGGTACAAATATGTTGCATCATTCATAAATCTATATAGAAGCACTATTGGGGCTTCTGAACACTGTCTCCAACGCAACTTGGAGATCACAAGGGACATCAACCTATTAGGGTGCCTCAAATAGAGTCATCAATGTGCTAGATTCAGGTGAGATCCGGGGTCTTCGACCAAATACTACACGGACCATTACCCTGTATGAATATCAATGGTACGATGATGTAGTTGGAGTCGAGCACGTGAGAAACAACCATCCCTACAGGCACTAAAGACTCCTCTCAAGTGGTCCAAGGAACTCATCAATGAGGTTAATGAAACCAGGATACAGGGACCTCTGGGTCTATCCTTTGGAATACATGTGTTTTCGTTGACAGAGGGAGACCTGCCCCTGGTCAAGGAAATGGTGTTTCCTTAACTAGAAGCGCGAGGGAGATAACCGAAATATGTGAGACAATCTGAGGATTGGCCCATTGAATTGGGGGGGTGGAAGGGAAGGAGTTGAACAGGGGCAGAGGGAGTGTAGTGGACTCAAACTTCCTTTGTTCAGAGTATGATGGTAGGGCGGACCAGGAAGCAAATGAAACTGACTCATGGGAAAGGGATCATAGCTGTAATACTGGGAATGTAACTACAAATGGGAAATACTTGGAGGAGGTGGAATTTTGGTATTGATGGGATCCAAGGAAGACACATTACAAAATACTTTGAACAAAGGAAAACCAAAGTGGGAATGTTTCCAAACTATTATCTATGGGGTGGTGTCTAAAGACACCTTTATGGTACGATCTCATGGATTTTTGGCGAGCCCGAGAAAGTAAATGCTCGATGGTGCTTTAAATTTTAGAGATTCGAGAAGCATGAAGAAGACTCCAATGGGGGATATTTTTCATTGGTAGTCTCCTGTGCGTGAAAAAGGATAAAAGTATACAAAGGAGAGCTTGCCCATCCTTTAGGGGATGAGAGACTTCTTTACCATTGGTAGTCTAGTCAGGCCAGAAAAGGTTAAACCTATACTGACTGGACGGACATTCAGATAATTTTATGAGCATGAACGAAACCAAGTTTTCTCGGCAATATTTTCTTGACGAGAAGAATGGAATAGAGCTTAACGACAACCCATGGTGAGATTTTTCGTAAATTTTGGTCCCTTTGCTCGAGAAAGCATAAAATGATGCAAAGAGGAATAGTCTTAGCTTGAATGTACCAAGGTGGTCCTTTTCATTTGATGGTTTACATGGTCCACAAAAGGAGATAAATGAGACAACGCAGATGCCCTTTCCTATACTTTAACGAGCGGGAAAGGAAGCAGCTGTGCTCGGTAATCTTTTCATTCTTTTAGGTGTCAGAAAAGAGCTTAAAAGAAACTCTGGTATGGTCAATTGATTGTGGTGGCACATGGTGCCCCATGTTGGGACAATGGACAGTGGTCCAAAGGTCATCCGTGCAGTATGGATGGAGCAGCTGGCTCTT
Source organism: Pseudotsuga menziesii (assembly GCA_001517045.1). Lineage (NCBI taxonomy): Eukaryota > Viridiplantae > Streptophyta > Pinopsida > Pinales > Pinaceae > Pseudotsuga > Pseudotsuga menziesii. The sequence goes on along the minus strand of LPNX010532722.1, from coordinate 465,647 downwards.
AAACATACCAATACATGTACGGGATAGATCGCTGTAGAGGCACGGGAATTAGTGTGGCAGAGGAACGCAAATTGAGGTGGCTCTCGGATAGAGGTCAAGAGAGATATGTGTGAGTTGTGGTGGACGGACTTGACTACATGTGATGCAAGTTCAATTCTGGAGGAAGTTATGTGCCGAATGCATGCAAAAGAAATGATCCGTCCTCCAGGCGGTGGACCAGATATCTACGTAAGGTGTGGTGGATGGATTAGACAGCTATATGTTGAAATAAAAATGATGTGCCTTTTGGACGGTGGCCCGGGAACCCGCATGATTGGCAGTAGGAAAGTGTAATACAAGTACAGGTCCGGAGACACTTACATCACGACGATGTGGCTCATAAATCGAGGTAAATTTTGGGAAGTGGTCTTGAAAATTAATTATTAAACATGATATGATGGTCTCATAAGAATATAAAGGGTGGAATTCTGAAACCAGTGGTGCAAACAGAGTCTTAAACGGACTCCGTATGGTCCTATTATGTTGAAAGGGAGAAAATGGGTCAAATGGGGCCTATATATGGATGGGGACCACTTTGTGAAGTATCATTGTCATTGTTCATTGTAGAGTTGGAGAGTTGGGCCCTAGATTTTCTTTTGCTGATTTCTCTTGTTCCGACCAGTGGTTTCGAGTTCCGTGACTTGCTGGTAAGAGCTCTTGCAAAATCTATCCTTTTCAGTGGTTTACATTTTGAATTTGGTCACCCGAGGGTCCTCTATGAGTCTGTTAGGGTTTTAATGAAGTCACACCTTTTGAGGGTAAAAGAGCGTCTGGGTCACACCTGTGAGGCATTTTTGAGTGACCTGGTTGCTCTTTTTGGCCAAACAGGTGCGACTTGGTCCCTGGGTGACATTTTTTGCTCAGAGCTGTGGCTGACAGCTGAACTTTGCTTGTGCAGGATGTCTGAGGCAAAGTGGCATGATAGAGACTGCAACAACCTCTGGGAGGAGGCTTTCCATGATGGGAATGTACATGTTACACTAGCCAGTTGTGGTTTACTGAAGTTCATACGGATACCCCTCATGAAGAGCTTGTGTCTATTGCTGCAGACTTTGGTGAGCTTTTGGGATATTGGGGAGGATGCTTTTTTGATATAGGGACAACGTGTTGAGATCATGTTGTTGGATGTATACTTTTTGATTTGACTCCCTATGTTGGGAGTTGTTGGCGACTTGGCGGCGGTGCTATCTCGTGGGGAGACACTTGAGGAGCTGTGTGAGAGGCACTGTTACGCGACTACATACGTGCGTGGTTCGGATGTGTGACATTGAGGATGTGTCGACAAAGGCTATTGCTACTATGTTGTTATGTATCTTGGGCTCTACTAGGAGTCACAAGATATCTAGAGCGCAGCTGCAAATAGTAGAGCGTGCCATGGGGGGTACTTACTATGCATGGGCCCAGATGTACCTTTAGGTTGTTCGGTGTTAGCTGAACAATGTGAGGGCATCTAGGGGAGACTTTGTTTTGGTTCCTTCTTATGTGCTTTCTTTTTTGAGAAAGTACCTACTCTGGTTCCACACCGGGCGGTGCGGGATGGTGGTTCACGGGAGCCACGGATGCACAGGTGGTGCCAGATGATGGTATGAGAGGGTGGCGATAGAGTGGGCCGCTTCTTCACTAAGGAGTTGCTTGAGCAGTGGCGACAGCTCCTAGTGATTATTAAGGAGTACCCTTATGTGGGTATGGATTATTGTGGGGATCCTGAGATGCCCCAAGCTCCTGGTCAGGCATGGGGACCAACTGGTATGTATGTGTGATGTATTTATGTTCATATTTATACATAGTATAGTGGAGTTGGTTGATGATTACATGTATAGAGTGATGGTGTCTTTTTTCGTGTATGTAGATGTTGGTCCCCGCCCGCTATTACAGAGGTGGTGGTTCCTGCAGGGAACCCTCGCAGGTGACGACGGGAGGCAGAGACTATTTTTCCACACTTGGAGCAACTAGCTAAGGGGATTTCTGATGATGACTAGTAGCATTTGGACAATGAGCTGATCGCCGCCATTCATAGTGTGCCTCTAGAGTGGATGTCTGTGGTGAGGAGGATGGTTGTAGCCTGTGATCACTTTCATCGGGCGACGCGAGGGGATCTTCCTGCAGAGGACGATGAGTCTTCTGAGGAAGCAAATGCTAATGATACTGATTCAGATTATGAGGAGGAGTCTGAGTCAGACTAGCAGCCAGTGGGGATGCCCCTAGTGCGTTGGTGCACTTAGGATTTTTGCATCGCTATGTATGTTCAGCTGAGAAAGCATATGTTGATTCTCATTTTGTACTGAACATAGTGTGGAAATGTGACTTATCTATCTATATATATTTTTAATGCATGTGGATGTGCTTTTTATGGTTTTATATGTGAGTATTTTTATGATGATATGAAATGCAATGCCTATGTGATGTATTTTTACATGTGTGTGTGTGTGTGTTTTATATATGATTATGCATGGTGTTGTGTTTGTATGTTTCCTATATGCGATTATGAATGTGCCAATTTAGAATATCATTAGCCATTTGATCTGCTACACTATTGAGGTTTCTAGGAACATGTGTGAATGTAATGGATTCAAATGTTCTAACCATCTGTTTAGTGCACAAGAATTTTCTAAAGAGGTAGGGATCACGTACCCAGTAGTAGTTGTTCAACTGGGAGACAAGTAGCTGGGAGTCTAAGAAGACATCGAGATGGAAAACGCCTAACCGGAGAGCGGTGACCAAGAGGCTATTGACACCATCATATTCATCCTAGTTGTTGGTCGCACTACCCACACATATTCTGTCGATATGGATCAACTCATGCGATGGGGAGTAGATGACCCATGCAGCCGAGGCGAGGTTTGGAGACCATCTGCTTGCTCCATCAACAAATCCAATGTACCGATCCGAGGTAGGATCCATCTGGAGCAATGAGGGGAAAAAATACATAAGACTCACTTTAAAAATGTGTAAAACAAAAATGGACAAGACTATATTACAAGCTGAACTACCGTCACTTAAAGAGGTGATGTTAGAGGGAAAGTGGTTTGGACTTTCAGGGGATTAGCGATCATTCCTTTGTGTGACACAATGAACCCTATGAGATGGCCCGTTTGGACACAGAAAACACACTTGAAAGGGTTCAATTGGATTTTGTACTTGCAACATCATAGGAAGGCTTGCTGCAATTCGTCTATGTGTTGTGCTTACTTCTGTGACCACACAATGAGGTTGTCAAGATAGACTAACATGATGTGGATGAGGTCACAGAAACAGTGTGTCATGGCACACTGGAAAGTGGCTCTAGCGTTCTTCAGACCAAAGGGCATTACTCGATAGGCGAATGTACCCCACGAGGTTGTGAATGCATTCTTGTAATGATATTATTTATGGATTTGGATTTGGTTATATCCGCAAAATCCGTCCATGAAGGAAAATACCTCATGTCTGGCACATGCATCGATAATCTGATCAATGAAGGGTGTTGGGAAATTGTCTTTGGGACATGCCCCATTTAGATCGTGGAAGTTTGTGCAAATGCGGATGGTACCCTATTTTTTATTCATGGGAACAGGATTAGAAACCCAAGTGGTGTAAGCAATGGGGTAAATGAAGCCGGTTGTGCGCAACTTCTCAATTTCAGCTTTGACTGTGGCAACTTTGGAGGGTTGGATGGGCCATTGCTTTTGGTGCACGAGGACCACATCGGGCCATGTGTTGATGTGGTGTTCCACTATGGATGGATCCAACCCAGGAATTTTAGTGTATGACCAGGAAAAGATGTCGCGGAACTCTTGGAAGAGGGCTTTGTAAGCAACAACTTCTTCCAGGGAGCAGGATGCCCCCAGCATGATTTCTTCAACAACCTCAGGATTGGTTGAGATGTTTATTTTCATGTTTGGTGAAATGTTGGCCATGTTCCCTTCTTCGAAGGCATTTGGTGTTGGAATGGGATTTTTGAACCGGTCGACTTTCCCATGAATGAAATCTTTGGTTTCCACGGAAAATTGGTCAAACTGCGACACAAGTTCTTCGGGAAGGAAGAACGAGCGATGGTGCATGTTGTCCCATGGGTATTTCGGGGTAGTTAAGGCTTCAAGTATCTCCTCATCATTGCGGAAGCAACGAAGAGACAGGTCTGATGGACTGTTGATGATGGTGGAGACAAGAGGGTTTGTAGAACTGGACATCATGTAAATGGACATGGTGTCTGAAGAAGGAGGTGGGGGGTGAACTTCTTTGATCAAAGTGATCTCATATTTAAGGGAATGTTGTTGAAGGTTGGCTAGAGCCATTCAAAACTCGGACAAGTCTTGGGAGTGGTAAGAATAGTGTCCATATAATCCGTAGAGGGCGCAAGCATGGTTTATTCTCAATGACTTGTTTCTCACTATTGTCCCGCTTGGGAGTTCAACCATGGGGAGGTTTTTCGTTGTATCCATGGCATCTGAATGTGCATGGATTATGGGAATCTTAGGGTATTTTTGGGTTGTATGGCCCTGTTCTTAACAAATGGCATAAGGCAGGATCTGTCAGGGTTCAATGGTAGCTTTCACATTTTTTCCCTTGGCCCTTTTTGGGTGGGGCGGTGCAGGTGCAGGTGTGGTGGTTGGTTTTTGTAGGATGAGTGGAGGATGAGATTCAATCGTGATGGGTTACATGGGGGTTAAGACTACCTGGGGCATTGGTGGTTGGTCCAGAGGATCAAGGTACCACATGAGAATTCCCAATGTAAAATTGGGTAAGTTTAAGGTAGCCATTACTGGCTTGCTCATGACACCAGGCGAGGCATAAAGGAAGGGAATTGTGTGGATTGGGGAGGAGCCCAAATAACTCCCTGATGGTTGCATGTGGGGATGAGGTTGTGGTGGCAACTGTGCATAATGATGCGGCTGTGAATGATGCTGTGGCTGTTGATGATGCTGTGACTACTGATGATGATGTGGCTGTTGATGGTGTTGTGGTTGCTGATGGTGTTGTGGTTGCTGATGGTGTTGTGGTTGCTGATGGTGTTGTGGTTGCGGTTGATGTTTGGGTGCAGCAGTGCCAGATGAGAACATGCACAAATACACAGTCTCATTTGGTGTCGGTGGTGGTGACACTAAGGGGAAAGAAGGCATCATGGTGGTATCAACAAACAACCCAGGGCCCACATTCAACAATGGGGAGGCTAGTATGTTGTCAACCATGGTGTTGACCGCAAGGATAACATTGGCGGGTAAAGCTAGCCCTTGTAGATCAATGGTGTTGATCATAGGGATAACATTGGCTAGTGCAGTTAGCCCTTGCGGATCGTGATAAGTTAGTTGGTCAACCGTCATGATTTTCCCTTCGTGGGGGAACATCATGAGACGAAAAATAGTTGATGCTACAGCTCTCATAGCATACATATAACTTCTTCCGAGGAGAAGGTTATAGTCCAACTATGAATTGACAACCTCTATGTCAATCAGTACTATTTTCCTGGCTAATGTGATGGGGACATGGGGGAGGATTCCTTAGGCTTTAGTGGGGTGGCCATCATAAGCCTGCATACATTAGAGGAAATTTGAGGTCTGAAATGGGCCTCCTAAGGAAAATAATAAAATAATAGTTAAAATAATAAAATAATAGTTATTAATTTTGTAGGAAGAATGAAAAAAACTACTTTTTGTGTTCATATTTTCAAGATATCTCCCTATTTTTTACTCAAATTCTGAACAAGAGAGCTTGTTGGATGCAGAATTTAATTCCACATCCAATGAATACCCATAATGCATACTTTTGACGCACCCTACTACCCCAAAAACTAGAAATACTTGAAAAAATGTGATGATGACATCATCATCACATTTATTCAGGTATTTCTTTTTTTGGGGGTTGCAGGGTCTGTTAAAATTATGTAGTGTGGGTACTCATTGGATGAGGAATTAAATTCCACATCCAATGAGCTCTCCCGCTTGAAATTTGAGTAAAAACATAGGAAGATATGTCGAAAATACGAACACAAAAAGTAGTTTTCTTTTATGACAAATATGTCAATTCAACCATTATGGTTGACTCATTTTATTGAAATTCTATTGGTTTTTGAATTCCAACTCACAAAATTTATTGTTGGTGCATTTTCTTATAAGGCCCATTTTAGACCCCAAATTTCCTCTAAAGGTAGTAGAGGATGGTTGCAGAATTGGGGATCCAAGCTTATGCCAGACTAGGGTAGACATAGCGCACGTGGATGCCCCCTCATCCACTATGCAATGGTGCACAACTAAATTCTGGGTGGAAACCGAGATTTGGAAGGCGATGGTTGATGGCATCCGTGGTTCTCCATTCTTCTTGTCGAATGTGATCAACTTGGAGTCTGAGGGTCTACAGTGCCAAGGGCGGCTAGTAAGGCTTTCCACTATGTTGGGGGAAGTTTTGAGTACCTCAGGAGTGGACATGGAAGTAGGTGTTTGGGAAAATCATCCACGATGCTGTAGCTTACAGTATCTCTAGCCGTGGTGTTCTTGGAAATCTGCTGTATGGGGGGGCACGGAGGGAAAGGGGTGAGCTCAAAAGGTGCATTGGCTGTTTTGGATGTAGATGTTGCTGATGTGTCAGCGGGTTCGGTGTTGGTTCCGTACTGATTTCCTCTAGTCTGTAAATTTACCTCTTCAGTTGTCATAGCTAGCAAGTGGTGAACACCTGTTTCTACTGTTGGAGGTGCCCTTAGGGCGTTGGGATTAGGCTGGGGAGCGGGTGCATTTGCTACTAGTCCTTGGACTGGTAATGGGTTTTGGAGGACCATGGGTGGAGTTCCTGGTGGTGCCAGGTTGGGTTGAGCTTGGGCTGCTGTATTGGTAGCATGTTGAAACTTGTTGTGAATGTCTTGTTTGGCACGATCCATGAAGGGGCATTCGTGTGTATAGTGCCTGTAGACCTCACACAACTTGCATGGCTAGTTGTACGCAACGGAGCATTGCGTCTAGGTGCGTTTGGTTGCTGAGGATTTTGGGCTGGCCGGTTTTCCCTGACATTGTTGGGAGGGTTTGGTTGTTGACCACCTCCCTGCAGTTGATTGTTTCCTTGGTTTCGGGCTCGGTTATTTCTGGCATGCCCTTGTTGATTATTGCATGCTGGCTGGTTGGGATGGTTTTGTTATGCAAACATCTATCCTGAAGGTGCTGGAGGAGTGGGGGCGGGGGCTTGAATGACTTGCACTGGTGGTGCATAGTAAACTTGGGTGGGTACAGGTGCCACAAATGTGGTCATTTGTCCTGCATATTGTTGTGCTAGCCAAGCTAGTTCCTGGGCCTGTTGCGGTGGTGCAGGTTGTGCATAAGAAGTTGTAGCTCCGTACTGGGACATCATTCTTGCATAGTCTAGAGTTTGGTTTTGGTATGAAACACTAGGGGTGTTGCTTGTTTGTGGTGGTACTGCAGTCTAGAAGGAAATAGGATCGATGATGAATATCCTCACAAATCTTATCACGTCCACTCATAGCTTCCAGAATAGCTTCATCGGAAGCAAAAACGGTATCTAAGCAATATATGGAATATAAAGAGTTTTCCGCCCATGCGGGCAAATAGACTTCTTCCAGATCATCTGAGACTAAAAGAGGATCTGGAATGGGATCAACAGTAGCTTGAATGATGGCTTGATAAGCTACCTCTACTGCTGATAAGGGCACTTCTGGTTCATGGGGAGTTGGGAGGACCCAAGGATCAGTCCTATCAACAACCGTAGTGATGGAATTCCCCATAGTAGTAGAACAAATGTAATTCACCGGGGTTGGAAGTTCAAATGTGCCCATCAATGATGCATACATTCCATCTCCCAAGCTCTGTGCAGTAGGTTTGGCCTGATCAACCAATGGAACAGTGGATTCCTTAGACTCTAAACGGCCTTTTCGGGTAAAATCAAGTTGGTGAACAGTAACCAACTTTCCCTCATGTGGAAAAACCATGACACGAAGAACAATCGATGCAACAACAGACATTGCATAAGTCCAATTCCTTCCCAGAAGCAAATTATAGTCCAAGGGAGCATCAATCACTTCAACTTCAACAGACACTGCTTTTCCTGCCAATTTAAGCTCAAAAGCAGGCAGGATACCATGAGGACGGAAGGATCCTCCATCAAAAGCAGTAAGTAAAGTGTTTGATGGGACCAGCTCTGGGGATCTAAGAGCTTTCCAACATGCCAGGGACATAACACATGTAGAGGCTCCCTCATCAACAACTGCCCTTCCAATGGTATTACCACCATGGATGACATCTATTGATAGGGCTACATGGTAAGGCAGGTGAATTTTGACATCAGACAGATTGAATTTCACCATGAGACTTGAAGAATCCATGCTACCTAAAGCTGCTAAGAGAGCATCCCGCTGGGAAGGACAACTCTGTAACACCTCTAAAGCTGACATTGCACACAGGGTTTGAGCTAAGTATTCAACCACTGATTAGTTTGAAGCAGCCCTAGAATTAGGGTTATGCAAAGTCTTCTTGAAAACACCTTTCGGTATCTTCGGCATAGTTTCGGCAGGATTCTCTATCATGAGAGGGTTCGAAGTTTCAACTACAGCTTTACCCTTCTCAGAAGTCTTAGTTTCATAGTTTTTGTTCCTGGTTTGCAACAAAGTCGAAGATCGAACCATGTTGATATAATTAGGGTCAGGGGAAGTTTGAGTGCCCCCTGCTACATTAGAAGCTGAAGCAGAGTTCTATCCTTGGGGAAACAGGTCCTTCAGGACAATCGGTTGTTGAGCTTTGAGCAGCTTCTGGGCTTGATCCATAAGGGGACAAAGGTGAGTAAGGTGGTCCTCTTGGCACAACTTACAAGGGAACTTGACCTTCTTATTTTCTTTTCCCCCCCATCAACATTGTTTGCAGGCTTGGGCTTGTTTTGATTTCCCTCTCCTTTCTTACCTTTCTTGTTCTTCCCGTCGGGATGCTGATTGCCCTTAGAAGAAGTTTGCGCAAAAACATTTGCATTTTTGGGAGAGGGGTCAGCCTTTGCTACCCTCCGCCATAGACTATTTGACAGACAATTGGTGAAGTTGCTTAGTTAAAGACTCTACGGTGGGAGAGTTGACAGACCCAACCACACCATCGGCATGGGGTCCAGGCTTATGCTTCTCCGCCTCGTGCGAAGGCCTCGGTGCCTCAGGGATGATCTCATACAAGATCCCATACTGTGAGTAAATCAAGTCTAACTGCTGTGCCCTGAGTATGGCTTCTTCTTCATTCGTTACTCCTGATGTGGAAACATCCTTAGATATGTATGGTAACAGTGATTTAAGGAACCATTCTAACAGAAACTCAGGAGGAATGGTGGCTTTGATAAGGCTCTTTCACCTCCTCCACTCTTGGATATGATCCTAGATGTGGGTAGCCTTATTTTGTCTAAAAGTAGACAACAAGTCCGTTCCGAAATCGTATCGAACCGGAAGCTGAAAGTGGCTAAGAAAAGCACTAGCCAAATCCCAGAAACTACTAAAGGTAGCAGAAGGCAATTCGATATACCACTTAGCCACCGTACCAGTCAAGGTCCTCTGGAATAGCCTCAATATAATTGAATCCTCATTCAATGAATTGGAATAACACCATAAGTGAAAAGTGGTGGCATGTGCCCCAGGATATTCACCAGCTTTGCCTTCGAACTTAGGGATGTCCGATGGCAATTTGGTGGGAACAGGTGGCCACAAGGGGTCATGCCTCACCGGGTCATTCATCAACTTTGACAAGTCTAGCAAGTTTAAATTTGTCGGGAAAGGAAGTTTGGGCGGCCTAACCGGGGTAGTAAATGTGTCAACTTGGGGATTCGAGGGACCTGCCCCCGAATGCCCATGGGTAAAAGTGGGGTTGCCCCTAGCCAATGGTTACGAAGTGGGAAGGTTGCTTTGAAATAGATTCCATCTGTAAGCCACAGGATTTTGTGTGGGAGGTGCAGTGTAAGTGGTTCGGGCCGTCCCCATAGAAGCAGGGGTCTGAAATACTGGAGCAGGTATCCCTCCGCTAAACAACGAAAAGGGAGAGCTCGTGTATGGGACCGAAATAGGGGTTTGGAAGCTCTTCCCATAAGAGGTGTTGCTCCCAAACTGCACTCCTACATATGAAGGAGATGGACCTACGTATGGACTGGATGGGGGAATGTGCCCCCCATTCCAAGGAAATCCTTGGACATAAGCCGAGGATCCTACCGGACCACTCTGGGTAGTGTAAGGGAAGGAAGAAGGAATGGTAGGTATAATAGGGATCCCAACAACCGTGTTACTAGAATTACCTCCTATGTTTGAGTGAACTGGTGGTTGAACCACCCGGCTCGCTGGAGTCAAAGGTGTAGAAGGAAAACTAGATCTAGGGGTACTGACCGGGGGAGGTAGCACCCCTTCAACTGGAATGGTTGAGGTAAACACAAAAGAACTTTCTTCCGTAGAAGACATGACTCTACCCACAGGTACACCTAGCACTGGTGAATCAAAAGGCCTAACCTGGACGATCACAGGATCGTTTAAATCAGTCAAGGGGGAGTTAAAATTTCTTGCAAACTCATCAGTCTGCAATTATTCTATCTCAACTGTGTCAAGATTGAAATGGTTAGCAATGAGTTCCGGTTCACCAAGCACTTCACTTGTTCCTACAGGTTAAAATGAACCCTCTGTGTCTAATCTCCGCCTTTGAGGTAAAGGTGGAGGCTCCAATGCAGTGATAGGAGGAAGGTTTCTCAACCTTCTTGAACTTCTAACCGGTTGGTCCTCTAGAATTAAAATTTAACAAATCACACCCTAAGGCCAATTAAACACAGGAAAAACCACAGAGCATACACTAAAAAGTTCTTAGAGTCTCAAGCAATCAAACCAGGGTAAAAGATATACTTTCCCGAAGAAAGATGATGAACGATTACTTGGCGTCCTTGAGGTGGTTCTTAGGTACAAGCGGAGGAATCACCCACTGCCCTCCTACACTTTTGACAAGGGTTACCTTCCAATCCCATTCAATGTGAACCAGAAATAACCTTCCGGTTTACCTAGGTATGAACCCTAAAAGACAAGCGACTAAAGGCTACCTTAGCAATACTAGCTGTCTGGGGGGACAGTCGTCAGCCGAACTCGTATGCATGGGCAGGGTAGCTGAGCCCGAAAATCTGTCTAGGACAGAATCCCCATATGCGTAAAATTCCTGGGTTACGTTTTGACAAGGATTCAGAGGGTTATCTCCTCTGTCCAAGCCTCCACGCGGCCTAGTGCTTAACTCCCGTTTGAGAGGAGCTTCCCAGATACAGTGATAGAGTCAAGGATTTCCCTAAAGAAAGGTCCACTACGTCTGAGTTTATAACTTGTGGGAATTTTACACTCCCTAGCCCACAAGTCTAGCCTAAGCTAGTAGGTGAAAGGCCCCTAGAAAACAAAACTTACTAGTAAATTTTAATTTATGCGTTTATTTTAAAGGGTTGTTCTTTACTCAAGAGGAAATGGAGTGGTATACTGTATGATGTTTTGACTCAAACAAGAAACAAATGAAAGTAAAGGTGCATTCAAAGAAAAATTACCATGAAAAAAACTTCTTTTTAATTTTTGCAAATATGCATTGATGAATTGAAAGCAACGATGAAAGAAACTAAGCCTATGTTTTTGTAGTTTTTGATATAATATTTTTAAATTGAAATGAACACTACTTATGCAAAAATCACAATGCAAAAGTTTTAACTATGTTTTCTTTTCACTTTTAAAAATAATCAAAACTCTACTATGCATCTACAATGCACAAAGATTGAGCAAACTTGACACTTATAAACTCTATAAAAGCAATAGACTGAAGCAGACAGGCTAACAGGACCAAAAGACAACCAATGAAGGAAGGCTAGGAACCCTAGCTTGGGTGCAAACAATGACAAAGAATCAATGCAGAATTACAAAGGCAAGTGACAACCAGCCACTGTCAGCAGACAGACTGGAAAAATTGAGCCCAAGACCCTGATCACTGATCTGGACTAAGACACTTTAACCCACTACCCAAACAGGCCAAAACACTTCAGTATGCAAGCAGTAAATAAACCAAGCAAAAAGACTCAAGAGCTTCTGAAAAAGCAAGGAAATGTGATCACCAACAGTATTCAGACCCACTACACAACATTCTTAAAGAAATACCACTTAGAAACAGGGACCAAAAGAAAAGAACAAGAAAAACTTATCTTAAAAATCCCCACTTCCAGGAGTATTCGCAACTGTCACTAAGAGCAACTCGCGAGTGACTCGCGACTGTCTAGTATAACAACCCGCAAATGCACAGTAGTATTCACGGCTGTCTATGAAGACAACCCGCGAATGGGAATAAAATTTTTCTCAAAAAATCAAGAAAGAACCTAGGAATTTCAAATGCTGAAGCAAGTATTGAAATAGGATAACAAATCACAAACAGACTCACAAGCAAAACTGGTTAGGAGGACAGAAAACAACCTACAGTAGTCCGGGCTCCCCAGCGGAGTCGCCAGTTCTGTTGTACAGGATTATACACCTAATAACCTAAGGTCTGGGGTTACCAACATAATCAATTACTTGCAGACAATTGACTTCTAAAGTGCAGAATAAGAAATAGGAAGATTAAAGGACTTACTTGTTAAACGAAGGTCGATCCTTGCTAATCTTCTTCTTCTCTGTTCCACTTCCAAAGTCTTCAAGATTGCTCCTCTTTCACCTATCAAGAAACACTATTCCAGATACAAGATGATTCATATACTTATAAACAGGTTAGATAAATCACATATATATGCATAAACATTTATCAAACCACTACACATGAAACACATATGGAAGAAGTAATCTCTTTATTATCAATAATGGAAAGAGTTCAGATACAACCCAACGCCTGAGACAAGGACTCCTCTGCAACCAAAGGATTTTGAGTTCACTACTCCAAATACTTCTGTATAAACTCCACCAGCATAACTTTGCTCTTCAAGTGTAAGTCATCAACACCCTCCCCAAGGCCTGTATTTATATGGGTGAAATAAGGCAGTTCTCAAAGGTTAGGGAGGTTACAACAGTTAAGGAAATTAAGTTAAATAACTTAACTAATCTCCCATTAGCACGAGTGTTTTATGTTTTAATGTTGAGATACATTCGCGGGTCCGTAATAGAGTAACCCACGAATGATTCGCGACTATATATAAGCGCAACCCGTGAATACATGGATTCACGACTTGCTATAAAGGAGACTCGCGAGTGATGCGCGAGTTGTATAGAATGATAGTCGCGAGTACATCTCAATATAATCAAAATGGAAAAGTAACTAGCTAGATGGAGGAAGCATGTATTTCATGACAAGCCAAGATATAGTGTTTTGGGCAAACCTCTATCCATAAGTGTCCTTTTGTGTGCCAACATGAGGGATGTCGGCACTCGGACGGAGAGGTGCCATTCAGGTGTATAACATTCCTTCCAGAGGTTGTGTGTTTATCAGTAATATTTAAAAGTGATATGGTCTTGTTCAATGTTGAAATAGGATTTCTATCCTTGCTCTTAGTTTTCCTAATGGTGATTAGATAAGGAAAATATTAGTCTGCCAAAATGAAGAAAATGTACTTTAGGTACTAAAGATAGAATTTTGACTAAGCGTCAAATTCAAAGGGTTGAAAGAGGAATTTGGAAATGTCCACCAAGGTTTACCTATGTGATGATAATTTCATCAACATAAGTAGGCATGTTACCTAGTGAAATGGATACCCAACCATGAAGTCATATTCTTGCTTGGCTCTCACACGTGCGAATTGTAAACCTGCCAAAGCCAAGAAAAGTGTTAATTTGCATGTCAAGATTAAAAATGGCTAAGTGTTAAAACAAAGTAAAGTGAGGATCCACAAACTTCATCAGATCATAGATTGATGGTCGAGAGCTAAGCCGAAAAATATTGATGGCGTGGAAGAGTTGAAGTGCGGAAAGATGTCTAGAACAGTATGGCTTTTCACTACCGGAAAGATCGATGGTCAGGAAGCATTCCCGCACAAGATGCGACAAATGAGGATAAGTTCCACATAAGATATGTGGAAAGGTTGTAGATCAACAAAGATTCAAAATCAGATGACTGAGAATCATTCACAAGAATATTGACGGTTGATAGTAGATATGCAAGCAAATAGGACATGACATAAGTTTCACATAAAACTGAGATCAACTGTCTGATAATTGATCCTCCAAAATATATCATCGGTTCGAAAAAGAAGTGCAGGTGTAGAATTGTGGAAAGAAGAGAGTTGAAGTTTTGGAAACATTGATTTTTCAACTTCCACATTCCGTAGTGCAAGAACAGAAGTGTGGGTGCAAAATCATGGAAATCAAAAGGTCGAAGTCGTTGAAACGTTGAGTTTCTGACTTCCGCATCCCGCAATCTGAAAGATCAATGACTAGAAAGATCGATGACCAGAAATACTTCCATGAGAGATCGACGATGCAGAAAGGCCAGGGAGGAAAGGTCAGTGCAGGTGCGGAACCATGAAAATCGAAGTCGTGGAAAATCGAGTTTTTGACTTCTGCATCCCACGATCTAGAAGATCAACAGTCAGAAATACTTCCAAGAGAGATTGAAGGTGCAGAAAGGCCAGGGTGGAAAGTTTAGTGTTGGTGCAGAACCACAGAAATAAAAAGGGTTGAAATTTTGGAAACATTGATTTTTTGACTTTCAGATTCCGCGATCCGGAAGATCGACGGTCACAAAGAATCCCATAGGAGATCAACGGTGTGGAACATTTGATGCGGAAATATTGGTTCAAAAATGATGGAATGATATTTGAAAAAGGAACATCTAATATTTTATTTACACCTCATATCGATGGTCATGATAATTATGAAGGAGATCGACGATGCGAAATGGTTGAGGTGGAAAGAAAAGTGTAGAAACTCACAATTTGAGATCGAATTGTTGAAATTAGAGGTGAATGAAGATAAATGGCTAAAGGATATTTCATTGTTCAACATGTTTTTGCTAACAAGATCAAAATTCCTACTGTGTGGATTTGCAATGATGAAGAGGTGCGTCCAAAATGGTAAATAAGAGTGTCCAGAGGAAGCTCACAGAGAGAAGATGAAGCTCACTGGTGTAAGGAAGTGTTAATCCTACAAGGGCCTAGGAATTCCCAAAAGGGGCTAAAGGTTCCCGATGAAGGTAAGGATGCTTGATAAATCCCATAGGAATCCCATAGGATTGGGTTTGAGGAAGCCCGCGGTTAGAAGAATCCTACTGCCTGTAGATGGAAGATGAGCCTACAATGAAGGAAGCTCGCATCCATGAGAGAAGAATCCCACAACCTGAGAGGAAGAGGAAGCTCTCAGTATTGGGATGGATCTCACAGGTTTGAAATATGATTTAATTAACTAAATAAATAAAAACTAGTGACATTACAGAGATACAAATTAATTAATTAATCAGACAGAGATTCGAAGAGGTGTGAAGAAAACAAAACCAGGGGTGTGCTGTTTGAAGAGGCATGAATATGAAAAGGAATGAAGAGTCTAAAGAGATGTAAAGATACTTGACATATTTATAGAAATATAGAGTAGAATAAAGGTGTATCTATCATCCATATCTATGCAGGCGAAGCATAAGACATAGACCAAAGCAGAGGACTAAGTGACAATGTTTCTAAGAAGATATGGAAGTTCAATAATATCAAAGTACAATGGCAGGGTGGTGATAGGGAAGTCTACATTCCTTCCAGGAGGTCTTAGCCTCCTTCCAATAGTGGCTAGAGAATCAGGGTATTGGTGTATCCTTGTCTGTAGGTGCAGGCAGAAACTGTTGAAATATTGTAATTTTGAAGAATATTCTATATGTATCTTTTTGTGGTCCCCGATGGTCCTACCGGGAGAACCACTTGTATTAAATTGTACCCCAATGCTCCTAATTGGAATAACTAATAAGAGTCATGAGGTAGTCCCCTCTAATTGTTAAGGTGGGTCATCAGCACCCCAGTTTGGTTACTTGAGCCTACATGTGTAACTCGAGCCTACATGTCGAATGAGTTAACTTAAGTGAACGAATGAATATAAATAGAGGTGTAGTGCTCCTCATTTTAGACATGCACACTCTCACTTGTGTAGCGCATTAGTGGAGAAGAGAAGAGTAGCTGGAGAAGGAGGAGGACTAGGCTTTGATCTCCTTGTTGGTTTTACCTTTTATATTTTTGGGGCATCTATATTGAGGAATATTTTGCTAGGTTTTTCCCTTTAGGGTTTTCCCAGGATAAATCTTTGTGTTCCTTTTGTATGGTTGTGCTTGTCTATCTTTCAGTGATCCTGTTTATATGCTTTTGTTATGAATTCGAAATGAAATACTAATGATCTAGCTTAGCATATGAAAATTTAACATGGTATCAGAGCCACCCTGAAAGAAGACATTGTGTAGCTACAGAATATATGGCTTCTTACTTTTTTGGTCTCTATCCACAATCGATCAGCAAAAGAAGGCTAGACTAACTCTCCATTGAAGGGCGCATCTTTCTGTTGAAGCGGAATTCGATTCCAAGCATTTTCAGTTTTGGTGTGGAAAATTAGGAATTTCTACATAAGAGGAATTTTTGAGTGATCCTGGCATATGATTTTTATCCTCATCAAAATCGAAGTTTAGATACCTGGATCAAGAAATTTGGTTGGGTGAAACTCTGGGAAAGTCAAACCCTAGTTTGACCCCGAGCTAGAAAAACCCTAAATACTAAAACTGCTAAGTTTTGGTACTTTCACTATATTCCAAGATTGGCGAAGGCTCAAGAGTTTAAACTTGCAGAGGCCGTAGATACAATCCTGATGTACACTATTTCCAACATTCAGCCTCATATTCTCTATATTTTGGGAGATATGATCCCTCCAAGTTAGGGTTCCAACCTCTTCCAGAATTCATCCCTAAACAAGACACCTGGGGAAAATTGCTATATCTTGGGATACAAAAGTCCAAATGGAATTCTTGAAGATGTTCCAAAAATAGCACGGACTTTAATTTCTACGATCCAAATATTAGAATCAGAAGATGAACCAGCGACACGTGGCATGTCGTACAACTTTGTTGTTTTGAACAGTCCTGTAACAGGTCACCTTGGGGAAAGGATCATAAATCCCAATTGGTGAACCCAATTCTGATGAAACCTATGGTGTTGGATCAGGGACATGTGAGGATACCTTAGTGAAAAATTTAATACATAGAGGAGCATTAATTCCAGAGGTATCACAGAGACAGTGATAGGCATTTCTGCAGAAGAAATTGGAAAAATAGGGCTTCCTGTTCCGGGATATTCCCTCCACTGTTTTCAGAAAATGAGTACAATGGACAGCTCCATTTGAAGAGATATATATTTCTATCAATTCGGATCTAAAATATTCCAAGTTTTTAAAATTAGGTTTTATCTGACAAACCCTATATCAGCTAGCTCTGGAAGCAGGACGGACACCTCAAATCGGTAAGATCTAATATTTTGCTATTTGCATTTGAGGTTCTCATTTCAAGGTGATCTATCACATCATATTGATGATAAGCTTGGTAAAGTTTACAAATTCCAAGCATGGAAGTATTTGATCTCTCTGAAGAAAATGAATTGGACACCTACATGAGTAGAGAGGTTTCAATTCCATATGGAGATGAGGCTCAAAGCCTTACACAAGAAGAACTTGATCAAGGCCAAAAAGATCATTGTTGATTCAATCACGGATCAACTTGTACCACAAGTGTCTTCCCTAAAGACACCAAAGATGTTTGATTCCTTGATCAAGCTATTTGAAGATAAGAACTTAAATCAGAAGATGGCTTTGAATAATGCGAAGATCCGGAATGCAGAACAACTTGAAGTGGTAGAAGAAGAAGTGAAGAATGAAGAAGTGGTGATAGCCACCTTGAATGGCCTCCCAGGATCATGGGATTCATTCAAGAAAAGAATGTATGCCAGAAGGAAGTAATTGCTTTCAGCTCGACTCATAAGAAGAGAAGAAGAAGATGGGAGCAATTGAAGATCAATCTCTCACCATTCAAAGAAGATCCCTCAAGCGATGAGGAATATGAAGAACTCAATTCTTGAAGAACCTCTTATTCATATTATCATTTAGATAAGAAATGATGATTTCATGAATGAAGAAGATGATAAATAAGAATGATCAAGATGGAGTCTACCCATGAAACAAATAAAATATAAGTATTCAATTGTCATTTCATGATATTGTTTTGTTATACATTTGATTATATTCAGTTGATGTGTTATGCATGATAGATTGTTTGCATTAATGAATATATACTACTAATATGCATGTGATGGGTAAGTAGCTCATGGTGCTATACAACTCTCCATTGCTACTTATCAAACCTCCTTGCTGACATATTGGATTAGTGCACAATCTCAATTATGTCATGGTAGAGATGGAAGGTATCTAGAAAGTTTATGTGAGATATGGATGAATGTTGTATTGACTAAACAATTGCACGATGCATAAAAATTTGTTTTTATGCATATGTTTTATGAAATATTTCTAACCATGCAACTGGTGCATTTGAATTGTAGGAAAGTTCCTGTACAACCTCCTACAAGAAAAGAAGGATGAGACTTGTTCCGAAGAACATGTGATGACAATTCAAGATTCACTCCAATAAACGTGAATCTGAAGCTCCCAGGGTCAGAGACACCATGACGGAAGAAAGAGCTTTAGAGAGTGGTAGATCCACCTTGAAGGATGAAGACCACCATGGGTACAAGAGATAACTCAAGATGAAGAAAAGAATGCTATGAAAGAAGCTATGATCAAAGAATAACAGTTGATCATGGGGAATGATGTATACGATATGATGGATCTACAAGAACAAGTGTACAAAGCAAGGTTCGTGATTTTCCCCAGAAATAATAGACTATGACATGACATACTCTATTGACCAGTATATATCAAGCATAGAACCACCTGTACAGAATGAAGAGGGAAGATGATACTCCACTTTAGGGGGAGTGACTACAGAAAATTATATCTGATTTCGACATGCTATGACATGATGGATAACTTCGTGATGGATTGAGACTTTACCAAGAGTAAAGTGGGTTCCAACCTTCAAGGTTGAATGCAGAAGACAAGGATATGTTGATGACCTGAGAATACAAACTCATAGAAGATGTTATGATACTAGAATGATGTTTGAGATATAGTACTCAAACCAGAAATCAAGAATGTGGTATCTTCCAAATGGATTTGCAAGATATGATATGTTGCTGATAGAAGTAAGGTAAGACTTGTGGCTAGAGGTTTCTATCAGAAAGAGGGAATTAATTCTGAAGAGACACTTACTCCAGGAAGCAAGGTACACTTCCTTCAAAACTATCATGGTAGTTTCTTCCATGATGAAGTAAAGACAAGCCTTCCTTAATGGTATGATTGAGGAAGAGTTTTACATTGAATAGTCATGAGGATTTGAAGTTGAAGACATATGGAATCAAGTATGCAAGTTGAAGAAGGTCCTCTATGGCCTGAAGCATGCTCCCGGAGCTTGGTATGGAAGAATAGATAGTTTCCTAATGAGCATGGGCTTTGCCAAGAGTAAAGTCGATCCTAACCTTTCCTACAAGGTTGTAGAAGATGAACCTGTCATTCTATTACTATATGTGGATGACTTATTCTTGACAGGGAATGAGAAACATATCATGGAAAGCAAGAAGAAACTAGCAGAAGAATTTGAGATGAAAGACCTTGGGTTAATGCATTATTTCCTAGGTCTGGAAGTATGGAAAAGTTCAGAAGGAATCTTTCTCAACCAGGGAAAGTATGTGGTAGAGATATTGAAGAGATTCAATATGTTGGAATGCAAGGTCATGGCCACACCCATGGACTCCAACCTGAAGCTGTTAGCTGATGACTCATTAGAGTTAGTGTATGTGACTCACTACAGACAGATCATTGGGTCATTGATGTACTTAACAAATACCAGACCATACATTTTTTTTGCTGTGAACACCTTAAGTCAATATCTTGTTCAACCGAGATTGGTTCACCTAGTAGCTGCAAAACATGTGATGAAATATCTGAAAGGGACTATATACTTTGGTCTATACTATGATGGTAGACATGAGTATAGATTGTATGGCTACACAGATGCAGATTGGGCTAGAAGTATCTCAGACAAGAAAAGCACATCAGGTAGATGCTTTTGTTTGAGGTCTGCTACGAGTTCATGGTTTAGCAGGAAACAGTCCGGTGTTTCTCTTAGCACGGTTGAAGCAGAATACATAGCAAATTGCTCTACTAAGTTGTGAAGCCATATGGCTTCAGAAGCTAATATCAGTTCTCTTTGACCTGAAGATGGACACTACAATGATTCTATGTGATAACCATAGTTGTGATGACAAAGAACCTTGTGTTCCGACGTAACACGTAGAAATCCGGTATTTCTACATACAAGATAAGATGCAGATGATGATACTGTAGATGTAGATGATGGTGATTTAGTATTTCTATACTGAATGTAGAGATGATGATGTTTCAGTATTCCCATACTGAAGATAGATATGATGATGATTTCAGTATTCCCATACTGAAGATATAGATGATATTTCAATATTTACATACTGTAGATACAGATGATGGTGATTCCGTATTTCTATACTGAATATAGAGATGATGATGCTTTCAGTATTTCTATACTGAAGATATAGATGATGATGCTTTCAGTATTCACATACTGGAGATACAGATGGTGATAGTTCAGTATTCACATACTGAAGATGTAGATGATGATGTACTGACGAAGCCTCTGCCTCGAGTAGAGTTCAAACACTTTCGAGACAAGCTTGGTGTTGTTCGGAAAGACCTTCCTCGAAAGGGGGAGTAGTGATGTTGCAGTGGGATTGTATCATCCCTGGGCATTTTCCCTAAAGTGATCCGAAGACCTCGGTCCTCGAGAACGAAGAGGGATTGTATCATCCCGGGACATCTGTCCACAATAGATCCGGTGACCTTGGTCCTCGAGAATGAAGAGGGATTGTATCATCCCAGGACATCTATCCACAATAGATCCGATGACCTCGGTCCTCGAGAACGTGGTGGGATTGTATCATCCCTGGGCACTTTCCCTAAAGTGATCCGGAGACCTCGGTCTTCTAGAATGAAGAGGGATTGCATCATCCCGGGACATCTGTCCATAATATATCCGGTGACCTCGGTCCTCGAGAATGTGGCAGGATTGTATCATCCCTGGGCACTTGCCCTAAAGTGATCCAGAGACCTCGGTCTTTGATAATGAAGAGGGATTGTATCATCTCGGGACATCTATCCATAATAGATCCGGTGACCTCGGTCCTCGAGAATGTGGTAGGATTGCATCATCCTTGGACACCGTCCTAAAGTGATAGGGACTGATTCTGCCATAATCAATCCGGTGGCTTAGGTCCTCAAGAATGTGGTAGGATTGCATCATCCTTGGACATAGTCCTAAAGTGATAGGGACTGATTCTATCGTAATCAATTCGGTGGCTTCGGTCCTCGAGAATGTGGTAGGTTGCATCATCCTTGGACATAGTCCTAAAGTGATAGGGATTGATTCTCCCGTAATCAATCCGGTGGATTCAGTCCTTGAGAATGTGGTAGGATTGCATCGTCCTTGGACTTAGTCCTAAAGTGATAGGGACTGATTCTCCCGTAATCAATCCGGTAACTTCGGTTGTTGAGAATGTGGTGGGATTGTATCATCCGTGGAATTTAAGTCCAAAAGTGATCCAAAGACTTTTTTGTCTTTGAGTTGTGGATTGCAGGTTGTTGCTGATGATGATGATGTTGTACTGATTGAAAGATCAGAGTATGATGATGATGACGTACTAATCAAAATATCAGAGTATGATGACATACTGATCGAAAGATCAGAGTATGATGATGATGATGACGTACTAATCAAAATATCAGAGTATGATGACATACTGATCGAAAGATCAGAGTATGATGATGATGACATACTGATCGAAAGATCAGAGTATGACGATGATGACGTACTAATATAAAGATCAGAATATGTTGATGATGTTTCTGATCGAAAGATCAGAATATGATGACGATGTTTCTGATCGAAAGATCAAAGTATGTTGATGATGTTTCTGATCGAAAGATCAGAGTATGATGATGATGTTTCTGATCGAAAGATCAGAATATGATGATGATGTTTCTGATCGAAAGATCAGAATGTGATGATGATTATGATCGATAGATCAGAATATGATGATGATGATGTTGCTGTTGATCGAAACGTCAAAGTGTTGATGATGATATTGCTGATCGAGAGGTCAAAGATGTTGCTGCTGATCGAAAGGTCAAGGTGCTGAAGATGTTGTTGCTGATCGAAAAGTCAAAGTGCTGAAGATGTTGTTGATCGAAAGGTCAAAAATGTTTAAGATGTTGTTGCTGATCGAACAGTCAAAGTGCTGAAGATGTTGCTGATCGAAAGGTCCAAGTGCTGACGATGTCGTTGCTGATTGAAAGATCAAAATGCTGAATATGTTGTTGATCAAAGCAGTCAAAGAATTAATGATAATGAAGACTGAAGATTGAAGATGAAGACTACATGATGTTGAAAAGCTTCCAATGATTTATAGATGTGTTACCCTACTGATGTTGATGATGTCCCCTATCTCTACTCTTGTTGTTGTTGATGTTGTTGTAGAATACCCTTCTCGTTAAGGGGGAGTGTTGAAATATCGTAACTTCGAAGAATATTCTATATGTATCTTTTTGTGGTCCCCGATGGTCCTACTGGGAGAACCACTTGTATTAGATTGTACCCCGATGCTCCTAATCGGAAGAACTAATAAGAGTCATGAGGTAGTACCCTCTAATTGTAAAGGTGGGTCATCAACACCCTAGTGTGGTCACTTGAGCCTACATGTGTAACTCGAGCCTACATGATTTAACTCGAGCCTACATGTCGAATGAGTTAACTTAAGTGAACGGATGAATATAAATAGAGGTGTAGTGCTCCTCATTTGAGACACACACACTCTCACTTGTGTAGCGCATTAGTGGAGAAGAGAAGAGTAGCTGGAGAAGGAGGAAGATCAGGCTTTGATCTCTTTGTTGGTTTTACCTTTTATCTTTTTGGGGCATCTATATTGAGGAAGCTTTTGCTGGGTTTTTCCCTTTAGGGTTTTCCTAGGATAAATATTTTTGTTCCTTTTGTATGGTTGTGCTTGTCTATCTTTCTGATCCGGAAACAAGATCTTTGCTACTCTATGACGTTAACATGAATTGCATAAAGAGAATGAATGAAGCTCACAAATTCACAAGAAGAGAACCAAACAGCATAGACAACAGTCACATAAAGACAACAAGTTGATAACGGAGTTCGTCCAGGATGGACTACGTCTCCGGGCCTGCTTCTCAATAGGAGGGCCGATCTATAATCTCAGCATGAAGAAAAATACATGGCAATGATACAATGATACCTTGGCGACAATGTTCAGGAAGAGAACCGCTGCCCAAAACACAACAAGACTGCTTCCAACAACTCCGAAGCTTGAAGACGGTTTAGAACGAGTATAAATTATCGTACCTTCCTCCTGCAGAGATACGCAATCTCCATTCTCTCCTTTAGCTACAAAGTCTCCACTCCAAGGCATGAGTGGGAAATGGCAAATGAATGGGTTTATATAGGTTGGCTTGCCCTTCTTCACATGACTCTCATGGATTCCTTTGGTTGCAACTAATTTGCCTATCTTGGCCTTGGTTACAACTTCCCTAAGTTGGTTTTCATGTGGTTGGGCTTTTAAGAACATAAACCAAAAAATATGGTTCATGCCCACATGTCCATGGGTTTTCACATTTAGTTACTTCCCCATAATGACATTTACAAAATCCAACAATAATCCATTACATACCAAAATCCTTCTTGTAAATAGCATGTTGGTTTTTTCAACCATAAACCAACTTGTTACAACTTCTTTACAAATATGGCATGTTTGTTTTTGGTTACAACCATGCATTAACTTCATAACCACTCAAGGAATAAAATAAATGAGTAATATGCGAGTAATTTTTCCACTCACTTCAAATATTAATCATTTTACAATTTCTCATGAATAAATGCATGAATGTCCTAAGACTCATTTTAAGCACAAATGCATGCATGCTAGTCATCATGCCACTTCATCATGCCATGTCACCATGCCACATCATCATGCCACATCATCATGCCATGTCATCATGCCACATCAGCATGCCATGTCATCGTGCCACATCATCATACCATGTCAGCATGACACATCATCATGCCATGTCATCATGCCATATCAGCATGCCATGTCATCATGCCACATCAGCATGCCATGTCATCATGCCACATGTCACCTTGTGATTGGTCCGCACTGTATGGATACCATGTGTCATCCTCTGAGTGGTGCCACATCATCATGTTTGTATAGTATGGATGCCACGTGTCACCTTGTCAGTGGTGCCACGTGGCACCTCTTTTTGCCAAATTTGCCTGTTGACCTTATAGAACAAAACGCGATAACTTTCTCATGCGGAGTCCGTTTGAGGTGAAACAAACACCGTTGGAATCGTCTCGATGAGCCCTTCTATCGAGTGCTATTTTTGCTGAGATTGGAGGACTTCAAAATTTTGCCTTCTTGGATCCTCCTGGATCATTCCTCCCCACTGAGAAGCTTTTGGCCTCCAAAAGCCTTTACTAATCAACAGATAGGTGAGGGAATTGCTCCCTCATTTTCTCCTTCTCGATCCACTTGGATTTTCTTGGATGAGTGCCTTTGATGCCCACTCGAAGATAATCAACATCACCTATGCGAGAAGTTCTTGTCCTTCTGTCCAACATGACATCTTCCTTTAGCTCATCCATGTACTCAGGAGCAAATTCATCAATTGATGGAAATGAGACATTCTCCCTTTCATCCATGATCATGGGCGGCTCATAGAGTTTCAAGTTCTCCACATTCACCACTGAGTAGATCTGCATGTATGGCGGTAGCTCTAAGCGAAAATCATTTGTCCCAATCTTCTCCAAGACGGTGAAGGGACCATATCTAATAGGCTTGAGCTTCTTGCCTTATCCTTTCATCCTCTCCTTGCTGATGTGAAGCCACACTTGATCTCCCACCTGAAACTGATGATCAACTCTATGTTTGTCATGGCGAGCCTTGTACTGGGCTTGACTCTTCTCTAACTGCTCTTGCACTGCTTGATGTACCTGTTGAACTCTCTAAATGAACCTGCGGGCTTTGTCTTCATTCTTGGAAGCGCTTGAATCAAACTCTCTCCCATAAGTCAAGTCCAATGGAGTCTTTGGCAAGTACCCAAAGCATGTTTCAAATGGCGAGCTCTGAGTGGAAGAATGCATAGCCCTGTTGTAGGCATGCTGCACATACTGGATCTGTTCATCCCATAACTTAGGATGCTTGTTGCAATAGCCTCGAAGCAAATGGACAACTGTCCTGTTGACTACCTCTGTCTGTCCGTCGTTCTGTGGATGGAAATCGGTGCTCCTCTTCAGCTTGGTGTCCATCATACACCATAACTTTGTCCAAAACTCTCCAAGGAATCGGGAGTCCCGATCCGAGATAATGGACGTAGGAAGTCCAAAGTGAACCCATACATGCTGAAAGAAAAGAGAAGCAGCCTGCTCTGCAGTGACATGCTTTTTACATGGCATAAGAATACACATCTTGCTAAACCTATCCACGACCACATACAAGTAGTCATGACCCCTCCTAGACATAGGAAAACTCCCCACAAAATCCATGGAAATGCTTTCCCAAGGATGGGAAGGAACAGGAAGTGGTGAGTACAGCCCCAATTTTCTATTAGTGGGCTTACAAGTAGAGCACATCACACACCCCTTTACATATTTTGTTACAATGTCTTTCATGCGATGCCAATACACAAGTCTTTGCAAATGACC